>CAMTDV010000006.1:51987985-52587985 GCA_947069175.1 Scalesia atractyloides | reverse complement strand
CATCAAACTCGGATAACTATTATGATCATGTAATATAACCTCAGAGGGTTATGCTATATCATAATATGATCATAATGGGACCTTAAATCGGTAACATACTAATCTAATTCGGTTCATAATCGAAAGTCAACGCAGAAGCCAAACTTCGTGACTTTCGGTTGCGAACCGACCCTAAAACTAATATTAACGAGCCGAACATGTTTACACATGTTCTAATAATTATTACTAAGTTGTTTATGTGTTAAAACATATTTTAGAACGTATTTAAACTTAGTTTATGAATATTTGAATGTGACCCGTTGACTTTTTTAAAAGATTAATATGTTGACTCGTCAATTGACGAAGCAAACGTGGTAATCAGGAGGTGCCCTTTTGAGGGATTAAAACCTACCTAATTACGATCACGTAGCCACGTTCGTTGCGAACAATGGCTGGACCTTTAAGGTCTAAACCGAAAGTCAAAGCGTTTATCGAAAACGCTTGACTTTTAGCTCTAAAAGCTAAATAAAAGAACTAGCCATGGAAGGAACACTTACTTGTGGTCCTAATTACTGAAGAAAACTCAAGGGAAGCTCCCAATTGCTCAGGAACCTCCAGAGGAGAGTTATAGAAAGATTTATGAGAAATGTGCAAGTTTGAACTCAAGAAGTCAACACCTATTTATAGTGGAAGAGGATCAAGGAGATCATTCCAGGTGTTTAGAGGGTTGTTAGGATGATTACAAGTGTTAATGAGGTGTCCAAACCAGGTTAAATGGTGGCAAAACAAGCTAGGTGTCGGATTGTGAGTGAAATGCTTGATGAAAAAGCAAAACTGAACTACCATATAGGCTTACGGACCATAAGGGTCCATGCTTATGGTCCGTAAGGATCAGCTCAGCAACCAACTTTCATTTGCTGTCAAGTTTGGCCCCTTGATTTGTTTCGTCGTGTTTCGTCACCCGTAACCCCTTTTAACCTGATTTAAAGGCTCAATAAGGTTTTAAGGTATATGTGACTTGGATTATGTCCGAAAATATCCCGAATGTCGGTTTGTTCGGTTGTATGGTTGCGTGTTTCGCTAAAATGCGTAAAACGCTTAAACAGACACAAAAACGATCGAAATTTCACAACGATGGACATCCTTGCATCCTTGTCAGTAAAACATAATATTTTATTGTATGCAATATATTTGGATCCATATATTGGGTCTGTATATCAAAATACGAGAAGCGACAAGTTTCCACAGTTTGTCAGGAATAGCCCCTGGACTTCCAAACTTGCGTGAAACGTTATAATTAGTGCGTAAATCCTCCATTGGCATATAATAGGCACACATAAGAGTATAAATAATGTTATAAGACTTTTGGTTCGTTGAAAAGGTCACTCAGAGGCTTGTTTTAGCATGTTGACACTTGTAGTCCCTTAACTATTAAATTGTCGTTCAGAGGTTATAAATAACATAACGACGCACTTGGTCCCTCTCGTTTTAGCACGTGGCATACGAGGATTAGCGGGACATCGTGTCGGAATTTTATAGGACGGGTTTTTACGAGGTGTTACAGTATACAACGATCATAGTGTTCTCGAGAACTTTATTTACATGAATTTGATAATTTAAATCCTCCAGGGACTTTCATGTAAACTTTCAGTATCAAGTGATAAATATCATTCATAAGACGTATGTCATTTCTCTCCCTTAATATTATTACCAGACTAATTAATATTGGAAAGCTATTGTATCCACCACTGAAGAATATGACTCCTCATAATCAATTTTAGGTCTTTGTGAAATCCTTGTGCCACCAATTTTTCCTTATACCAGTGTCTTTTCATTTATTAATTCGCATAAAAGACCTGTTTGTTTCTAATATGTTTTACAACCTTCGTTGTATGGACTATTGGTCCGAAACTTTCCATTTCAATAGAGAATTTAACTCTGCCTGATTTGCATAGTTTTGTTTTGGCCAATTATTTCTTTGTGTTCATTCATAGGCAGATCTTAAATTTTGCTCCTCATCATTTCATCATTACAAACGCTATATTATATACAAAGTATAACGACGTTGATTTTATTTAGATTCCTTACATATTTTAGACATGATACAACTTATCGAGATCTCGTTATTTTCAGGTACCTAAGGTTCTTCTTGAACCATCATGTCTAGTGTCTCTTCAGGAGATCTTATTACTATAAACTCGACTTGACCATCTTAATTACTTGCTCCAATTTTTGAGGAATTTTATTATTGGAATCGACTAGTCAACCACGCTTCAACGTGCAGTAGACTCATTACAAAATATGTGGTTGTCCTCTTGGGACATAAATATATCTGGAGCATAAGCAGTTGATTATGTGAGTTACTTAGTCACTCTATTTAGGTCAGTGAACTTGTCTAGTAATATGTTATTTAATATTGGTAAATGAATTATCATTTGAACTTCCGGTTCACCGTTTATAGTGTGAGGATCAAGATGACATGATAATTCATTTCACTTTTCACTTTCCAGCTGCTTGTTATCTCCCCCTAATGTTGGGAACATTCATTCACTAAAGTGAAAACGAATGAGCTGTAATCTCTTACCAATGGCTTTAAGTAATCAATCATAGACAATTATTTTTACCCAACATATATTCTCAACCCTTTTAGAGGTCCTAGTATTGTGTGTTGTGGTAGATCAATATTGTTTATACCGCACAACTAAAATCTTAGAAGGGGTGTATTTGGTTCCTGACAAAAAACCAACTATAATGGGGAGATACTATTATAACTTGTTGGCTTGATGTGAATAATAGTGTACATGTAAATGCACCTGTACCAAAATGAATTGTTGCTCTTATGATCATTTGATTTCTAATTAATTGTGAACATTTAGTGATTGTCACAACAAAGCAATACTTATATGAACATAAGTTATGCAAAGTTCAACAATTATTCCAATAATCATTAATAACTTGGGAACTAAAATTACCGTTATTACCAAAATAAAATACCAATCTGGAATGATATGCTTGCTCTCACATTAACTAAGCCACAATCACACAACTTCAGGTTGTGGATTTGATAACCATTTAGAGATACATCGATTTAAAACACTAAATGGTATCAGGATGGATATTTATATCCTTTAATCATTAGGGATACACATCCTTCTTTATTTGGCAAACATAAAAGTTCCCTTGAGAGCATTACATGCTAATTATCAGCTTGAAGAATCTTCTAGTTCTTCATTATGTTTCACATCATCATTGACTCGGTGTGGTCTAACCGGTCATGCCAATTAAGTAAATAAATACATAAACTTCTGGTTTATAATCGTATGTGTATTAGTTGCATTATGTGAGAGAACAACTCATTATCATTGCAAACTATCATGCTATATAACTTTTATCCTTTTCATATTTTGTTCTTATATAATCACTCACATAATCTGCCACTTCTAGTGGTCTATCTCATTATGACCATTATTACAATTCTGATAGTTGGTCTTATTATTAACCTGGCTATCATTTCTGATGATCAATCTCATTATCTACTTGGTTATTAAAACACTTTTGATGATTGATCTCATTATTAACATATTATTAACACGACCATCATTATATTTATGATCACTACATTTTCAATGATAGTTATATAATCACATTCACTTCAGGTAATGGAATATAACCAGAACAAACTTCATAGCTTTTCATTATTTACTTGGTCACACGGATATAAAATCATTCAATATTTTCGTATTCTCTTAGTGATATTGCTACTTCATTAACATATTTCACGTGTGATATATGGAAAATTTTAATCCAGATTTTCACATAAATAATCTTCTCTTCACATAAGATCAATTGAGAAGCAATTACATATATGAGTCATAATATTTTATCGGTGTAAAATCTTATGACCTTTTTTTAACTTGATAATGAAATTTGAGGAGTATGATACTTCATGTGTAGTATCTTATATCCTTTTATGAGAGTGATAATAAAACAACCTACTTTGGTTTTTATTATACGCATTCAACACAATATATGTAAATAAATGATAGCATATAAAATACAATGTATGACATAAACTCAAATTATACAAAACACAATATAATATCATGTCAACATATATAAATCAAGTTTATTAAAACTTTATAAAATATGTTCTTTCATCACTAACAAGCAAATATATAATTTATGTGTTAATCCTCGATCATAGGATAACCAATCAAAAGTATATCATACATATTAAAATTTGTCCATTAATTTAAAATATAAACAAATATCTCTGGTTCAATTTCTATGAAATTTTAGTTAATAATAATATTATATTTATAAATGGACACCAATTAATACGGAGTGAAAAGAATTTCTAGGGAGGATAGATGTAGGTCACAAATTTCAAAGAAAATATAATATCCATTAAAATACTGACAAATTAAATCTTAGTTTGTAATATCATTTAGTAGATCGCCATGTACGTAACAACTTTATTCTCCTATAATCTGTTATAATCAAAACTATAATTATATTTTCTATATTACCGTGCTGATAACGTGTTGTTCTATATCAAGTTCTCATTCTTTTAATAACATATAACCATATACTACTCGTCAAGTTAATTTATAAAATTGTCCCTACCACACAAACATTTAACATGTTCGAATCATATCAAAATTACACTTGTAGATAGTATCCATGAATATTAAATATGATAAAATCTTTAGATCAAATTTACAAATTCAAATTTAATGATTATCTATAACAAACAAAGATTAGATAATATAATAATTTCTCCACGATAAAATTGTTATTTATTTCATGATCTTAAGTAACTTCTGAAATTTGATTCCATAATTTATGACTTATCCTTTGACGAAAACACATTATTATGAGGCCACAAATGTATGGAGTGAATAACTTTCTTGAAACTGTTTATCAAGATTTCAAATCCGTTTGAAAAAGACTACGAATACCGTTACTTTTATAGCACCTTTAATATTAGTAAAAGTATAACTATTGAGGTGCTAAAATACGATACCCTTGTTTGTTGAATATATATATTTTTTAAAAATAATAAAATACATTGAAATCTTAAATTCTTAGAATGAATGTGCTATAAAGTATATATTAAATTTCTAAAATACGATATGTATGTAAATCCAAAAGTTTCGATGATTAAACGTTGTAAACAATATTGTTGATTCTTTAACTTCCTACAAGCCCTTATCAGCCCAAAGGGGCCGCCTGATATCCAGAAAATATTTAAAAAACCGATTTCGTGGTTATCATGTGTGGTTCAAGTAAGTAATCAAAGTAACATATTATTTATAAAGAAATGCATAGACAATATTATTACCTGATTGGCAAGGGAGTCAAACGAGTACTGTTCTTTCAAGAGCAAACTCATCTCTCATGAGTGTAGCCTTCATGTTGTCGGTTGTGTGAGGGTGGGACGGTTGCCGATGTTCACAAGGACTTAGAAAGAAGGTTACGAGAGAGCATACTCGTACTGATAACGTGTTGTGAAACAACAATCTATTAGCAACATGAGAAAAAGACTATAAAGATCAGGTAGAGAAAAAGAATATGAAAAATGATAATTCTTATTCATTGAATGTGTAATACCAATTACATGCAACCTCTATTTATAGAGGCTTAACATTAATACAATGATAATGAAAACATGAGGGTTAGATATGTGGAGAGTCACCACATTATGATGCATTCATAACAACCATGTAACTAATTCTCATTGTTTATTTAAAGTTTATTGTGTAGTTCAGTTTGTTTATTAAAGAAAAAATATAATCCATATCGATAGCACATCCATACATCATCTTTAAATATGGTCGCTCATTGTATAAAGAGCTAAGTACGATTTATGTCGCTGTTGTTTGTCCAGTTTTGTCATTTCAAACCAAATTTCAACATCGTATCATTTTTATTCCTAAGATTCTCGGAACGTGCAATTTCAGTCCAAAAAACTAAACCAGTTAAAAAAACTCATAACTCAGTTAGCTCAGGGATGTAAACGGCACATAAAATCTAGGGATGTAAATGGCGCTTAACTCCTTGATTTTTTATTTTTAAACTTATTATTATTATTATTATTAACAAACTATAAATTAGCAACATAATCATGCATATAGGTATTGTACTCATGCTTTGGTAGTTTTTCAAAAAAAATTGATATTACACTTTTACCCCAAATCGATTTGACTTTTCATATTTCGTAGATTTTTCTATTTACGTTTCGTTTTAAATTTTGCAAGTTAACATAGAGTAACGTGCGTGTATGGTTCAACGTTTTTATTTTTCGTTTTACGCTTTGTAAAAGATTTTGCGAGTTAACACAGCGCACTATGCGTGTGCGGTTCAATATTTTTACGTCGTCTATTTTTTTCCCGTTGACATGTTCGTTACAATGTTCAGGTCCTATATTGATTTAATTTTTATTTTCTATGTTTTACACTGCATCTAATTTCTTCGCATAACACGCCGTAACTATAGTGTCGGCTGTCGTTGACGGTGGTGTAGCATGGGTGCTATTTGGTACGGCTTTATGCCCCCGTCGCATTGTGACGGGTGGTGAATCTAATTCTTATTAAATAGCACTTAAATCCTAGATTTTTTATTTTTCAAACTTTTATTATTATTATTATATTATTATTATTAATCTTATTATTATTATTTTCATAATATAAATTAGCAACACATTGTTGCATTATGTTATTTACCCCAAGCATGGGGATTTTTCAAAAAAAAATTATGATTTTTCACTTTTAACCCAAAGGAACACTTTTAATTTGTTTACTTTTAACCCAAATCTTTTCATCTTTTGTGGTTTAATCCAAAACTATGTTATTTACAACTTTGGTCCCCTATACTTTTTATTTTTCGGAAGTTTTTTTCGTTTTACGTTTCGTTCTAAATTTTGCGAGTTAATATGTCGCAACGTACGTGTGTGGTTCAACGTTTTTGTTCTATCTTTTCACATTTTAACAAGTATGTCGCAAAGTGTCTATTTTCCCCCTTTGGTAAATTCGCTGCAACGTGCGGATACTACATCGACTTAGTTACTCTTTTTTAATTTATTTTGCGAGTTAACACACCGCAACATGCGTATGTGGTTCAACGTTTTTACATCTATTTTTTCCATTTAACAAGTTCGTCGCAACACGTGGGTCCTAAATCGACATAGTTATTTTTTATATGTTATGTTTAAGTCTTATTTCTTTGCATTAACACGTCGCAAATTCAGTGTTGGTGGTCGCTACCAGTGGTGCAGCATTGATGTTATTTGGCATATTTTAGGCCCCCGCCGCAATGCGGGGGTGCTTAATTCTAGTTATTATTAAATGACACTTAACTCCTATTTTTTATTTTTTATAACTTATTATTATATATACATATACATCCTCTTTCACTCCCCCCCTCTACATCATCACAATCACAACCACCGCCGCCACCACCCACCAGCAAACAACCACCACCTATAACAACCACCATCTGTAAAATATGTTTTAAAACATCAAAAAAATTTGGGTTGTCCATGTATATTCACCGTGTAAAAGCCGTAATAACCTTCTAAACAATCATCACTATGATAGAAACAAAGAATCCATGCTCAAATCCCAATAGAGCTTAATGGTTATGTGGCTGCGCAGATTTTCAGCGGTACTTATTGTGATGATGGGAGCGGCATGCGATGGTGTGGGTGCTTGTCGGAGGTATGTGCTGTGGAGATAATGCATTGTCAGAGAGAGAGAGAGAGGGTGAGAGAGAGAGAGAGAAAATTGGAGAGAGGGGAGGAGAAGATGGAGGTGGCGGTGGTGGGTGGTGGTGACAGCGGCGGCGGCAATGGTGATCTAGAAGGGAAGGAAAGAAGTGAAAGAGATTGTGTGTATGTATATATAACAATAATAATAAGTAGTAGTAATTTAAAAAAAAAACTCTAGTAGTTAAGTGCCATTTATTTAATAATAATAACAATAATAATAATAATAATAGTAATAATAATAATAATAATAATATGTTTAAAAAATAAAAATAAAAAATAAAAAATCTAGGAGTTAAGTGCCATTTACGTCCATAGATTTTAAATGTCATTTACGTACCTGAGCTAACCGAGTTATGAGTTTTTTTTACTTGGGGTTTGATATTTAGACTGAAATGGCACTCTGGGGGATGTTACAATTTTAAAATTTGACCTGAAATAACAAAAGTGAACAAACCACATGGATGTAAATGACACTTAACTTTTATAACTATGTGAAATACAATCTATAAGTTACATAAACGTCTATATATTGCACTAACTATTATACATAAATTGTTATATTCCCGTTTAAAATTTGTCTATTTAACTCTGGTAAGCACTTCGAATGCGAGCGTATTGAGCTCTCAATTAAAAAGTTGTCGTGTATAAAACATGTTTATACATTACATACATATGTATAATCAGATTTATTTTGAGAACTGTGATAATCGAATAAAGTACTTATACATAGTACATCGGGGAGGAAGATAGTAAAGTACATTATTAATTGTCTACACGTGTGTCTATCGGTTAAAAAAGTCATTTACAAATTTAAAATGATCCTTGATTGAGTGGTGTTTTTTTGACTTTAAATACGAATGATCTCACTTTTCAGATCCACATTCTTCATATAATATCGTCACTTTTGGTAGTTCATCCTGGCTTTGTTTGTTTTTCGTTCATACACGACTTTGTTCAAGCCTCTCCCTATGTGATGGTGCTATGATACAAGTAAAAATTCACTGACAAAGCAAATAAAAGTGTACGAAAGAATATGAATTTTAGTGGACATCTCACTAATTTTTTTTAATATGAAGATTCTTTTTTATATTCTTTGTACCTAATTGTACACAGGATCATAGACAACAGGTGTTTTGTGATGTCATGTGATCCCCAAGGATCATATAATTCATCCTGCTTATAATAATAGGTATTGGTTTCGTCACGTCATTTACCCATGAGTAGGGTGGCCCACACTCTCGACCAGTGAGATTGAGTTACGATTAGTGCAATTACTTATGACGCAACTCTTTAATTAGTCATTGGATCACTTCGTAAGGAACGTTGGAGTGACCCACGTAGTTAAGCATATTTTTGAGTAAAAACGATCTTCAAACATCTAGTCTATCACATATTCCACCACCAAAACATACAGGCCCTTATGCATTGCCACTCTTCTAGCATGCAACGACCATTCATATATTGAATCATTTAAACATTTGGCTACTCTTTTGACGTCCATTCAAACATTTGGCTTTAATTTGGTTTCATGACTAAAAGGATGCTTATAGGATGATCCGACACGTACCGGTTATTCATCTTGTGGTCCCCTGTGCCCACAGCTATCCGTTTTACTCAGCCCCAATCATAATCTATCTCTTTATTATTGTAAAAAGATAAAGGAATATTAATTAAATCTTATTAATGAAAACTTGAGCATTATAAAACAAATTTTGAGATAACATACAATTGAAACTAACTTTCTTATATTTTAAAATATAACGAGTATCTAGGACCGTGCGTTGCGATGGACTGTTAAACCGAACAAAAATAATCGTAAAAGTGTTTTACTACACATGCGTGTTACGGCGTGTTAACTCACCACACAATAGTGTTTTTTCATTTATTAATATTGTTTTTTGACAATTGAGAATCTAAAGAAATGGTAAGTATTATGATGTGAATGTGGTAAATAGAGGTATAAATTAAATAAATACTAAATAAGATAAGTGTTTATTAATATACGAATAGATATAAGAAAAATAAAATTTGAATAAAACATTAATAAGCCATAACCTTATATTAAGCAATAAATAGTAACCCATTTAAAATCTATAAACATATAAAAACATAATATTATTATTCCTATTATAGAAAAAAATGGTATCAGAGAGAGAGAGAGGGAGTATGTGCTAACTAATTAAAGGAAGAGAGGTGGAGTGGATCAATTAAAAGGAAGGAAGTGGAGTGGTATCCAATGAGAAGGAAGAAGAAATTGAACAGTAAAATTAAAGAAGTCAAGAAATTTGCAAACTAATAGTGAAGAAAACATCATATTATTATTCCTATTATAAAAAAAATAATGGTATTAGAGAGAGGGAGTACGTGCTAACTAATTAAAAGAAAGAGAGTGGAGTGGACCAATTAAAAGAAAGAGAGTGGAATTGAACACTAAAACTAAAGAAGTCAAGAAATTTGCAAACTAATAGTGGAGAAATATAAACATATGAAATATAAGAAACAAGAAAAAAAACGATATATCGTGACATATAACTTGTTCCTTTACAAAGTATATGTTACATTTACTTTTTCTAAATTGTAAATCTTCTTTAACAATATATGTTTGAAGAAAAACAATATACTTTTTATTTATCATTATTGTTTGAATTATATGAAAATGGTAAAATAGATAAAAATACATCTACTAATCTTAAATCATTTGTAAAAGTTTGTATCAGTGGTATAATTTCTAATAAACAGGTATAAAATGACAAAATAGATAAACCACAAATACTAACCATGTAATTAATTCTCATTGTTTATTTAAAGTGTATTGTGTAGTTGAGTTTGTTTATTAAAGAAAATATATAATCCATATCGATAGCACATCCATACATCATCTTTAAATATGGTCGCTCATTGTATAAAGAGCTAAGTACGATTGTTTGTTCATTTTTGTCATTTCAGACCAAATTTCAATATTGTATCATTTTTCTTCATAAGATTCTCGAAAATTTCGGTCCAAAAAACTAAACCAGCTAATAAAACTCATAACTCAATTAGCTCAGGGACGTAAATGGCACATAAAATCTAGGGATGTAAATGGCGCTTAACTCCTTGATTTTTTATTTTTAAACTTATTATTATTATTATTATTAACAAACTATAAATTAGCAACATAATCGTGCATATAGGTATTGTACTCATGCTTTGGTAGTTTTTCAAAAAAAAATTTGATATTACACTTTTAACCCAAATCGATTTGACTTTTCATATTTCGTAGATTTTTCGATTTACGTTTCGTTTTAAATTTTGCAAGTTAACATAGAGTAACGTGCGTGTGTGGTTCAACGTTTTTATGTTTTGTTTTACGCTTCGTACAAGATTTTGCGAGTTAACACAGCTCACCATGCGTGTGTGGTTCAACATTTTTACGCCGTCTATTTTTTTCCCGTTTGACATGTTCGTTACAATGTTCGGGGTCCTAAATTGGCGTAATTTTTATTTTCTATGTTTTACATTGCAATCTAATTTCTTTGCATTAACACGTCGTAACTATAGTGTTGGTTGTCGTTGAGGGTGGTATAGCATGGGTGCTATTTGACACAGCTTTATGCCCCTGCCGCATTGTGACGAGTGTTGAATCTAATTCTTATTAAATAGCACTTAAATCCTAGATTTTTTTATTTTTCAAACTTTTATTATTATTATTATTATTTTTATTATTATTAATATAAAGCAACACATTGTTGCATTATGTTGTTGTACCCCAAGCATGAGGATTTTTCAAAAAAAAATTATGATTTTTCACTTTTAACTCAAAGGTTTTCATCTTTTGTATTTTAACACTTTTAATTTGTTTACTTTTAACCCAAATATTTTCATCTTTTGTGATTTAACCCAAAACTTTGTTATTTACAACTTTGGTCCCCGATACTTTTTATCTTTGAGAAGTTTTTCGGTTTTACGTTTGTTCTAAATTTTGTGAGTTAATACGCCGTAACGTGCGTGTGTGGTTCAACGTTTTTGGTCTATTTTTTCACATTTGACAGGTATGTCGCAACGTGTCTATTTTCCCCCTTTGGTAAGTTCGTTGCAACGTGCGGATCCTACATCGACTTAGTTATTCTTTTCTACGTTATTTTGCGAGTTAACACGACGCAACATGCGTGTGTGGTTCAACGTTTTTACATCTACGTTTTCCATTTAACAAGTTCTCGCAACGCGTGGGTCCTAAATCGATATAGTTATTTTATATATGTTATATGTTTAAGTCTTATTTCTTCGCATTAACACGCCGCAAATTCAGTGTTGGTGGTCGCTACCAGCAGTGTAGCATTGATGTTATTTGGCATAGTTTTAGGCCCCTGCTGCAATGCGGGGGTGCTTATTCTAGTTTTTATTAAATGACACTTAACTCTTATTTTTTTAAACTTATGATTATATATACATATACATCCTCTTTCACTCCTCTCTCTCTACATCATCACAGTCATTACCACCGCCGCCACCACCCACCAGCAAACAACCACCACATGTAACAACCAACAACCACCATCTGTTAAATATGTTTTGAAACATCAAAAGTTAGGGTTGTCCATGTATATCACCGTGTAAAAGACGTAATAACCTTCTAAACAACCATCACTAGCCATAGAAACAAAGAATCCATGCTCAACTCCCAAAAGAGCTTATTGGTTATGTGGCTGTGCAGGTTTTGAGCGGTAATTATTGTGATGGTGGGAGCGGCATGCGATGGTGTGGGTGGTTGTCAGAGGTATGTGTGTGGTTCAATGTTTTTACATCTATTTTTTCCATTTAACAAGTTTGTCGCAACACGTGGGTCCTAAATCGATATAGTTATTTTTTATATGTTATATGTTTAAGTCTTATTTCTTCGCATTAACACGCCGCAAATTAAGTGTTGGTGGTCGCTATCAGCGGTGTAGCGTTGATGTTATTTGGCATAGTTTTAGGCCCCTGCTGCAATGCGGGGGTGCTTAATTCTAGTTTTTATTAAATGACACTTAACTCTTATTTTTTTAAACTTATTATTATATATACATATACATCCTCTTTCACTCCCCCCTCTCTACATCATCACAGTCATAACCATCGCTGCCACCACCCACCAGCAAACAACCACCACATGTAACAACCAACAACCACCATCTGTTAAATATGTTTTGAAACATCAAAAATTAGGGTTGTCCATGTATATTCACCGCGTAAAAGACGTAATAACCTTCTAAACAACCATCACTACCATAGAAACAAAGAATCCATGCTCAACTCCCAAAAGAGCTTATTGGTTCTGTGGCTGTGCAGGTTTTGAGCGGCAAATATTGTGATGGTGGGAGCGGCATGCGATGGTGTGGGTGGTTGTCAGAGGTATGTGTTGTGGAGATAATGCATTGTTAGAGAGAGGGTGAGAGAGAGAGAAAACTGGAGAGAGATAGGGGAGGAGAAGATGGAGGTGGCAGTAGTGGGTGGTGGTGGCAGCGGCAACGGCAGTGGTGATCTAGAAGTGAGGGAAAGAAGTGAAAGAGACTGTGTGTATATATATAACAATAATAATAAGTAGTAGTAGTTTTAAAAAAATTAAAAACTCTAATAGTTAAGTGCCATTTAATAATAATATAATAATAATAATAATAATAATAATAAAAAAGAAGAAGAAGAGAAGAAGTTTAAAAAATAAAAAATAAAAAATCTAGGAGTTAAGTGCCATTTACGTCCATTGATTTTAATTGTCATTTACGTCCCTGAGCTAACCGAGTTATGAGTTTTTTTAGCTTGGGTTTGATATTTAGACTGAAATGGCACTCTAGGGGGGGGGGGGGGGGGGATGATACAATTTTAAAATTTGATCTGAAATAACAAAAATGAACAAACCACATGGATGTAAATGGCACTTAACTTTTATAATAATGTTAAATACAATCCATAAGTAACATAAACGTCTATATATAGCACTACCTATTATACATAAATTGTTATATACCCGTTTAAATTTTGTCTATTTAACTCTGGTAAGCACTTCGAATGAGAGTGTATTGAGTTCTCTATTAAAAAGTTGTGTATAAAACATGTTTACACATTACTTACATATGTATAATCAGTTTTATTTTGAGAACTGTGATAATCGAATAAAGTACTTAAACATAGTACATCGATTATTTTATATGAGGGAGGAAGATAGTAAAGTACATTGTTAATTGTCTACACTGTGTCTGTCGGTTAAAAAAGCCATTTACAAATTTAAAATGATCCTTGATTGAGTGGTGTTTTCTTTTACTTTAAATACGAATGATCTCACTTTTCAGATCCACATTCTTCATATAATATCGTCACTTTTGGTAGTTCATCTTGGCTGTGTTTGTTTTTCGTTCATACACGATTTTGATCAAGCCTCTCCCTATGTGATGGTGCTATGATATAAGTAAAGATTCACTTACAAAGTAAATAAAAGTGTACCGAGAGAATAGGACTTTGAGTGGACATCTCACTAATTTTTTTTAATATGAAGATTCTTTTTTATATTCTTTGTACCTAATTGTACACAGGATCATAGACAACAGGTGTTTTGCGATGTCATGTGATCCCCAAGGATCATACAATTCATCTTGCTTATAATCATAAGTTTTGGTTTCGTCATGTCATTTACCCATGAGTAGGGTGGCCCACACTCTCGACCAGTGAGATTGAGTTACGATTAGTGCAATCACTTATGACGTAACTCTTTAATTAGTCATTGGATCAATTCGTAAGGAACGTTGGAGTAACCCACGTAGTTAAGCATATTTCCGAGTAAAAACGATCTTCAAACATCTAGTCTATCACATATTCCACCACCAAAACATACAGGTCCTTATGCATTGCCACTCTTCTAGCGTGCAACGACCATTCATATATTGAATCGTTCAAACATTTGGCTAGTCTTATGACGTCCATTCAAACATTTGGCTATAATTTGGTTTCATGACTAAAGGGATGCTTATAGGATGATCCGACACGTAACGGTTATTCATCATGTGGTCCCTTGTGCCCCACAGCTATCCGTTTTACTCAGCCCCAACCATAATCTATCTCTTTATGTTAGTCCGTTACCCTTTATTGAGATCTTCGGTTCCAATGTACAATGACTATTCATCGCGTATGTCAGTTAGGTTGAAACTCCCTTCGACCGCCACATTACAAAGAGGACATCTCCTTTGGGTTGGTCCACTCCTTTTTCTTGCAACCGGGTGAGCTGAGCTTGCCACTGCCTACAACTTTTTGTCACTGTGATACTATACGATCTTTGCCAACATTTTAACTCAATCGTCCATTGTTAATGTCCCACCATCATTTTAGAATTTTGGGATGTATTGAAAGTGGGCAACAAATTAAAAGTATCATATCTACCGATGTAGGTTCTATTGATTGGTATTTGAGAAAGTTAGATTTTGTTAGCTTCTTATACATGAGACTTATATTAATAAAAAATAAATTTATAAGAAAATCATGACCCAACAAAGCTATTAGAATTTGCTTTACTAGACCTGCGACAGGAATAATTAAGATTCTGAAAGAAGGTTAAATGTAACAAGATATCTTCCAATCCTGTTGGTCTTGTAAAAGTGATGTGACATTTATAATAAGCTAAACAGTTGTAAAAGTGATATGATATTTATAATAAGCTAAACACATATATGATAATTTTTGTGATATAACTTCAAATTAAAATGATAATTTTCAAATTAAATGGTGAGAATGATACTTTTGAAAGGTGAAAGAAATGCGTTAAAAAGTTGAACTAATGTTTCTAATAAAATAATTTAGAGCAGTAAATCCTTTTAATTTTTTAACGGCAAATTTGGATCGTTAACGGAACATTTGAGTATCATTGTGTTATCAGCGAAACCACCTCTCAATTATATCCATCTCCACTAGACAATATGCTTATACATCAATTCAAGAGAAAATTCAATAAATCTGGGATCGGACATTTAACATGGCGTACCAAAAGGCTAAGAAAAAAAATCATGTTTTCTATACCCTATTTCCATTTATGCCCCTCCTCTTCTTTATCAACCTTCAACAGATTGATACACTCGGCTCCTCTTCATTGCCTGGTGGTCAGTTTCCAAAGGCTCAATTACAATGAATTCCACATTTAATTCTCGAAGAGAAACAACCTTTATCCATTCAAATCCCCATCATCCCTTTAATTATTGAATTGACATTCAATGTGTGTTTCTTTTTTCAATTACCCACCCTAATTGATTGCACATCGGTTTCTACCGCCAATGAGTTCCCTCGGTTCGATTCCATCACCTCGGTCAGCTTCATGATCCCGCTTGTTCCATCCGCCTCACGCCATCTGTGTGTCTACTTTAACTTAAACATCTTGCTCTCATATATGGACAAGATAATTATAAACTCCTTGCGGGTATGAAATCTTATGATTAACATTGCTTGCTGCAAGGTTTTAGTTTCATTCACTTCAGATTCATGTTTATCTATTTCAATTTTTTGATAATTGTTGTATTAGGTTCCAAAGGTTGAGGTTGGATATAAATCTTTTGCAATAAACTCAGTTTGTGGAATTTGGATCAAGTGGTTGAACAGTATCTTGTGTTTAGAGGCTTGGAAGTTCATGATTGCTGGTAGATGGTTGGATTTGGCTTTGTTGATGATTACTTCTACTGATTTGGTGTTTTCTAAAGCGACAGATAACCTGGTGGTTTGATTTGTTGTGTTTTCTAAAGCGACAGATAACCTGGTGGTTTGATTTGTTGTGTTTTCATGTGGTTGGTAGTAAGATAAACCCTAGGCTGTATAACTGCACAATGCTCAGTTTGCAAACAATATTGTATGAGACTTGTTAATATACTTGTTTGTTAAACATTTAGATTATTTACCATTTTTTAAGACGCCAACATCAACTCCCACAGGTAAGACGTCTCCTTTATCTTCAACATGGTGGTATGTTAATGCCCAAACAACATCAATGATAGTTAAGATGCTCTTATTTATCCCCGCATTTTGGCACAAACTAACAAATTTTTCATTGTTTTTTGAGATGTTTGGACGAATTAATGGGGAAGAAGGGGGTGGTTGGTTTTATTCAGTGAGGAAGGCTAAAGAAAAGCTATTCCTTTTCGATTTTTATCAACTTTGTTGTTGTTTAGTTTCTGCAAACAATGTTTTCGACGAAATGTTAATGTGGTTTTAACACTTGTTTATGTCATATTTCATTATAGAAGCAGAAAACCATTTCTAAGAAATCATGGTTTGGAAGGCAAACGAATGTCGAATCAGAATCTTCACAACCCGAATCAGCATTCCAAACCCCTTGCATTTCGTTCTCCTCCATCCGAACATGATGATGACTTTAAATCTACAGAAGCACAGGCTGGAACGAGTGATCCCACAGAGCTAGAAAGTGAGCCAAGAGTGTTAGGGTATTGAATCAGAGTAGGCTCGAGCGGAGGCGAAGCAAACACACACACACAGCAGAAAATAAAGGACACGACAATTTACGTGGGTCGGTCAAGGTGACCTACGTCGACGGATTGCAACTAGGGTTAGGATTTTATTTCTAAGGTGATACAAATTACAAAAGACCTATCAAGTACTTATAATACCCAAATTAGGGTTTACAACTTGTTGACCAAGAAAACGTAAAATATGAAATCGTATCAGCAGGCTTAACAAAATTAGTGCATATTCGTATATGCTCCATATTAGCGCATCTAGCATTAGAGCACCTGTTAGAGCATCAGGCATTATCCCAAATTTAGAGCGTAACATTATCCAGTGTTGTAAAAATCGCGACTAGGCGGCGACTAGTCGACGATTAATCGCTAGTCGGCCAGTTATTAAGTAATTTTTCATTAATCAGTCCATTAATCGCTAGTCGGGCCTAGTCGGGCAACCAAAAATCGGGGATTACGACCAAATTCTTGCAAAAAAAACTTGTATATTCCGGCCAAAACCTCTAAATTCTGGGCAGTTTCCATCCAAAACCATGTGAATTCCAACAATTAATCTTGTATACTTCAAAAATGAGTTGAGTAAGAGTTAAAACCTAGCTACTTAACATATTTACCTATAAAAATGTGTATATGTATATATAAAATTGAAAATTACATATAAAAAATCCGATCTGATTAATCCCGATTAATCTCGAGTAATCCCGAGTAGTCGCTAGTCCCCACCTCACCGGCCGACTAGCGAGTTCTTCAACCTTGGCATTATCCAACATTTAGAGCATCTAATGAAACATTAGCGCATAGAGCATCTGCAGATGCTCTATTCTATTCATTGCAATCTGCATTATCCACTATTGTTTTCAAAGCCTACATATCTAACAATCTCCTACTTGGAGGCTTTGCATAAACTACAAAGTCCATCCAAGTAAACCTATCACTAGTAACCTTTACGTTAAAGTCTTCCAATCCTCTAGTTCCTAAGAATAAGCTAAGACTTCAGTCACACCCAGGCCACCTAGTTGCAACCACACCTCTCATCAAGTACCTGAGAGACCAGTTGAAGCTCCCAAAAGCTCCAACCCAACAGTCTTATCAGATCCCATCGTGACTGAAAATGCCACAGGCCCATTCTCTATCTCACCCGACTTGCACGATCCACCAGCTCTAGAAATACACCGAGAATTAATACCACTCTCCACATTTCGCAAACTATTTCTAGGAGAGTATTTTTATTCAGTTGGAACCTTCATCTTCAAAACCTAACGGCTCTTTATGATTGTGCCTAGAACACGACCCGTGCTCTCACTATCACCAAATCCCCTGTCTGGCTTAAACTTAGACCCTATGCGCCAAATGCAACATATAAATTGTATCAAATACGGTATAAAATCAACCCTTTTAGTACTAAATTGGAAAAAGTGTGTTTCTTTGTATACTTTTGATTTTCAGGATTAAAATATCTTAAATGTACAAAAGGAACAAATTAACGACAAAAACTAGCATAAGTACAGAAGAAGGAAAGATGACACACTATACCAACCCTCCAAGCTTCCCGACCAAAAACACGAATCAGAAGTCACGCACAAGGCCGTGCTTGCTCGGGATGGGGTCGTGCCCCTTCAAGATTCTAGAAAAGAAGAAGACAAACAGAAGCAGACAAGAAACACGGGGACACGAGCTGTGGTCAACTTCCAGATATGCAAATCTTGGATAGTAAAGCAAGTACAATGGCCACAGGGCCGTGCCGTTGACACACAGGGCCGTGTAGCATCTGATCTGACAAGCTCATTAAATGAAGACTGAGACGATAGAAGATATAGGGTCGTGCCCACCAGCATGGGGCCGCATGAAGCTACAGTTTTCAGCTATAAATAGGGGTGCTTGGTTTCATTCCAACTCATCCCTTGGCAAACCACTTCTCTCACACCTGCCATCACTCCACCACCATCATCCACCACATTCATCCATCATCCATCCTTAGAGTGTATGTAGTAGTCTCGAGATCCAATATTGATCGTAAGAGTTTTTGTCAACCAAAGATCATGCTTGGGTATGTATTAATGACTTTAATAACTAGTTTTTTATATTGAAAGTGAACTTTATTCTATCATCCTTCATGTTCTGTTGATTCACTCATTCGTGTCTTTACGGTCTATATAAAGCACGTTAACTTCCTGGAAGGGGGTTAGAAGGGTGATATGGGTAAAGTTCTTACTTTGTTCAATGTATAGATCCTGCGAGGACTTGATTCAAGTTTATTAGGACTTTCCTTTGAGGCGGATAGCATCAAATCAGGGAAAGTAAGAATGGCTTGAATCTCTTATAAATAAACTACTATTAAAACTTTAAATTGGCCTTGCGGAATTGTATCCATGCTGACTCAAACCGATATGGCCGAGTGTAGCATTGCCTCCAAAAGAGGGACATGCCATATTTTGCATTAATAACTTACTTAATTATGTTTCAATATTCCAGCATTTCGGGACTGTATCCCTGCTGACTCAGACCAATATGGCGGAGGGTAGTGTTGCCTCCAAAAGAGGGACATGCCACTTTAACACAAAGGTTCTGGTTGTTAATGCACGAGGAAAGTTATGAGCTTTGAAAGGGCTTGTGAGGTTAAGAGTGTTGGTTCAAAGTCAATCTCAAACAACAAGCAATAACACTTTAAGATGTATGCAGACTCTGGGCGTGTGCAGACTCAGTGTAACATCCGTCAAAAAGCGGATTTACCAAACCCGCTCCGTTTATTAACCGAACAATCAGTTAAAAATTTCGTTGCGTATTTAATGCGCCAAATTAATTTTAAACGATACATAATTAATAAGTATATTGGATTATAAAAGTTATATTTGAAAAAGTATTAAAAATGGTGGTATAAAAATAAAACAATGCTGCCGGGTTTCGAACCCGGGTCAGCTGGGGATAAACTTCAAAGCCTTAACACACATCCTTCCAACCACTCCGCCACTTGTGTTCTTTAGTAACATATCAAAACAATTAATTCAAATATCAAACTTGAATTCAAAACTGACGCGCCCAATCACAGTCGTCGAAATCCCGACGATTTCGCCGAGATTGGACGGTTTCTTCTGATTTAACCGAAGCCTTAACTATTACATCGGTTATAACCGACGTCTGAACCCGCGACACAAGTCATAACCGCCAGAAAATTATTGACCGACGAATCAAGACGGAAAACGGACCAAATTCGTCGATGTTCTGCCCTATAAATACACCCTCTAACTTCTGTTAGCCTTTTCGCTCACAATCACACCCTTTCCCGACGTAATTTCACTCGCCAGAAAACTTCTGCAACTCGCCGGAAAACCGAACCCTTTCACCTCTGTGCATCACTCTAAAAACAGAACACCTAGAGCTCATACCGAAGCCACCCCCACTCACATCAAGCTTCCTGAAGACACTCTGCCGCAAAACACACGTCGCCGGAATAACCTGCTGTCATCGGAGTTTGCCGGCGAAACAGAGGAGCCCTGTTCGGTATATCTTACACATAATCTCTCATTCTTTTTATTAATCTCACATGTAATTAATCACAACACACTAAAGAACTTGATTAAATCGTCGAACCAGTCGGACATCGATTCTGGTTAAGATTAACGAAGAAGATGAAGTTTTCTGTAGTATATATGTTTAATTTAAATCAAGTTATATCTCGGGTTAGACACAAGTCCAGCGGTGGACTGTGTGCAAATAAACACGCATACGTTCCGAGTTCGATTCTTGTCCCACGCATACTCGCCTTAATAAAAATGTTCTTTTTTAACTAAACCGGATTCACTGCAAATAGATGTTAATTTAATAAAAAACGGAATAACAACCTAGACACACAGTCCAGTGGTGGACTGTGTGCGCGTTTAAAACATACGTCGCGAGTTCGAGTCCAGACTACCGCACCGATTATCAAACTTTTTATATAAGGCAGAAATGAAATTATCTAGTTTGTATATAAGTATAATAAAAATCAGATTATTTACCAAGTTAGACACACAGTCCAGCGGTGGACTGTGTGTCAACCTAACCCACAGGTCCCGGGTTCGAGACCTGTGGAGAGCACCGAGCGAGTCATTAAAATCGTTTTTTAAAATAAATGATTTTCGGATTAATGCAATTAGTATATAAATATAATTAAAAACAGAAATATTTCGGGTTAGACACGTAGCTCAGTTGGTAGAGCTGCGTGCACGCGAACGGGAGGTCTCGGGTTCGAGCCTCACCCGGCGCACACAATTACACAATCAAACCGGTCAACAGGTCAACGGTCAACAAGTCAACGGTCAAAAAGTCAACATTTTTTTATTATTTTTATTTATTTATTTTATTTAAAAATCAATTAAAAATACTTAAAAACAACATTTTTAAAGTTAGAAAATAGCCTTAAACTCACAAAAATATATCCAATAATCCCACTAAAAATTGATCAATAAAATCCGCTTATTTACCAAACCATTATGTTTATCTAGGTTAGTTTCACTCGTGGTTAAATCCAACTTCGTGCGCATTCAACATCATCAACCGAACGCACCCACTGTGAGTGAATCTTACAACTCCCCTTTTTAATTACACGTTTTGGGGTGTGTCATGTATCACTAAAATTAACTCGTTTATTTAAACTTGTGCCATACCATATTGTGATCTAAACTTAGAATGTATATATTGTTTGTAGTCATGTATTTCATATTGTCAAGTTGTATGCAAATCATTCATTAGGCCCATCAGTTCCTCGTGAGAGACGGGTTGAGCAACGCGTGCCTCAAAACAATTTATTATTGTATGTGTGTGCATTATCTGATATTAAGTGTTTTATGAATATGTTTACATCTATATTTAATCATATGTGGTTGTGCACTTTATTTTATAATCAATTCAATAAACTTGTTCAAATGCTTTTCATAGGATTCACTCGCCAACTTTTTGTTGATCCAAAAACCATTTTTACACATGATACAGGTGAACAGGATGAAGCAAGGAAAAACATAGGAAATGCCTTAGAAGAAAACAATGAAGTCTAGAATGATGTTTAGGACATGATGTAATTATGATTGTATGTTTCCCTTTAAATTGTAATAATGAATATGAAACGTTATAATAAATGTCATGAGCTTTGATGATAACCCAATCATGCCCCGATCACCTTTTCCGCTGCGGGTCGGGGTGTGACAGATTGGTATCAGAGCCATGACTATAGGGATATAGGATAGGTTATTAGACCCTTAGAGCCTATACTATAGTTGACTAGATCTTAATTGTTTATGTGGTTAAATGCAAACTTATGATGTTTATTTGTTTCATATTTGTTTATACTTACAGTCAAACATACATACTTACATACACATTCATCATACATATTTCAATGTTCATATATTCAAATCATTTTCATACTTTCGTTATTCAAAGATTTTGTCGCAATTTTCAAATTCCATCAAAGTGAGTTCTGCGACGGGCATGTAGTAACTGGAAGGGTACAAGTACCGGTTGTCGGAACGTCCTGTCTAGGTTGGCATTCGTATAAATCCAATATAACGGACCAGTTTTCCTACCTGGGGACTAACGATGAGAGTACGAAGGACCTATTAGGCCAAAGCATGCCACACCAAACGTCGTTCGAACTAACCCCACTTTGAGGTGTCACCGTGTCCACACCTGGATACATTCCGAATATCATACGTTACATATTTCTCGATTTTCTCCGGGTTTTAGTGTACGTAACCAGGCTAACACATGCGAACCATATGAAAAACCCGGTATTCATGGGGGCCCACATGATTACGAAGGTGAAGTATGGCGGCATGCAAGGCCCAATTACGAGCAAAGCCCAAGACATCCTATGGATGTAGTAGATTTCTTATTTTATATTTATTTTATAAATGTTCATTCCAAAATACGACACCTGATCCCTAAATCATCCAACTCATACTCTTGATATGTATTCCTTGTAGATGTCTTCTAGCCTCACAAGCCATACCTATCCAAGCTATCCCAATCACTCAAGTAGCACCCAACTCAACTTACCCAAATAAGAAACCATACCTTGGACCTCACCCTCGATGTAACACCTGTTTTTATCACCATCCAACTACCTTACCTTGTCGACTATGTGCGAATTGTGGACGCTATGGTCATTTGAGCAAGGTTTGCCGCACCTCTCAAAACCAAATCTCTCCCCCTACTCAAAACATGATCCAAACCTATCAACAACCCCAATACCTCATGTTACCTTATGTTCGAGCTTGCTTCAATTGTGGCGACCCTACCCACTTTAGAAACATGTGCCCTCGATTGATTAACATCATAAACGCCCAAGCTCAAGCAAACCCAGTTAACCAAGCAAATCAAGGAAACCTAACCACTAGGCCACCAGCAAGGGGAAGAGTTTTCAACATCAACGCCAACCCTGTTGAAGATAATGACGGCCCAAACGAAACCACCCAACTAGTCCCCTTCACCGAAAATCAAGATTCAACTCCAACCGTTTAGTTTTTTTGTTTTTCTTTATGTTATCTCAAGCTTTGGTTGATTGTGTTTGTTTATGTTTTAGAATCACATAGAACCAATCATAACTTAAGGATAAAGCCAATGAAAGTTTGACAAGGATATGGTGGATACGCCCTGGTACTTCCTATATATAAGTATTCTTGTCAAAGGATCAGAGGCATTATCAGGCGGTTATGAGAAGTTCCATGTAGGATTTAGTATTGTTTTGGTTGAAGTTTGTGTTATACTCACTGATTTAGCATTCATATCATCTCATTATTTAAAGAAATTGGATTGTGTTCCATTTCTACATAGACTAACCTCTCCATCATAACAAACGAGAGAGATATTGTCATCATTCAAACATGTATACTATCAGAATTAAGACTCAAGTTTTGGATGTTGTGTTTGTTTTAGAGTCACATAGAACTAATCATAACTTGCGGATAAAACCAATGAAAATTTGACAAGAATATGGTGGATACGCTGCTGGTACTTCCTATATATAAGTATTCTTGTCAAAGGATCAAAGGCATTATCAGGCGGTTATGAGAAGTTCCATGTAAGATTTAGTAATGTCTTGGTCGTAGTTTGTTCATCATACATTTCAACATATTTCAATTTCATCATTTATAGAAGTTGAGCTATATCTCACTTCCACAAGGACTAACCTCTCCATCATAACAAACGAGAGAGGTATTGTCATCATTCAAACATGTATGCTATCAGAATTGAGACTCAAGTTTTGGCTGTTGTGTTTGTTTTAGAGTCACATAGAACTAATCATAACTTGCGGATAAAGCCAATGAAAATTTGACAAGAATATGGTGGATACGCCGCTGGTACTTCCTATATATAAGTATTCTTGCCAAAGGAACAGAGGCATTATCAGGCGGTTATGAGAAGTTCCATGTAGATTTAGTATTGTCTTGGTTGAAATTTGTGTTACATTCATGATTTAACATTCATATCATATCATCATCTAAAGAAATTGGATTGTTTTCCATTTCTACATAGACTAACCTCTCCATCACAACAAACGAGAGAGGAACTGTCACAAATCAAACATGTATGCTATCAGAATTGAGACTCAAGTTTTGGTTGTTGTGTTTGTTTTAGAGTCACATAGAACTAATCATAACTTGCGGATAAAGTCAATAAAAATTTGACAAGAATATGGTGGATACGCCGCTGGTACTTCCTATATATAAGTATTCTTGCCAAAGGATCAGAGGCATTATCAGGCGGTTATGAGAAGTTCCATGTAGGATTTAGTATTGTCTTGGTTGAAATTTGTGTTACATTCACTGATTTAACATTCATATCATATCATCATCTAAAGAAATTGGATTGTGTTCCATTTCTACATAGACTAACCTCTCCATCACAACAAACGAGAGGGGAACTGTCACAAATCAAACATGTATGCTATCAGAATTGAGACTCAAGTTTTGGTTGTTATGTTTGTTTTAGAGTCACATAGAACTAATCATAACTTGCGGATAAAGTCAATGAAAATTTGACAAGAATATGGTGGTTAGACCGCTGGTACTTCCTATATATAAGTATTCTTGCCAAAGGATCAGAGGCATTATCAGGCGGTTATGAGAAGTTCCATATAGGATTTAGTATTGTCTTGATTGAAATATGAGTTATACTCACTGATTTAGTATTCATATCATCTCATCATTGGATTATGCCACCATTCAAACATGTATTACTATCAGAATTTGGACTCAGATATTGGTTGTGGTGTTTATTTATGCTTTAGAGTCACATAGGACTACATAACTTACTGATAAAACCAATGAAAATTTGACAAGAATATGGTGGATACGCCGCTGGTACTTCCTATATTAAGTATTCTTGCTAAAGGATCAAGAGCATTGTCAGACGGTTATGAGAAGTTCCATGTAGGATTTAGTAATTTCTTGGTACATTGGTTGTGGTGTTTATTTTATGTTCTAGAGTTACATCATAGAACCAATCATAACTTACTGATAAAACCAATGAAAATTTGACAAGAATATGGTGGATACGCCGCTGGTACTTCCTATATATAAGTATTATTGCCAAAGGATCAGAGGCATTGTCAGGCGGTTATGAGAAGTTCCATGTAGGTTGTAGTATTAGAAATTTTGTTTTAGGATATGACCTTATCTTTCCAAACATATCAAAACTCTTACGCACGAAATCATACTTAGTGAATCAACTCCGCTTATCAATATTTTTACCGTAGGCAACAAAAAGCGATTCCTGTAGCAGGGTACTTAACCCTTACAAGGGACGTTACCGCCTCAAACAAAAATTTAAACTCTTACTCTTTTTTCTAAGTATGTAACTGTCAAATTAAACACCATCCTTTTTAGACAAATATTCACTACTTAAATTTCGGGACGAAATTCTAAAAAGTAGGGGATACTGTAACATCCGTCAAAAAGCGGATTTACCAAACCCGCTCCGTTTATTAACCGAACAATCAGTTAAAAATTTCGTTGCGTATTTAATGCCCAAATTAATTTTAAACGATACATAATTAATAAGTATATTGGATTATAAAAGTTATATTTGAAAAAGTATTAAAAATAGTGGTATAAAAATAAAACAATGCTGCCGGGTTTCGAACCCGGGTCAGCTGGGGATAAACTTCAAAGCCTTAACACACATCCTTCCAACCATTCCGCCACTTGTGTTCTTTAGTAACATATCAAAACAATTAATTCAAATATCAAACTTGAATTCAAAACTGACGCGCCCAATAGTCGTCGGAAATCCCGACGATTTCGCCGAGATTGGACGGTTTCTTCTGATTTAACCGAAGCCTTAACTATTACATCGGTTATAACCGACGTCTGAACCCGCGACACAAGTCATAACCACCGGAAAATTATTGACCGATGAATCAAGACGGAAAACGGACCAAATTCGTCGATGTTCTGCCCTATAAATACACCCTCTAACTTCTGTTAGCCTTTTCGCTCACAATCACACCCTTTCCCGACGTAATTTCACTCGCCAGAAAACTTCTGCAACTCGCCGGAAAACCGAACCCTTTCACCTCTGTGCATCACTCTAAAAACAGAACACCTAGAGCTCATACCGAAGCCACCCCCACTCACCTCAAGCTTCCTGAAGACACTCTGCCGCAAGACACACGTCGCCGGAATAACCTGCTGTCATCGGAGTTCGCCGGCGAAACAGAGGAGCCTGTTCGGTATATCTTACACATAATCTCTCATTCTTTTTATTAATCTCACATGTAATTAATCACAACACACTAAAGAACTTGATTAAATCGTCGAACCAGTCGGACATCGATTCTGGTTAAGATTAACGAAGAAGATGAAGTTTTCTGTAGTATATATGTTTAATTTAAATCAAGTTATATCTCGGATTAGACACACAGTCAGCGGTGGACTGTGTGCAAATAAACACGCATACGTTCCGAGTTCGATTCTTGTCCAACGCATACTCGCCTTAATAAAAATGTTCTTTTTTTAACTAAACCGGATTCACTGCAAATAGATGTTAATTTTAATAAAAACCGGAATAACAACCAAGATAGACACACAGTCCAGTGGTGGACTGTGTGCGCGTTTAAAACACACGTCGCGAGTTCGAGTCCAGACTACCGCACCGATTATCAAACTTTTTATATAAGGCAGAAATGAAATTATCTAGTTTGTATATAAGTATAATAAAAATCAGATTATTTACCAAGTTAGACACACAGTCCAGCGGTGGACTGTGTGTCAACCTAAACCACAGGTCCCGGGTTCGAGACCTGTGGAGAGCACCGAGCGAGTCATTAAAATCGTTTTTTTAAAATAAATGATTTTCGGATTAATGCAATTAGTATATAAATATAATTAAAAACAGAAATATTTTGGGTTAGACACGTAGCTCAGTTGGTAGAGCTGCGTGCACGCGAACGGGAGGTCTCGGGTTCGAGCCTCACCCGGCGCACACAATTACACAATCAAACCGGTCAACAGGTCAACGGTCAACAAGTCAACGGTCAAAAAGTCAACATTTTTTTATTATTTTTATTTATTTATTTTATTTAAAAATCAATTAAAAATACTTAAAACAACATTTTTAAAGTTAGAAAATAGCCTTAAACTCACAAAAATATATCCAATAATCCCACTAAAATTGATCAATAAAATTCGCTTATTTACCAAACCATTATGTTTATCTAGGTTAGTTTCACTCGTGGTTAAATCCAACTTCGTGCGCATTCAACATCATCAACCGAACGCACCCACTGTGAGTGAATCTTACAACTCCCCTTTTTAATTACACGTTTTGGGGTGTGTCATGTATCACTAAAATTAACTCGTTTATTTAAACTTGTGCCATACCATATTGTGATCTAAACTTAGAATGTATATATTGTTTGTAGTCATGTATTTCATATTGTCAAGTTGTATGCAAATCATTCATTAGGCCCATCAGTTCCTCGTGAGAGACGGGTTGAGCAACGCGTGCCTCAAAACAATTTATTATTGTATGTGTGTGCATTATCTGATATTAAGTGTTTTATGAATATGTTTACATCTATATTTAATCATATGTGGTTGTGCACTTTATTTTATAATCAATTCAATAAACTTGTTCAAATGCTTTTATAGGATTCACTCGCCAACTTTTTGTTGATCCAAAAACCATTTTTACACATGATACAGGTGAACAGGATGAAGCAAGGAAAAACATAGGAAATGCCTTAGAAGAAAACAATGAAGTCTAGAATGATGTTAGGACATGATGTAATTATGATTGTATGTTTCCCTTTAAATTGTAATAATGAATATGAAACGTTATAATAAATGTCATGAGCTTTGATGATAACCCAATCATGCCCCGATCACCTTTTCCGCTGCGGG
Organism: Scalesia atractyloides; assembly: GCA_947069175.1. Lineage (NCBI taxonomy): Eukaryota > Viridiplantae > Streptophyta > Magnoliopsida > Asterales > Asteraceae > Scalesia > Scalesia atractyloides. Next base: position 52,559,399 of record CAMTDV010000006.1, on the reverse strand, counting down.
TCGGGGTGTGACACTCAGCTTCGAGCCGGGAGCATAGAATATCCGAAGAAAACCAGGCCCTTCAAACACAGCTTACGCAACAACGTGAGTGAGAGCTTGGTAACATGAAATCCTATGTAACTTTTTTATGTTTTGTTGGTTGGTGTTGATTATGAAGAGTGTAAAATGGTTTACTTTGCTTCTATGGGGTTCCACCTTACATGTCAAATGCTTAAGGGTTTTGTATAGTTCAAGAAACACTTCTTTTTCTTTCGTTTTTCATGTTTTTTTAAATCTATTTGTTCATGTTTAATGATTGAAGCTGGTGGGTTTTAAATGCTTGATTAGTTGGGAACCGAATGGGACTCAACAGGTAAACTTGACCAACATTCGTAGTGTGGTCAGATTGACTATTTGACTCTCAATCAGCGGTTAAACATAGGTTCTTTTAAAGCTTGTTTTGCACTCTTGCTGCCTTTCTATGTTTTCTAGATATGTATAGATTAAAGCCTGGTGAAAGGAGCAAGTTGAAGCAATCGAATCCCAGCAAAGGGGGATTTTAATACTAATTTGGTGATACTAACTACTAACCCGGTTAACGACATCCTAACCATATGCCGTTAAAAAAATCGAATTACCATCAAGTTGAGTCTGGGAATTTTTCCCATCTTGAGTAGAGTATGCTTTGGACTTAAGTAGAGTAACGTGTGGCATATTTTATATTTATTTTCGTGATAATTACAAGCATTCTTTTGCATTTTCATGTTAAAATCATATTGACAGGGACGTGGGGCATTAACCTATGCCAGAACTGGGATAGTGAAACGAAGTTGTATCCTTAGATGTACATGTGTGGGGTTCAAAGCACGTTTACTTCCTAAATACAACCTTTTGTTAACTTATTATTAGTATTGTATTGATTTCTAATCATTTATTTTTTTAAGACGCTTTTTGTGTGCAATACGCTATCTTATTATTCAATTCTTTTTAAATTAAATTTATTTTTAATGAAAAGTAATTTAAAAACACGAATCATAAGCAATCAATAAGTGCTTTAGTTTATGAAAAGTTTATAATTCTTTTGTAGTCAAGACATTTAATATGTCATACTTCTTTTTGTATGATCTAATTTATGTATTAATCAGAAATAGTTTTTGATATAAAAATTTTCTCAAGCCCGGGAAGCAATCCCAGGTGATAACCTAGTGAATAATAATGTAATGAGTAAATTACAAGTTTTGTCCTTTATGTTTACATCCAATTACAGGTGTGTCCTTTTGGCTAAAAGTTTACAGGCGGTGTCCTTAACCTTTCAAAATCTTGCACGTTTTGTGTTTTATGCCAAACCTGGTTAGAAATCTCAGTTAATTCTTGTCATGTGCAATGCACATGAGGGTAAAATGGTCTTTTTCCCTCTCAACCCTTTCTATTCCCTCGTTTATAACCCTTTCTCAACCCCTTGATTCTGATCAAACAAGCAGTGAGCTGAGTAGCATGAATTAAACAAATTTGAGTTTCATAACTCAAAACTGATCATTACGTAATTCCCACAACACAAGCTCTACGCTGTCCAACCAATAATCGTGTCTCGATTCCTCTCTCCCCAAATCTCTCACTGATTACCAGGTATCAGTCTTCTTCTAATTATTGTTTTTGCATCTTATATCTTCAATTCACTTGTTATAATCTCAATAATATCCAAACATCTGATCGTTTCTCCAACGTTTTCTTATTCTATAATCACAATATGATGCGAAAATCGTCTCATATTGTCAATTTCGTTAATTTCACCGAAAATACACAAATTTCAATTCATAACTTTCACAATAACCAGCGATTGAAGATCATGTTATGATATTCTTTTTAATTTGCGTTTAACTGAATCATAAATTGAGTTATTGTGATGTAATCCTGCAATTCGTTTATAAGTTATAACCCTATTTTTTAGGTTTTTGTTATTTAGAGTGTATTGAAATTATATTATAATAATTGTTGTGAAAATGTTGGTGTGGAGATATGAGGGGGTGGAGAATTGGAGATTTGGTTATTAACAAATGTACCGGCATACGGCGGCGACTGAAACGCGTGGCGAAAGCCGACTGATAGTGGTGATGCTGTGGTGACTCTTGATCAAGTTCCTAGATGGAGTGATGGGATTTTAGATATAGTTATGAGATTGAATATCCTAATTTTCCGAAAATGCATTTTCCAGATCCGTTAGCCTCATCTTCTGGGGGAATAATAGTGGGAAGGTTTCTCGGTTTCCGGTTGATCATGAGGTTAATTCGAAGATTTATCTTTGGAGAGGGAATCCGTGGAATCTTGAGGTTGATGGGGTAGTTAACTCTACGAACCGCACTGTTTTCAATGGAAAAAATGAAACCAAAATCATCCATCTGGTTACCGGAAACTTGTTCGTTAGAAGAGACTTCTCCTCTTCATCAACGTCACTAAATTGATAGAACTGAGCTGCCTGTTCTTGCTTCAATTCGCAAAATTAATTAAGGGGTTGAGAAAGGGTTATAAATGGGGAATAGAGAGGGTTGAGAGGGAAAAAGACCATTTTACCCTCATATGCATTGCACATGACAAGAATTAACTGAGATTTACCAGGTTTGGTCTAAAGGACAAAACATGCAAGATTTTGAAAGTTTAAGGACACCGCTTGTAAACTTTTAGCCAAAAGGACAACGCCTGCAATTTATGTAAACATAAAGGACAAAACTTGTAATTTACTTTAATATAAATGGGTCATTTACATATATCCCCTTATTAATATCATTTATTACATATTTACCCAAGCTTTACATATTTTCCTTTCTTAAACCATATATATTACATATTTCCCCTTCTTAAACCATATATATTACATATTTATCTATTTCATTAAATTATTGTAATTAAATTACTATTTTACCTTTAAAAAACCTATTGAATGATTGTTTACTTATTCCTCTTTTTTTAATACTATCAATTACATATTTTCTTAATTCCCTTTCGATAAACTGATCAGTCTTTATATATGTATCATCATTTTATATTCATGGAGCAATGTATAATGTGTGAGTGTGTGTATTTGGAAACAAGGATATTATCTAATAACTTAAAAGCGAATGTCGGTGAAATTTACATATTATATCCTTCATGCTTATTTTCCCTTACCCTTCAAGTTTGATCATATTTTCTTCAATCCCTCTTTCGCATTGCTTATTACTTCAATTTTTTCTCTATGGTTTCTTATTGTTTGTTTCCTCTGTATTTCATTTCAAAGAAATTGTCGGTTTCCATAATATTTCCGCAATTCAAAAATATATAACTGATCTTTTACTTTAAATAATAATAACAAGTCTAATACCAAATTAGTTTAAAAACTATTTAAGCAAAGTAATAAGGGCTTGAATATATATAATATTTTATTAATTTAATTTTCCTTCGGTAATTTTCGTTCGTTAATTTCTTTTGTTTACTCTCATCGATCCTTTTCTTTAAAAAGACTAATATTTTACGTGCCGTATTTTTATTAATGTATGTATAAATTCGAGTTAATCTACGTTTCAACGTAAACTTTTTCTAGGAACATGTCAGGTCAAATATAGTACATTTTCATTTAAAAAACATTTTGCGTGTCGATTATTTTTACGTATGTACGGTATAATTTCGAGTTAGTCTACATTTTGACGTAAACTTTTTTGGAAAACAAATTAGGTCAAATATAATACGTTTTCATGCTTATTTTATTTATGTTTTATAAGTTTTGTTCCAAATCGTGTTGGGTTAAATTGTGATTTTTTTTCTCTATCCCTTTTTGATTACCGTGTAAGTTTTTCTTAATGTGTCTTACGTTTTCTATGTATGAGTCGAGTCACTTATGATTGTACGGCATAAATTCAATTTACTTTACGTTTTGATGCAATTACAATGCTTGGTTTCATTGAGTTCAAACGGATACGTCTAAACACGTATTTTCATATAGTTAACTTATCACATAACGCTTAGACTAATCCAATTAATGTTTGCAATGTAGCCGCGTCGCAACGCGCGCGAGTTTCTGTTACTGATTATACATGAATTCAGTATGGTGTGTAGTCACAATTAGATTAAAAAATAATTTATATGGTGGTGGTTTCATGATTAAAAACTCAAAAATCATTTGAGAGAGATGTGAAAGTATTATTAGATTTTGTTCATATCTTTAATTGCATATGATATCAGCTCATTTGGATCTCCACCGTACACACATCCACCACAAGTCCACCATCTCTCACCGGTCTTCACCATCACCGTCCGCTTTCCATTTTCTGCCGCCACCAACCCCAACCCTAAGAGCATTAACATCCTGTCTATCATATTTTAAATTATAAAAAGTGATATAAGGGGTTGTGAGTGGAGGAGAGAGAAAATGTTACTGTTCATCTGTATATTTAGGGGACACTATTCACCCTCTATAAATTTTTAATATATTTTGAAAGTGGTTGTGAGTAGAGGAGAAAGAAAATGTAATGATAAAGATATAAAATATTATTATTTAATTGAAAGGGAGAGAAAATATAGTTTTTTTAGTGTAATTATATGATAAAAAATGATGGATATGAGGTGAAACTCTAAGTAACAACATTCATATCCAGCTCCCTAAAAATATACATACATTCCACTAAAAAACAACTCATATATCCATATATTTCTACTAAAAACAAATATTTTTCTCTTTTCTTTTCAATTAAATAATATTTTTATACTTTTTTATTACATTTTCTCTCTCCTTTACCCGGTGCCACTTTTTATACTACTGATTCTATTTTAAAAACCTCGTGCACAGATTTTTGATTCCCAGTGAATGCTTAACACCAGAATCACCATCTGCCACTCTCCACCGTACACACACCCACCACCCCTCACCACCTATTGTTCACCGCCTTCGTCATCTCCGCCGTTCACCACCCTCTTCCTCCGGTTACCACTGCTGAAATACACCGCAACTACCTCTTTTCGCCACCACCACACTCGAACGCTAGCCCTAAATTTCTCACCACCGTCTTCAAACACCGATGTCTGATTCCACCATCCCTAATCTTGGTTAGCAGATTGAACAAGCGTCACTGGTGTCTGATTTCATCTCTAATCCTTAATCTTGTTTTTTTAAGGAATTTGATAAGGTTAAGTGTGTAATTTAACAATAAGAGGGGAAATATGTAATTTGATTTTAAAGATTGGGTGAATTTGTTGTAAATATCCCAATATAATTCTAGAAAGAGGCTGAAAAAGATTGGGTGAATTTGTTGTAAATATCCCAATATAATTCTAGAAAGAGGCTGAAAATTTGGCTCAATCTCTCTCTCTCTTCCTTTCTCTCCCACACGTTTCTCTGTCAGAAATTCTTCATCATTTTCAACCAGGTAACCTCCAATTCGCTTAAGAATGTTAACTTTTTAACTGTTTACGCTTCACGCTCCATGTGCGTTCTAGTTGTCATTTTCCCCCTTTTGTCGTCATTTTCTCGTTTTACCGTTCTGAAACCCTAGTGATCTCACAATTTGGTATGAATATATCTGTTTCTATAGTATTGATTTCTATAGATTTTTTGAGTATTGTTAATTGGTAGTTTATTAATTAGGGTTTGTTGTTGTTTGTAATATTAGGGCATTTGCATTAAGAATTTGAGATTCTGTGCGTTTTAGTCAATATCTTTCACTGATAGCAAACTGTGAGTCATGTTGTTGGCTTCGTTTGAGCGGAAAGTGTTTGCGGGATTTGTAAATCTGTGAGTTTGTTATTGTATGCTTCTCGTTTACGGAATATTGATTAAGCTGGTGTGGTTTCGATGAAAAACTGTTGATTTGTTTACATTTGATTTGTTTACATGTAATGTACGAAATTATAAATTAAGCCAGAGAATCTGTAAATGGTTGTCGAATTATAACTGAGATTTGAAGGCGGAAGGGTATCAACATTCATGATGTTTGTAATTTGTTGATGTGACTGATCCATGAATTTGATTAGCGAATAATAGTTAATACTAGATTGAGTTGAGAGATGGTCATGGTAGTGACATCGTGATATGAATTGAATTGTTTGCTTCTGTATGGTGTTATAGTATAGCTGAGGGATAGTGAGTGGAACCTATGTCATGTTGTGTGTCGGTGTACATGCAATGCTATAAGCTCACATCCATTAATTATCCATATCGTTGGTTAAATTAGGTTCTGCATGTATAATAGTTATATGTTTGGCACCATTATAGAGTCTAGAATTTGCTCATGTCTATTTTAACATTCAAATAAGGATGGATACACATTGGTTTTAAAAGCACGCTTCACATGTGAGGCGTTAGAGGCGGTGGTCCTGGCACTTCACCGGTGCAATTACAAGAGTCCATTTTTCCTTGTTCTCTTCCGTATAGAGTGGCCTTTGGACTTTGGAGAAACCCTATTTTTTGAAGTTTAAAAAAAGTGGTAGAAGCCATCGTTAACCTCTTACACTTATGGTCCATTCTCCCCCTTTTCTATGTTTTTCCTTTTTTTCTGATTTTGTTTCTTTTGTGATTTTTTGTTTTGTTTTTTGTTTCTTGAGCTTCTTTAGGTTTTACATATGGTTGAGCTTCTTAGGTTGTACAATTTTCTATCATATATTTGTTCTCTTAAGCTACTCTAGTTGTACATAGAGCTTGTTTGACTGTACACATAGGCTCTTCATATAATAAATCCTATGCATTAATGGTGTGCAAGGATTAACAATGTGGTAAATTTTATCAAAAGTTAATTTATAAATATTTTATGAATGCCTGACGCCTTGCTTACATGAAGCTCTCGCCTCATGCCTTTTGAGATCTAAACGCCTCGGAGGGCCTCACACTTTTTAAAATCATGCGTACACATACATATAGATATAAATTAATCTGCATTGTATAACTTGTTTGATTTGTTTCTAGGGCAAAGTGCAATCTTTGGGGAAAGTTTGGCCAGCAGTGGCAGGATCTATGTCACAAAGTTATTCAGATGCAATCTTGACACCTGAGGTAGTATCCTAATGATGGTTTATGCATTAAGAACCTTGTATTATTCTAACAATAATCTTTCAACCATAGTTGTCAATAGCGAGCGTAGCGATCGCTATAGCGCTCCACGTAGCGTATGGGTCTAGGCTCGCTATTAGTGTTGTAGCGATAATAGCGACAATTTATTTATGCATTTTTGTTTTTTTTTTAATATAAATAGCAGTTAAATATAGCTATAAATAGCTGGATTTTAGGTTTTTGTTAAGGGAAAATGCCACAGAAATGTAACTAAGTTTGTCAGTTGTTCCAATTAACTCATTCAAACTTTTTTGTCACTCTAAACCAACTAAACTTTAATTTAGGGGGTGTTTGGTTTTGCGTTTTCAAAAAGATTATGCGTTTTCAAAATAGATTTTGAAAAAGCATGTAGGTACATGCTTTTCCAAAACTGCGTTTTGGAGGCAGATAATCACTTTTACATCCAAACACTTTTTTAGATTATTTATGTTTTACAAACGCAATAATCAAATAATCACTTCAAAACGTAATCCCAAACACCCTCTTAGTGTTCTAATAGTGTGTAATTACCAGGTCACTATTATTTTTCTCTTATTTTTTTATTTTCTTTTAATGCTTACATGGATATCATTTATACTACATGGATTTTATAAAATCAAAAGCACATTTAAACCCAGTCATCGATCTCCAATCAAAACTTTTCAAACCTTCAATCATCGATGTTTCTGTATTTGTTTCCATCATTAATCAAAACCTAAAACATGCAAGACAAAAGACCTTCAACTAGAATTTATTTTCATCTCATGGAAAAGATGGTTATTTATTCAGAGCACCGAGCGGGAGAAGGTAGGTGCACGTGCTGGTCTTCACATGCTCTGTAAACTGGTTGCACTTTCGTCATCTCATTGATCTTGATCTCTGAGTCTGTATCTTGTTATTTTATCCCGAAGTTACTGATTCAGATTTAACCGTTATCACTGCCGACTTCACAGACTTACACTTTCTAAATTACAAAATTGCAAAGGTCTTATTTTCTGTTTGGATTTTAATCGGTCGTTAGTTTTGGTTTTTTTTCACAGATTTGGAAAATACCTGGTGGTTTCTCTGTGACCTTTTTAGAGAAGTCATGATTTTGAAATGCAACAGATGGAATTAGAAACAGAGCCAAAATAGAAAATTTAGAAATCTTGAGTTAGGTGGTGAATGAACTTTAATTTATAGGGTGTGTGGGAACGGGGAATGCAGGTGTAAAGACTAGTGGTAGAAATGAAATTTTATATTGTGACAGAAAGGTAAATAGGTACAGGTAAATATGTAAGCCAATAATTGTTAAGTGTGTAATTTCTGAAACCTACACGTCATCAATGGGTAACCGATTAACCTAATAATTGCATAGTACTAGAACAGTAAATGAAACTTCAGTGATTTTAGAAAGACAAAAAAGTTTCAGTTATTTAATTGAAACAGTTGACAAACTTGGTTACATTTCTACGAAGTTATCCCTTTTGTTAAATATACTTGTAAAATAGCATATATATACCAGGTATTTTGATATGATATACATATAAAATTTTTTAAAATTTTATTTCTAGTGTATCACTATTTATAAAATAGCCGCTCGCTATTTGTTGCTACTCACTATTTGCCATTAACAACTATGCTTTCAACTTGTTTGACCAGTTTCTTTTTAAGCTACCATTTCTTTATTTTACCCGTTTGACCATTATCTTTTAAACATAAACCAAATCGACTCATTAATAATTAAATGGCTGGAGTTGTCACATTTACTTAACTCAAGTGATACACAGATGCTTATATAAATCATAGTGAACGTTCTATAATATGCTATTGTTACAGTAAGTAGCCCCTATTCATTTTACATTATGATGTCTTATGCTATTGTTATAGGCACCAACTCTTGGAAGAAATCCTAAATTAGCACGTCAAATTCATCAAGGTAATTTTCTTATTTTATCAAAAAATTCTTCACAAGTAAACGATCTTGTATAATTCAGTCTTTTACATTTTTAATGAATAGTTGAATAATTACAGGTGTTCCCGTTTATTCAATGCCTATAAGGTTGGTATAATCTCGTACCTTTTCTCTCTCTCTCTCTCTATATATATATATATGTGTGTGTGTGTGTGTTCTCTTTAAACCACCCAATATTTACATGTACATAGATGCATACATATGAAAACACACACAGAAATATATACATATACACATAGTGATGGGTTCCAAATTTCCAATAAGAACCGCTAGATGCCTAGATGTTTACGAACCATTAGGAACGATTGTATTCATCGCATGGATTCACTAGTGAATACACTACGGTTTCAAAATGGTGTATCCACCCACGATTCCACGAATACATGTATTCACTAGTGAATACAATACGGTTTTAAAAATGGTGTATTCACCGACGAATACATGTATTTACTAGTGAATGCACTATAGTTCCAAATGATTTCACAAACAGTGAATAGAACGATGAATACATATATTCACTAGTGAATTTAAATGGTTTCTCAATATTTAGTGGTTCTCATTTGAACTAACCTCTGTGTACACACACATGCACATAGATACCAAAAAAAAAAAAAACAAATTCCAAATGGAAAAAAAAAATATTACATTAAGACATCACATTACATCTTTTTTTTGGGTAGCAACATATTTATATGCTATTAGTTATGAATCACTATGACATATGAATCATAATTTGACGTATATATTATCATCTTCATGGAATTTTATATGTAGGTTGAGGGTAATGTGATACAATTTATTTCAACAAATGAACATTAAAACCATTAGTGTACCATCTCAAACAAGTATTTATCATTAATTTACCTAAGCATACTGCATATGACCCGCAAATAAAGATACTATAACCTTTTTCTACTTCAACTTTTCCATGTTACAGGAATGTTGTCTCATCATTAAAATCAGTTTTTTCAACCCAGATGTGGAGTCGATCTTTTTCATCGGATAGCGGTATGTTTATCTTATATCTATTATCTCATCATCTTATAAAGGCTACATGCTCACTGAGTATGATACTGTATTCTGACTTGAAGGTGATTTGGTTGATGCTGTTATCCCTTTTATGGGTGAATCTATCAGTGATGGCACCCTGGCGACCTTTCTAAAGAGTACGTTGAATAGTCAATTTCATTTACTTTTTCACTGCGTTGTCAATTTCTTTGACTTATCCTTTGACATGTAACAGAACCCGGTGATCGTGTTGAGGTTGACGAGCCAATTTCCCAAATTGAAACTGATAAGGTAATTATCGGGTTCTACAACATTAGAATATGCAACTATTAGACCTAAACAATATTCTTAATCTTGTAGGTGACAATTGATGTTGCTAGTCCCAAAGCTGGTGTTATCCAAGAGGCAAATTGTAACTTTACCAAACAAACTTTTTCTCCAGTTATATTATATATGTGTTTAACAGTTAATAATTGTGTTAAATATGATTGAAATAGTAATTTATTAAGAGAGTAAAGTACACGGATGGTCCCTGTGGTTAACCATGGATTTGGTCTCTAGCTTTTCAAAAGTAGACGGATAGTCTTTGTGGTTTGCATTTTTAACTTATTTAGTCTCCATCTAACAAATCTCAAGGTTTTATTCAACATGTCCAAGTTAGGGGCTAAATGAGTTACAAAGTGCAAACCACAGGGATCATCCATATACTTTTGGTAAAAGTTGGGGACTTAGTAAATGTGTTACAAAGTGCAAACCACAGGGGCCATCCGCGTACTTTTGAAAAGCTAGGGACCAAATCCAAAAATTAGGGACCACCTGTGTACTTAAATCTTATTTTAAAATAAGAGTTAATTACGCTTTTCGTCCCTGTGGTTTGTTGAAAATAACCATTACACTTCATTATTTTAGAAGTTGCCAAAACAGTACCAATACTTTCACATTTGTAACAGTTACAGCCCACCTCCGTTAACCCCATGCAATCTACCGTTAAGTTTTTGTTTATTTACATAAAAGGTCTTAGCAGAGTGCGTCTTGAAACTAATTAATTATGTGATACTTAATATTTAATAATCAGAATTAGATAATCAGTTGTAATAAGACGTGTTGTGTACAAGTAGTGTTCGGATGTGTTTCTGCTGTTTTGAGGTTGTAATAATCAAATAATTAGTTGATTTGAGTGTTTGACTAAGCATTAATATAGCTAACTAATAATATATATACGACTAATAAATACATCTGTATATATAATAATAATAGTATGCTTTTTTATGAATTAAATAATTAGGTAGTTTGAGTGTTTGACTAATTTTTAATATTTAATTAACTAATAGTATATTACTAATAAAGATATCTGTATATATACAAGTACAACAGTATGCTTTTTTATGAATTATTTCTATTATAAGTTGGAAATATTTGTCATCTATTATTCTGACAATTAACTTTTTTTTAACAAACTAATTGAAAATGAGAAAGAAGGCATGTGCTTTCACTTTTTTCTTGAATAATCAGGTAACAAACAAAATATCCGGATTCAAGTCGCAATAACCATTTACACTCACGCACGAGCAAACACACACGTGAAATCAGCCTATGAAAACACATTTACTAAAACATTTGGAACTGACCATAGGTACCGATGACAAGGCTCAGGAAGCGTGTTGCCACACGATTGAAAGATTCTCAAAATACTTTTGCATTGTTGACTACGTTCAACGAAGTCGATATGTAAGTTTGGATATTTTTATAATTAGCTAAATCGTTTAGTAACTGACTTTCTTATGCAATTCACACATTAATTTTCATAAATTCAGGACAAATTTGATGAAGCTTCGATGTGAATATAAAGATGCTTTTCTCGAGAAGCATGGAGTGAAGTTGGGACTCATGTCTGGATTTGTGAAAGTAAGTTGTCGCATGATGCAGTCGTCAAGATCGTTGATTCAGCGCGTCACTCCCGTATTTGCTGCTCGAATTCGTCAGAATTCAAGGCTTCTTAGCTCCGCCTCATCATCTCTTCTCGCTAAAGATCCCCAATCGTCTCCGGCATCTTCCGGTGAAGAATCCGTTCATTTGTCTGATAATTGCGTTAGGGTATGTTTTTTTTTCTATCCTTATTGATTTGTATCTTTTTTTTAAGGATATATTATGAATTTTTATTTTGGATTTGAACCTAAAAGTTTCAATTTGGAAAGTAAACCCTATCTAGTGATTGTTTTTTTAAATGTTTACAGGAAGGTGGATTTAGATTTTTAAATTGTTATTATTGATGCATAAAACTTCTAACAATTTGATTGAAAAGCATTAGATTATCAATGAAAAATATTCATTTTGTAATCACATATGGCACACATACGTTTATAAGTTTATAAATTAGGGAGAAAACGTGTTTGAGGTCAATCGAAGAACCGGGGGCTACTTGTTTTGACATTTCATCCAATCCACCCGTGTATGCCACCTTTAGATGAATCCAAGGTTAATTCGAATAAAGGATCACATATTTATTTCATCATACCAATAGTTATGGAAAACAATGGCTTCAATCTACTAGTGTTCTATGAGCTCTTATCTTTGCCAGCTACTTTGTATATTCAATTAGTTTGTAGGGATTATATAAAGGGATGAGTTCAAATGAGAACCATTAGATAATTAGGAACCACTTTTGGCCATTAACCATGAAGCGGACAAGGAGGGGATCAATGCTCTCAATTGTTTGAGATGTTTTCCATTGAAATATGTTTTAAGAGCCAATAAGTGGTTCATAATTGTTTTGATGGTTCTCATTTGGAAGCTTCCTCTCTCTCTCTCTCTATGTGTGTGTGTGTATGTATGTGTGTGTGTATATAGTAATAATTACTTGGAATAAACTATTTTAAATCCTACTTAGGGGATGTAGAAGAAAACGAGAATTATGTCTTTTGGTTTTCGCACATTTTTGTATCAAACTTTTTAAATCATGCAGAGGATGAAAGAACTGCAAGCTGATGAAGCTAAAGAGAAACTGCTTCGAATAAGCATAGAGGCAGGTGGTTGCTCTGGTTTTCAATACAACTTTGCACTTGAAGAAAAACCTAACGATGATGACAGGTTTGCTAATCATGATTTGTTTAAATGGTTGTATATGATGACTACAATACCATATACTAAGCGTGTGTTTGATTTTCGTATAGGATTTTTGAGAGGGGTGGCGTTAAATTGGTGGTTGATACAATATCATTAGGTTTTGTAAAAGGTGCAACAGTTGATTATGTTGAAGAGTTGATCCGTTCTGGGTTTCAGGTAACATGCATATGAATCGTCTACTATTACGCCTCACATATCCTTATATATAGTCAAACAATATAATGATGATGCTAACATTTAGTCAAATCGGGTGTATGTATATATGAATTGGATGATGCCATCATTATAATGTGTGTCTAATCAATTGAATTAAATTTCACATGCATCCTTCTGTTGTATAGTGATTAATGAACTTACCATTTACACTCACCTTTTATCAAATAAATAACACATAATTATGTAGTATTTTTAAGTAATTACATATCCTCAAAAACATTCTTCAAAAATTAAATGCAACATTTTCTTCAATATAGTTGGTTATCTTTTCCCAATGTAGTATGAATATACAACTTCCTTTTTGAAAAAAAATATATGTTAAATCAAAACCATGTGGAGAACGCATTCGGACGACTTTAATATGTAATTAGAACAATAAAATATCATATTGTTCCCAAGCTTATGTGTACTTCTCAATTGTATTTATGATAATTCAAGTCTGTGTGTATCTATACTTACAGGGGCGTATTCAATATCAAACCGATTTTAAGTATGGAACCATGTGATTATGCGGTTACTTAACCGCCTATGTATCATATGTAAAGCGGTATATCAGTTCTTGCAATTCTCTACTTAAAATTGGTTGTTTATTGAACAACCCCCCTCTCTCTATATATATATATATACACACACACATATATCATATAAAATATATCATAGGTTACCCATGAGATCTATTGCAACAAGTTACGTCAAGATTTAAGCTTGGTTTAGAGATGTACACATCAGGCAAACATAATAATGCGCAGTGTGGTGATGAAATTATTTCATACAACCTTTTGTCTTCCATTTTCAGGTAGCAGAAAATCCAAGTGCAGTTGGTGGTTGTAGCTGTAAAAGTTCCTTCATGGTGAAATAGTTTCGAGCCATCAAACATGACCCGTATACAATTTTAACACACTATCCAGAGATCATAGTTAAATCGACTTATCGATCACACTCTGAATTTGGTATATGGATTGAATGTTGTTTATAGAAATTTGTACTTATCTAGTTATTCTATCTGTACACTTGATACTAGTTGGTAGCTCTTGTTTTTGGATAAACACCTGCATTCTGTGTCCAAACAACAAAAATAAATTGGTTAATTTCAGCCTATGGCTGTTGCTTCTTGTATATTTTCTGGTCTGTGAATTATGAGTACGGTTGTAACATCCAAAAACAAATACGGTAATTAAGCCAAATTAACTGGGATGAGCGGGTAAAATACCGTTGGTGGTAAAAGCTAACCCGATAAGTATTAGGATTTAATTAAATAAACCTAATGTTAAAATAAAGATAAATCAATACCTTTTTAAGGTAAGTTTATAAAAGGCCCGGGGCGATCGGACTTATATTGAATCGGGTTGTAACACCCTCAAATTTAGAGTAAATTGCACAAAAAATCTTTATGTTTCCTCAAACTTGCAGGTTCCAGCCTTAATGTTTAAAAGTTGCTAAAAACAGCCTTTAAGTTTATATTTGTTGCGGGTTCAATCCTTTACAGCTAACCACGTTATTTTCTTCAGTTAAGTTCCCTCACATGCATAACATGTGAGGGTATATTCGTCATTTGGTTGATCTTCCACCCACTTCAATTATAAGAAAAAAATATTTAAGTTTTAACCTAGTTTAAACAAAGTTTGGTAAAACGTACGCGACTACAGAGGAGCACGATTACCGTTTGATAGTGTTTAAGTCTAACTTGCGGCGTCCTAAGCGTCACCAGTTGCAAAATCCGACTACTGAACACGGTGTTACGAAGTTCTCTGATTTGACGGCATCGGAGTTCCGTGAGAGGTATCTAGGGTTGAAGAGTCGTTTGTCGTTTCCGTCTGATGCGAATAAGGCGCCGATTCTTCCAACTGATGATAATCCTGAAGAGTTTGATTGACATGATCAAAATCTGTGTTAATCTTTACAGCTTAGTGGGCTAGCTTAACAAGATTCCTATCTTAATTTCGGGTTCGCCGGAGAAGAAGACCGGAAAAGAGGGTGTTTGGTTTTTAAAAGTTTGGTTTTATTGCACATTAGTCCCTGTGGTTAGAATTTTTTTTTAAAATAGGTTAAACCTTAAATATTCTTTTTTCTTATAATTGATGTGGGTGGAAGATCAGCCAAAATGACGAATATACCCTCACATGTTATGCATGTGAGGGAACTTAACTGAAGAAAATAACGTGGTTAGCTGTAAAGGAATGAACCAACAACAAATATAAACTTAAAGGCTGTTTTTAGCAACTTTTAAATATTAAGGTTGAAACCTGCAAGT
Source organism: Scalesia atractyloides (assembly GCA_947069175.1). Lineage (NCBI taxonomy): Eukaryota > Viridiplantae > Streptophyta > Magnoliopsida > Asterales > Asteraceae > Scalesia > Scalesia atractyloides. Next base: position 52,543,820 of record CAMTDV010000006.1, on the reverse strand, counting down.
TTGAGGAAACATAAAGGATTTTTTGTGCAATTTACTCTCAAATTTATGTAATTTAACTAGGAACATTTAAACCTAATTATAATAATGGTTAATTACTAGTAGTGTTATATGGGGTTTAACCAAACAAAATAACAAACTAAACATAAGGGGCTAAAGTTGGACAATTGGGAAATAAGAAGATTAAAAAGACCAAGACTAAAAAGAACACACACACTAGTGTGTGTTTGGTCGACCAAACAGAGGGAGAAAAGAGGGAAACACTCAAACCCTAAAATGAAGAAAATCTACTGAAATCAAAGTGTGAATTAAGTGATAGGCTTGCATGTTGGAAGATTTTAAGTCTCTAACAGCATCTAAACCTAAGGTATGTGATGAAATTGTGTATGATGAGTTCTTATGTCAAATGGTTTCTATGATATGATGAAATTGATTAATAGATGTTCATAATCACATACTTTCTTGTATGTGTGAATTACTTAACAATTTATGGATTTTGATAAGTATTCTTATGTGACTAGAAGTGGGTTTTGACATGAGAGTTGAGCCCATGAATTATGTTAGTAAACGGGTGAATTACATTATAATAATTGAGAGTTGTGTTAACTTGACGCTAGAAAGTCTATGAACTTGTTGATACATGGTGATTCTAGTTGAAAAATTTATCTAATACGATGCTCTAAAAATGATGCCCTCCAAGTATTTGATAAATGTCTAAATGAGTTTTATTGAACTTGTAGTACCTTTGAATATGTCAATTGGCAGTTTGACATTTTAAAAAGTCAAAACCGACCCTTAATAGAGTCGAATGAGAAATATGGTATAAAAGTCCATAAGGTGTGATGGTCATAATGTAGGATGACTAATCTAACCATCTTGTGGATACTATGTGATAGTTTGACAGTTGACAAGTTAGGTGTGAGCTTGGAAATGAATTGGTTAAACAGGTCATAGGCGCGAGGAAGTTCGGATGCAAGGTAAGTAAAGCTTACACCTCTTATAATGTAATCGCTACATAAATGATAGGAAGTATATGTGTCACACCCCGCCGAAGGCGGAAACGCAAGGTGCGACCATGAAAGGTTTTCAAGCATACGATAAGCAAACAACTAACATGATTAAGCATCAACGATACCGAGGTTTAAAGTTTACAAACCATAACAATATATTTAGTTTACACAACCCAAATATAATACACTAAGTTTCAAAACACATACGACCAAAAGTTAAATAGTTTATAAAGTTCCTAGGATTTGTCGAGTATATTCCCAGTCCGATGAAATATACAAGGCAAAACCCACAAAAAGGTATCGTCCATGATGCATACTACTTCCAAAAGCCATGAACCGACGTTCACTTACCTGAAAAACATGCTTAAAAATATTAACATAATGTTGGCGAGTTCACAGGTTTAAATGTCACAAATGAAACTTAAAACATTTGATAAAAATTTAGTATGCGTAGTTTATGAAAATCACGAGAGTCTAATCATGGTCTTGCAAAAACCGTGATACATGTGCCGACATAAGCCCGTAACCAACCCATAACGATGATGCCTCGCCACATCGTGCACCACGACGATGTCTAAAAATAATTGGACACAATTGTACTCCCACAGGGTCACGACCGACCAGGAGCGTGGTTCGTTAAACCCAATAGATCTATTCGACTGTTCCGCGGTCATTACCACGACTAATGGTTACTAAACGAAACAATAACACGAGGACTTCCGAGCTCTATAATCAACCAACTTATGCGCACAAAATAGACAAAATGGATTTCATACCCCACTACCATACCCCGTAACCAAGCATGAATTTCCCCCGATTTAAATAAGCATTTAAATAAAGTAAAAGGGCCGTGAATACTCACAAATTTGCGTTCCGTGCGTATGCTAGCAAACCCAAATGTCCAAAATAATCCCCGACCTACACGTGTCCTAATTCAATAAGACGCTAGGTTTATGTACGTGTCTACCTGACAAGTCATTCACCAAACTTGTTCAGACAATGAGATGTTAACCTCTTTAATAAAAGCTTTTAATGTTACGATGCGTTGATGGGTGATTATCCAAGAGTTCATATGTATCGATATATATTACAACAAATATATATATATCGCACTTTGTCACATAATGCCGGGACCTGGTCCCGAACTACGACTACAACCAAATAAATATATATTTTACGAAAAAAATACTATATTTATTTACATGGAACGACGTCAACAATACTATCTAATAAATATATATATTTTGACCAAAATACTATATTTATTCACGTGGAATGGCGTCCACTAAACACGTAAGTCGAACTCGACCAAATATATATTTATTCTTAAATAAATATACGTTTCCATATACGATAAATAATCAAAAAAATATTTTTAGTATTGTTTATATATTTATAAAAACCTTGTTCGTTGACACGAACATTTTGCCCGCCCACATATCATATACACATATTCGTATACATATGTACGTTTAAATTCAACACGCACTTAACCGAACATGTATCACATAATATATATATATATATATATTTCATACAAGTTTGTAGTTCCCCTAAGTACATTGAAATATATATATTTACACATATATATCCTTAACACTCAAAACACTTTGTCCTCAAACCACGACTCGTATATTATTTCTCAAGATGATTTAGTAACCATTTTCCGAAAAATATATAACGAAATAAAAATATACTTTTATTTACGACCCAAATATATATACACACATCTGTATCTAAAATACGTACATTTCATCTACCGTAAATCATATTATGTCAACTTTATGCCCAAGTATAATCCCCACTTTAGGAAATACTTTTTACCATTTTTATTAAGTTAAACGATATTTTGTCAAAATATATTTAACATATAAAAAAAATGCTTAATCCACACATACACACACACACATATATATATATATATATATATATATATATGTATATGTATATAAATAGGGGAGGGTTTAAATGAGAACGCTAAATATCGCGAGAACCGTGAGAACGAATGAAAAAACCACGAAAACTTGGTCAAAAACAATTAAAATTTAAAATTTCTTTTTACACTTATCATTATTATTCGAATACAATGTTAGAAATTTAATTTACACGTTTAAATTTACGTGAATTCGTAAATAAATTTTTTTACACATGTGTAAGTTTGTTATTTACACATGTGTAAATTTGTTGTATTTACACATGTGTAAAAAATCTAATAAGAGTGATTTTGAGGGAAGAAATGAATTATTTGATGTTGTAAATTCTTATTTTGATGTTTTATTTTAATTACAATAGATTTGTATTAAAGAAAAATGGTTTTGATTGGTTTTCTCATTCGTTCTCACGGTTCTCGCAATATTTAGCGTTCTCAAGATAACCCTCCCCTATATATATAACACACACACAGACACCTTCCAAACTCTAAGATACCAAATTTAACGTTAAAAATACTTATCTTATTTTTTTATATTTTAACCAAAATCAACATCATCAACCATCATCAATAAACTATATGGATACACATACCCGTTTAAAATATACTAACTTATCATTTAACATATTAACCCCTAATTAACGTCAAACATAGTCAAACAACTCCAACAAGTTCAATGAACATATATATCTTTTTAAAGCCCTCATTTTCTCATTTTTTACAAATCACATATGAATATATTTATTTCATATAAGAATCATCATGTTTCAACATAATATATAAGTATTTATAACTTCACAACTCAAACAACAAACACATATATACCCATAGACAAACCCACGGCTACCTACATATATATTTAAAACAAAATCCATTTTTTTAACTTTAGTTAATTATCTTCACAAAACACACTTTAGCATCTCATTTGGTGACAACAAAATGAACTAATAGACATTACTAGTATATAAACAATATAAAAAAAAGATAAGATCCTTACCACTAGTCTTAAACTAGGGAAGATTACTTCTAGAAAATGGATGTAGAAGCTTATGTGTTGAGATGTAGCTCCAATGTTTTGTTCCAATCCTCCTAATATCTCAACACCTAGGGAAGCTCTAGTGTCTTTTTAGTGTGAAATGGAGGTTAAAAAAAGATGTGAGGAAGAGGGTGTTTAGCCGAGAGTTCAAGGGAGGGAGTAAAAGTGAATGTCGTGTGTTTGTATTGATGTATAAAAGCTCTATATTATCATTTTTCACTTTACTTACAATTATATTCAAGACCACACCATACTTTTGCCTCACATTTCTACTAAAATCACATCAAAGATGGACAAGGAATGGGGGTGGTTTGTTAGACGTAAGGGGAGGGGTAAGGTTTGATGATATGGTGTTGACTTTGTAGTATTCTTGAAATGATATGGAAAGATATTTTGGTGGTTAATATAATTAGGATGTTTAGAGTTTTGTTAAAAAAATCTAGTATAAATATTACTAGACAATCCTAATTATATAACAACATTTTTGTTTGGTGAAAAACCACTAGTGTAAATGTTAAAACGTAATCGAACTAAACTTTACGTGATAAACCGAAAGAATGTGATACCATCTTATCTATAATAAGTTTTATCTATTATTCACACAAAACATATAATAATATCATAAATTTTAAAGTTCTATGCATATTGGAACCGTGTCAATATCTTTTATAGTGTACCGGATAATCCACCAACGCTCGTTTTTTATATATACATACATACATTTTATCGCTACACGATAAGACAATACCATATGACATAAAATGCGAACCCATGCATTTACTCGGACATTGTCGACTTTATGAACTCAATAAATTATATAATTAATTCTAAATGCACGTAATTTAATAAATAAATAGTGATTAAGTCGTACAGTTCAACCTGAAAATTTGCCGGTTCTCAAGTCTCCCCCCGTTAAAAGAATTTCGGCCCGAAATTCAAGCCGAGTCATCCTGAACATGAGTCTTCTCAAATAGGTGGATATACTTTCTCTTCATTTAATCCTCGCGTTCCCAGGTAAACTCAAGACCCCGCTTGGAGTTCCAACGAACTTTAACCAATTTAATACGACTCCTCCTCAACTTTTGGGCCTTCCAGTCCATAACCTCAACCGGCTCTTCAATAAAGTGGAGTTGGTCGTCGATGCAGATTTCATCCGCCGGTATGATAAGGGTCTCATCAGCTAGACACTTCTTCAAGTTCGACATATGAAATGTGTCATGAACGCTACTTAGCTCATCGGGCAACTTTAGTTTGTACGCTACGGTACCAACCTTGGCCAGAACCTCAAACGACCCAATATACCTTGGATTAAGCTTACCACGCTTACCGAACCTTGCAACACCCTTCGAAGGCGAGACTTTCAACAAAACTTTGTCTCCGACCTCAAAAGCTAAAGGTTTACGTCGAACATCCGCTTAACTTTTCTGACGATCACGAGCCGCCTTGATATGGTCTCTAATCTGAAAAATTTTGTCTGTGCTTTCCTGAACCAACTCAGGACCAATAAAAATGTTTTTCTCCGACTTCCCCAACACAATGGGAACCGACCCTTCCTTCCATACAAAGCCTCAAACGGAGCGGCTTTGATACTGTGTGTGATAACTATTGTTATAAGAAAACTCTACTAACGGTGGGTGAGTGTCCCAATTTCCACCGAAATCTATTACACATGAACGAAGCATGTCCTCTAGTGTTTGGATGGTCCGTTCACTTTGACCATCTGTTTGAGGATGATATGCTGTACTTAGATCTACGCGAGACCCGGATGCCTTTTGGAAGGAACGCCAAAATCTTGAAACAAAGCGACCATCTCTATATGAGATTATAGAAACTGGCACTCCATGACGTGCCACCACTTCCTTGATATATAATTCCGCTAACTTATTCATATTATCCTTCTCACGAATAGGTAGAAAGTGAGCAGACTTTGTCAGACGATCCACTATTACCCAAATCATGTCATTACCCCTAGATGTTCTAGGTAACTTAGTAATGAAATCCATAGAAATTTGCTCCCATTTCCAAACTGGGATTTCTGGTTGTTGCAATAAGCCAGAAGGCTTCTGATATTCAGCCTTAACCCTAGAGCAAGTCAAACACTTTCCCACGTAGGTCGCAATATCACCTTTAAGATTGGGCCACCAATAATATTCCTTCAAATCATGATACATCTTATCGGCGCCCGGATGAATCGAATACTTCGATTTATGAGCTTCATCTAAAACTAGATTACATAACCCGCCAAATAATGGAACCCAAACACGACCCATGAAATACAAAGTTTCATCTTCCTTTGGTTCCAAGTGTTGTTCCATACCACGCAAAGATTCTTCCTTAATAAACTCCAGTTTTTAAGCTTCACGTTGTGTGTCACGAATTTGAGCGGTGAGGCTCGTATGGATTGTTAATCCTAACGCACGAACACGTAAAGTCTTAACCCTTTCTTTCCGACTCAAGGCATCCGCAACAACGTTGGCCTTGCCCGGATGATACTTTATCTCACAATCGTAGTCGTTCAACAAGTCCACCCAACGACGTTGGCGCATATTTAGTTCCTTTTGATCAAATATATGTTGAAGACTTTTATGATCAGTGAAAATTCTACACCTCGTACCGTAGAGGTAACGTCGCCAAATCTTCAATGCGAACACTACTGCACTCAATTCCAAGTCATGGGTGGTGTAGTTCTTCTCATGGACCTTTAGCTGGAGAGATGCATACGCAATGAATTTTTCTCGTTGCATCAACACGCAACCTAAACCTTAATGCGACGCATCACAATAAACCACAAAGTCATCCGTACGATCGGGTAGTGACAAAATTGGATCACCACAAAGTTTCTCTTTAAGAAATTGATACACTGATTCTTGTTTATCACCCCAGTCAAACTTCCTATCTTTTTGGGTCAAGGTGGTTAGAGGTTGAGCTATCTTTGAAAAATTCTCAATGAATCATCGATAGTACCCCGCTAATCCTAGAAATTGGCGTACTTCAGTTGGAGACTTTGGCGCTTCTAAGTTCTTTATAGCCTCGATCTTGGACGGATCGACATGAATCCCTTTCTCGTTCACTACATGACTGAGAAACTGGACCTCGCAAATCCAGAATTCACACTTAGAAAACTTTGCGTATAACTTATCGTGTCACACCCCAACCCGCAGCGGAAAAGGTGATCGGGGCATGATTGGGTTATCATCAAAGCTCATGACATTTATTTTAACGTTTCATATTCATTAATACACTTTAATGGAAAATTACAATCAATATTACATCATGTCCTAAATATCAATCTAGGCTTCATTGTTTTCTTCTAAGGCATTTCCTATGTTTTCCTTGCTTCATCCTGTTCACCTGTATCATGTGTAAAAAGGGTTTTTGGATCAACAAAAAGTTGGCGAGTGAATCCTATGGAAAACATTTGAACAAGTTTATTTAATTGATTATAAAATAAAGTGCACAACCACACATGATTAAAAATAGATGTAAACTTATTCACCAATCAATTTAATATTAAACAATACACACACGAACAATAATGGATCGTTTAGAGGCACGCGTTGCTCAACTCGTCTCTCACGAGGAACTGATGGGCCTAATGAATGAATTGCATAAACTTGACAATATGAAATATATAACTACAAACAATATAAACTCAATAATACACACACGAACAATAATGGATTTGTTTTGAGGCACGTGTTGCTCAACTCGTCTCACACGAGGAACTGATGGGCCTAATGAATGAATTGCATATAAATAGACAAAATGAAATACATAACTACAAGCAATGTATACAATCTAAGTTTAGATCACAATATGGTATGGCACAAGTTTAAATAAACGAGTTAATTTTATGACACATGACACACCCCAAAACGTGTAATTAAAAAGGGGAGTTGTAAGATTCACTCACATTGGGTGCGTTCGGTTGATGATGTTGAATGCGCACGAATTGATTTTAACCACGAGTGAAATTAACCTAGATATTGGCATAATGTTTCGGTAAGTAAACGGGTTTTATTAATCCATTTTAGTAGGATTGTTGGGTGTATTTTTGTGAGTTTAAGGCTATTTTCTAACCTTAAAAATGTTATTTTTAAGTAATTGATTTTTAAATAAAATAAATAAATAAAAATAATAAAAAATGTTGACTTTTTGACCGTTGACCGTTGACCATTGACCATTGACTTTGACTTTTGACCGGTTCGCATGTGTGTATGTGTGCGCTGAGTGAGGCTCGAACCCGAGACCTCCCGTACGCGTGCACGCAGCTCTACCAACTGAGCTACGTGTCTAACCCGAAATATTTCTGTTTTTAATTAAATTTATATACTAATTAGATTAATCCGAAAATCAATTTATTTTTAAAAAGATTTTAATCAATGACTCGGTGCGCTCCACAGGTCTCGAACCCGGGACCTGTGGGTTGAGTTAACACACAGTCCACCGCTGGACTGTGTGTCTAACTTGTTAAATAAACTGATTTTTATTATACTTATATACAAACTAAGTATTTTCATTTCTGTCTTAAATAAAAAGTTGGATAATTGTCCGGACCGGTGCGGTAGTCCGGACTCGAACTCGTGTCTTGTGATTAAACATTCACACAGTCCACCACTGGACTGTGTGTCTATCTTGGTTATTATTCCGGTTTTTATTAAATTTAACATCTATGCGAAATGAATCCGGTTCAGTAATAAAAAGGAACATTTTTATTCAAGCGAGTATGCGTGGGACAAGATTCGAACTCGAGACGTTTGCGTGTTTTATTTGCACACAGTCCACCACTGGACTGTGTGTCTAACCCGAGTTATATCTTGATTTAAATTAAACTTATATACTACTGAGTCTTCGTCTTCTTCGTTAATCTTAACCAGAATCGGAAGTCCGACTGGTTCGAAGTTTTAATCAAAATCGTTAGTGTGTTTCAGTTAATTACAGGTGAGATATATAAAAAGAATGAAAGATTAAGTGTTAGATATACCAAAACTGGACTCCTCTGTTTCTCCGGCGAAACTCCGGTGACAGCAGAACTTCCGGCGACGTGTGTCCTGCGGCAGAGAGTCTTGAGCAAGCTTGAGATGGATGTGAGTGGCTTCGGTATAAGTTCTAGGTGTTCAGTAAGGCTCAGAAGTGAAGGGCTCGGTTTTCCGCGAGGTGCAGAACTTTTCCGGCGAGTGAGTTTTCGTCGAGAAAGGGTGCGGTTTTGAGCAAAAAGGCTACCAGTGGATTGTGGGTGAATTTATAGGGAGGAATCGAGATGTATAGAGTCAGATTTCAGGCTTGATTCAAAGTCATTACGTTTTCCGGCGGTTATAGCTTGTGTCGCGGGTTCAGGCGTCGGTTATAACCGATGTCATAGTTAAAGTTTACGTTAACAACAAAAGAAACCGTCCAATCTCGCGAGATCGCCGGGATTTCCGACGACTGCAATTGGGCGCGTCATTATTTGAATTCGAGATTTATAATATGAATTAATTGTCTTCAATATTGAACAAGAAACCTAAGCGGCGCAGTGGTTGAAGGGTTGAGTGTTAAGTTGTTTGCTGAAACGCTGGCTGACCCGGGTTCGAAACCGGCAGCAGCTTTTTATTTTTATTTCATTATTTTTAATAGTTTTTCAAAAACAAATTATATATTCCAATATACTTATTAATTATGTATCGTTTAAAATTATTTTGGGCATTAAATATGCCACGAAATTTTTAACTGATTGTTCGGTTATTAAACGGAGCGGGTTTGGTAAATCCGGTTTTTTTGACGGATGTTACAGTATCCCTGCTTTTTAGAAATTTCGTCCCAAAATTTAAGTAGTGATATATTTGACTAAAAATGATGATGTTTAGTTTGACAGTTACATGCTTAGAAAAAGAGTAAGAGTTTAAGTTTTTTTTGAGGCGGTAACGTCCCTTGTAAGGGTTAAGTACCCTGTTACAGGAATCGCTTTTTGTTGCCTATGGTAAAAATATTGATAAGCAGAGTTGATTCGCTAACTTTGATATCATGCGTAAGAGTTTTTGATATGTTGGGAAGGATATGGTTATATCCTAAAGCAAAACTTCTAATACTACAACCTACATGGAACTTCTCATAACCGTCTAACGATACCTCTGATCCTTTGACAAGAATACTTATATATAGGAAGTACCAGCGGTGTATCCACCATATTCTTGTCAAATTTTCATTGGTTTTATCAGTAAGTTATGATTGGTCCTATGATGTAACTCTAGAACATAAATAACACAACAACCAACATTTGAATCCACATTCTGATAGCATATATGTTTGAATGGTGACAGTTCCTCTCTCGTTTGTTATGATGGAGAGGTTAGTTTATGTAGAAATAGAACACAATCCAATTTCTTTAACTGGCGAGATGATATGAATGTAACACAAATTTCAACCAAGACAATACTAAATCCTACATGGAACTTCTCATAACCGTCTGATAATGCCTCTGATCCTTTGGCAGAACACTTAATATAGGAAGTACCAGCGGCGTATCCACCATATTCTTGTCAAATTTTCGTTGGTTTTATCCATAAGTTATGATTAGTTACCAAGAAATTACTAAATCCTACATAGAACTTCTCATAACCGCCTGACAATGCCTCTGAACCTTTGACAAGAATACTTATATATAGGAAGTACCAGCGGCGTATCAACCATATTCTCGTCAAATTTTCATTGGTTTTATCAGTGAATTATGATTAGTCCTATGTGACTCTACAACCAACACAACAAACACAAGATACTGAAAATGAAAAATGTCTGTGCGATCAAGGCTCAATCAAACGGAGCCGATCGTATTGCATGTACTGAAAATGAAAAATGTCTGTGCGATCAAGGCTCAATCAAACGGAACCGACCGTATTGCATGTACTGAAAATAATAAATTTAATCTAAACAATAATCACACAAACAGTTTATACATGGAACCTCTCATAACCGCCTGATAATGCCTCCGATCCTTTGACAAGAATACTTATATATAGGAAGTACCAGCGGCGTATCCACCATATTCTCATCAAATTTTCATTGACTTTATCTGCAAGTTATGATTAGTTCTATGTGATAAAGAAAAACATAAAATTAAACGATTGGAGTTGAATCTTGATTTCTGGTGAAGAGGACTAGTTGGGTGGTTTCGTTTGGGCCGTCATTATCTTCGTCAGGGTTGGCGTCGATGTTGAAAACTCTTCCTCTTGCTGGTGGCCTAGCGATTGGGTTTTCTTGGTTTACTTGGTTAACTGGGTTTGATTGAGCTTGAGCGTTTACGATGTTAACCAATCGAGGGCACGTGTTTCTAAAGTGGGTAGGGTCGCCACAATTGAAACAAGCTCGAACATATGGGAACATGGGGTATTGGGGTTGTTGATAGGTTTGGATCATGTTTTGAGTAGGGGGAGAGATTTGGTTTTGAAAGGTGCGGCAAACCTTGCTCAAATGACCATAGCGTCCACAATTTGCACATAGTCGACAAGGTAAGGTAAGGGGATGGTGATAAAAACAGGTGTTACATCGAGGGTGAGGTCCAAGATATGGTTTCTTATTTGGGTAAGTTGAGTTGGGTGCCACTTGAGTGATTGGGATAGCTTGGATGGGTATGGCTTGTAAAACTGGTTGATTACGTTGGACAGCTGCGAAAAGTTGCCCGTCTCTTTTTCTCTTAAAAATGGGTTGAGAAGGGGATTCGGTTTGGGTGGAGTCGGAGGTTTCAGTCGATACTTTATCCTCCTTCTTCTCCTCCTTGAAGTCTTTGTTCTGGATTCGGTTCTCGGTGAGCTCTGTTGCTAGCTCCATTGCTGCTTCCAAAGTTGCAGGCGTGGTACTTATTACAGAGTCTTGAATCTTTGACGGAAGACCTCGAATGTAGTGCTCGATCAAACGGTAGAGGGGAGTGAACAAGTTGGGAAGATTTCGCTCCTTGGGCAAAATCGTCTGGTCATGATTTCCTCCAATTCATCCCAAGTTAAAGTCATAGCATCGTCAACGCCTCGCTTGGCCTTCTCTGTATTCCACCAAGTAAGTGCTATCCCATATAATCGACCGGTAGCATATCGCACTTTGCGATCATCGGGGCAATCGCAATTTAGAAAAGTGTTCTCCATCTCTTCAAACCAATGGAGGAGAGCGGTGACGGCTTCAGTCCCTTTGTATTTTGGAGGGTCGCATGATTTGAAATGCTTGTAAGTGCATTTAGTGGTATTTGGGGGAGGGTTGATAACGTGTTGATCTTCTTGATTGACAGGATTAGCGGTAAGTGCTTGTTGGACTTGGATTACAATGTTGGGTATTACGGCAACCATTTGTTGAGCGATTAGGGCAGCCATGCGCTCGCGGGCTTTTCCTGCTCTCATCTTCCTACGGGCGAGATTAGAAGACATCTACAAGGAATACATGTCAAGAGTATGAGTTGGATGTTTTTGGGTTCATGGGTCGCATTTAGGAATGAACATTCATAAAATAATTATACAAAAATAAATCTACTACATCCATAGGATGTCTTGGGCTTTGCTCGTCATTAGGCCCTACATGCCGCCATACTTCACCTTCGTAATCATGTGGGCCCCCATGAATACCGGGTTTTTCATATGGTTCGCATGTGTTAGCCTGGTTACGTACACTAAAACCCGGAGAAAATCGAGAAATATGTATATAACGTATGATATTCGGAATGTGTCCAGGTGTAGACACGGTGACACCTCAAAGTGGGGTTAGTTCGAACGACGTTTGGTGTGGCATGCTTTGGCCTAATAGGTCCTTCGTACTCTCATCGTTAGTCCCCAGGTAGGCAAACTGGTCCGTTATATTGGATTTATACGAATGCCAACCTAGACAGGACGTTCCGACTACCGGTACTTGTACCCTTCCAGTTACTACATGCCCGTCGCAGAACTTACTTTGATGAGATTTGAAAATTGCAACAAAATCTTTGAATAACAAAAGTATGAAGATGAATTGAATATATGAACATTGAAATATGTATGATGAATATGTATATAAGTATGTATGTTTGACTGTAAGTATAAACAAATATGAAACAAATAAATATCATAAGTTTGTATGTAACCACCTAAACAATTAAAATTTAGGCAAACTATAGTATAGGCTCTAAGGGTCTAATAACCTATCCTATATCCCTATAGTCATGGCTCTGATACCAATCTGTCACACCCCGACCCGCAGCGGAAAAGGTGATCGGGGCATGATTGGGTTATCATCAAAGCTCATGACATTTATTTTAACGTTTCATATTCATTAATACACTTTAATGGAAAATTACAATCAATATTACATCATGTCCTAAATATCAATCTAGGCTTCATTGTTTTCTTCTAAGGCATTTCCTATGTTTTCCTTGCTTCATCCTGTTCACCTGTATCATGTGTAAAAAGGGTTTTTGGATCAACAAAAAGTTGGCGAGTGAATCCTATGGAAAACATTTGAACAAGTTTATTTAATTGATTATAAAATAAAGTGCACAACCACACATGATTAAAAATAGATGTAAACTTATTCACAATCAATTTAATATTAAACAATACATACATGAACAATAATGGATCGTTTAGAGGCACGCTTGCTCAACTCGTCTCTCACGAGGAACTGATGGGCCTAATGAATGAATTGCATAAACTTGACAATATGAAATACATAACTACAAACAATATAAACTCAATAATACACACACGAACAATAATGGATTTGTTTTGAGGCACGTGTTGCTCAACTCGTCTCACACGAGGAACTGATGGGCCTAATGAATGAATTGCATATAAATAGACAAAATGAAATACATAACTACAAGCAATGTATACAATCTAAGTTTAGATCACAATATGGTATGGCACAAGTTTAAATAAACGAGTTAATTTTATGACACATGACACACCCCAAAACGTGTAATTAAAAAGGGGAGTTGTAAGATTCACTCACATTGGGTGCGTTCGGTTGATGATGTTGAATGCACGAAGTGGTTTTAACCACGAGTGAAATTAACCTAGATATTGGCATAATGTTTCGGTAAGTAAACGGGTTTTATTAATCCATTTTAGTAGGATTGTTGGGTGTATTTTTGTGAGTTTAAGGCTATTTTCTAACCTTAAAAATGTTATTTTTAAGTAATTGATTTTTAAATAAAATAAATAAATAAAAATAATAAAAAATGTTGACTTTTTGACTGTTGACCGTTGACCATTGACCATTGACTTTGACTTTTGACCGGTTCGCATGTGTGTATGTGTGCGCTGAGTGAGGCTCGAACCCGAGACCTCCCGTACGCGTGCACGCAGCTCTACCAACTGAGCTACGTGTCTAACCCGAAATATTTCTGTTTTTAATTAAATTTATATACTAATTAGATTAATCCGAAAATCAATTTATTTTTAAAAAGATTTTAATCAATGACTCGGTGCGCTCCACAGGTCTCGAACCCGGGACCTGTGGGTTGAGTTAACACACAGTCCACCGCTGGACTGTGTGTCTAACTTGTTAAATAAACTGATTTTTATTATACTTATATACAAACTAAGTATTTTCATTTCTGTCTTAAATAAAAAGTTGGATAATTGTCCGGACCGGTGCGGTAGTCCGGACTCGAACTCGTGTCTTGTGATTAAACATTCACACAGTCCACCACTGGACTGTGTGTCTATCTTGGTTATTATTCCGGTTTTTATTAAATTTAACATCTATGCGAAATGAATCCGGTTCAGTAATAAAAAGGAACATTTTTATTCAAGCGAGTATGCGTGGGACAAGATTCGAACTCGAGACGTTTGCGTGTTTTATTTGCACACAGTCCACCACTGGACTGTGTGTCTAACCCGAGTTATATCTTGATTTAAATTAAACTTATATACTACTGAGTCTTCGTCTTCTTCGTTAATCTTAACCAGAATCGGAAGTCCGACTGGTTCGAAGTTTTAATCAAAATCGTTAGTGTGTTTCAGTTAATTACAGGTGAGATATATAAAAAGAATGAAAGATTAAGTGTTAGATATACCGAAACTGGACTCCTCTGTTTCTCCGGCGAAACTTCGGTGACAGCAGAACTTCCGGCGACGTGTGTCCTGCGGCAGAGAGTCTTCAGCAAGCTTGAGATGGATGTGAGTGGCTTCGGTATAAGTTCTGGGTGTTCAGTAAGGCTCAGAAGTGAAGGGCTCGGTTTTCAGGCGAGGTGCAGAACTTTTCCGGCGAGTGAGTTTTCGTCGAGAAAGGGTGCGGTTTTGAGCAAAAAGGCTACCAGTGGATTGTGGGTGAATTTATAGGGAGGAATCGAGATGTGTAGAGTCGGGTTTCAGGCTTGATTCAAAGTCATTACGTTTTCCGACGGTTATAGCTTGTGTCGCGGGTTCAGGCGTCGGTTATAATGTCATAGTTAAAGTTTACGTTAACAACAAAAGAAACCGTCCAATCTCACGAGATCGCCGGGATTTCCGACGACTGCAATTGGGCGCGTCATTATTTGAATTCGAGATTTATAATATGAATTAATTGTCTTCAATATTGAACAAGAAACCTAAGCGGCGCAGTGGTTGAAGGGTTGAGTGTTAAGTTGTTTGCTGAAACGCTGGCTGACCCGGGTTCGAAACCCGGCAGCAGCTTTTTATTTTTATTTCATTATTTTTAATAGTTTTTCAAAAACAAATTATATATTCCAATATACTTATTAATTATGTATCGTTTAAAATTATTTTGGGCATTAAATACGCCACGAAATTTTTAACTGATTGTTCTGTTATTAAAAGGAGCGGGTTTGGTAAATCCGGTTTTTTTGACGGATGTTACATATCGTTCTTCAGCAATTCAAGAATAAGCCTTAAATGTCGCTCATGCGCTTCCTTCGACCGTGAATATATTAATATCTCGTCAATAAAAACGATCATAAATTTATCCAAGTAAGGCTTGCACACGCGATTCATCAAATCCATAAATACGGCCGGCGCGTTAGTCAATCCGAAAGGCATGACAAGAAACTCATAATGACCATAACAGGTTCTAAACGCTGTCTTGGGAATACTCTCCTCTTGAATCCGCAACTGATGATAGCCCGAACGCAAATCAATCTTTGAATAGAAACTGGAACCTTGAAGTTGATCAAACAAGTCGTCGATCCTTGGTAAAGGATATCTATTCTTGATGGTGAGCTTGTTCAACTCCTGATAATTTATACACATACGGAAAGTTGCATCTTTCTTTTTCACGAATAAGACCGGAGCTCCCCATGGTGAGAAACTCGGTCGAATGAAACCCTTGTCTAACAACTCTTGAAGTTGGTTAGATAATTCCTGCAACTCGGACGGAGCTAAATGGTAAGGTGATTTAGCTACAGGAGCAGCTCCTTGGACCAAGTCGATGCGAAACTCGACTTGCCTTTGCGGGGGTAATCCTGGCAAGTCTTCGGGAAAGAGTTCAGGGAATTCCCTCACAATAGGAATATCCTCAAGTTTAGGCTCCTCTGTCTTCTTATCAACTACGTGTGCCAAAAATGCGAAGCAACCCTTTCGTAGACACTTCTGGGCCTTCATGCAAGTGATAATTCACAATGGAGTTCCACGCCTTTCTCCATGGACGGAAAGCGTCACACCATCAGACAGAGGAATGCGAATTATCTTTTCATGACAAATCACCTCGGCATGATTGTTCGACAACCAGTCCATGCCGACTACGACATCGAAGCTACCCAGCTGAACCGGTAAAAGATTTATACTAAATTCCTGATTGCACAAGACCAATGTGCAACCCTTAACGACCTCACATGACTTAACTAATTTCCCATTAGCCAATTCAATAGAATAAGGTATATCTAACTGACTTGACTCTAGATTCAACATACGTTTGAAGTCGGTAGATACGAAGCTAAGGTCGGCACCGGTATAAAAAAGAATTGAAGCATAATGATTATTGAGAAGAAACGTACCCGTAACTACATTCGGGTCCTGACGAGCATCCTTAGCTCCAATCACGAAGGCTCGACCCTTAGCTTGGTTCAACTTGGGACATGCCGCTTAAAATGATCCTCGACACCACACTCGTAGCATCCTTTGTCCTTCTTTGGTAACACCACCCTGCAAGTTTCCATTTTGTGTCCTACCATTCTACACCTTTTACACTTAGCACTTTCACAAGTGCCCACATGATGGTAGTTATATTCACTTGGGTAGAGGACCCGTATACTTCCTTGGACCAGAGCTTGTCGCGTTCACATCAGCACAAGACCACCTAAGGCTATGATCTCCCATTCATCACTAACGCCACTCACCGCATCATTGGACACGTAGTCCGGATCCTCTTCTGGCTCAATATCTGTATCCGACACAACCTCCATAACAGGCCCATCATCCGAATCCAACCCGATGAGCTCATCGTCAGACACGAGGTCAACAAACTCCACGTCTGAATCTGAAATGTCGATAGGATCCGAAGCTGACGACATCGTGACCTGGCAAGATAATCCGTACGAACACATATATAATTAAATTATATATTTAATTCACAAAACTCACCACATGAACCAAATAACTTGTCTCTACAAAATAGACTAAACCATGTAACCCGTCTATACAACATAGACTAAAACAAGTAACCCGCCTATACCACATAGACAAAACCGAGTAACCCGCCTATAACACATAGGCAAAACCAAGTAACCCGCCTACGACTCGTAGACCCAACCATGAACGCGATGCAATGCAATGAAACTTTTCATGCAAGTGAACACGTTAAAAACAAGCAACCTAGATATGAGATTATAGTCTAGACTTGAGACCGAATCCTAGTTCGCTATAATCGAGGCTCTGATACCAATCTGTCACACCCCGCCGAAGGCAGAAACGCAAGGTGCGACCATGAAAGGTTTTCAAGCATACGATAAGCAAACAATTAACATGATTAAGCATCAACGATACCGAGGTTTAAAGTTTACAAACGATAACAATATATTTTGTTTAAACAACCCAAATATAATACACTAAGTTTCAAAACACATACGACCAAAGTTATATTGTTTATAAAGTTCATAGGATTTGTCCAGTATATTCCCAGTCCGATGAAATATACAAGGCAAAACCCACAAAAAGGTATCGTCCATGATGCATACTACTTCCAAAAACCATGAACCGACGTTCACTTACCTGAAAAGCATGCTTAAAAATATTAACATAATGTTGGCGAGTTCACAGGTTTAAATGTCACAAATGAAACTTAAAACATTTGATAAAAATTTAGTATGCATAGTTTATGAAAATCAGGAGAGTCTAATCATGGTCTTGCAAAAACCGTGATACTTGTGCCAACATAAGCCCGTAACCAACCCATAACGATGATGCCTCGCCACATTGTGCACCACGACGATGTCTAAAAATAATTAGACACAATTGCACTCCCACAGGGTCACGACCGACCCGGAGCGGGGTTCGTTAAACCCAATAGATCTATTCGACTGTTCCGCGGTCATTACCACGACTAATGGTTACTAAACAAAACAATAACACGAGGACTTCCGAGCTCTAAAATCAACCAACTTATGCGCACAAAATAGACAAAATGGATTTCATACCCCACTACCATACCCCGTAACCAAGCATGAATTTCCCCCGATTAAAATAAACATTTAAATAAAGTAAAAGGGGTTGTGAAGACTCACAAATTTGCGTTCCGTGCGTATGCTAGCAAACCCATTGTCCAAAATAATTCACGACCTACACGTGTCCTAATTCAATAAGACGCTAGGTTATGTACGTGTCTACCCGACAAGTTGTTCACCAAACTTGTTCAGACAATGAGATGTTAACCTCTTTAATAAAAGCTTTTAATATTACGATGCGTTGGTGGGTAATTATCCAAGAGTTCATATGTATCTATATATATTACAACAAATATATATATATATCTCACTTTTTCACATAATGCCGGGACCTGGTCCCGGACTACGACTACACCAAATAACTATATATTTTACGAAAAAAATACTATATTTATTTACATGGAACGACGTCCACAATACTATCTAATAAATATATACATTTGACAAAAAACTATATTTATTCAAATGGAATGGCGTCCACTAAACACGTAAGTCGAACTCGACCAAATATATATTTATTCTTAAAATAAATATACGTTCCATACACGATAAATAATCAAAAAAATATTTTTAGTATTTTTATATATTTATAAAAACCTTGTTCGTTGACATATCATATACACATATTCGTATACATATGTACGTTTAAATTCAACAAGCACTTAACCGAACACGTATCACATAATATATATATATATATATATATATATATATATATATATATATATATATATATATATATTCATACAAGTTTGTAGTTCCCCTAAGTACATTGAAATATACATATTTACACATATATATCCTTAACACTCAAAACACTTAGCCAGTTAACCAGCTTTTTTGTCCTCAAACCACGACTCGTATATTATTTCTCAAGATGATTTAGTAACCATTTTCGGAAAAATATATAAGGAAAAAAATATACTTTTATTTACGACCCACATATATATATATTATATATATATATATATTTATAATATATATTTGTATCTAAAATACGTACATTTCATCTACCGTAAAATATATTTAACATATAAAAAAATGCTTGATCCATATAATATACCTTCAAACTCTAAGATACCAAATTTAACGTTAAAAAATACTTATCTTATTTTTTATATTTTAACCAAAATCAACATTATCAACCATCATCAATAAACTATATGGATACATATGCCCGTTTAAAATATACTAACTTATCATTTAACATATTAACCCCTAATTAAAGAAAATAGTCAAACAACTCCAACAAGTTCAATGACCATATATATCTTTTTAAAGCCTCATTTTCTCATTTTTTACAGACCACATATGAATATATTTATTTCATATAAGAATCATCATGTTTCAACATAACATATAAGTATTTATAACTTCACAACTCAAACAACAAACACATATATACCCATAGACAAACCCACGGCTACCTACATTAATAAAAAAATCCATTTTTTTAACTTTAGTTAATTATCTTCACAAAACACACTTTAGCATCTCATTTGGTGACAACAAAATGAACTAATAGACATTACTAGTATATAAACAATATAAAAAAAAAGATAAGATCCTTACCACTAGTCTTAAACTAGGGAAGATTACTTCTAGAAAATGGATGTAGAAGCTTATGTGTTGAGATATAGCTCCAATGTTTTGTTCCAATCCTCCTAATATCTCAACACCTAGGGAAGCTCTAGTGTCTTTTTAGTGTGTTATGGAGGTTAAAAAAAGATGTGAGGAAGAGGGTGTTTAGCCGAGAGTTCAAGGGAGGGAGTAAAAGTGAATGTGGTCTGTTTGTATTGATGTATAAAAGCTCTATATTATCATTTTTCACTTTTCTTACAATTATATTCAAGACCACACCATACTTTTGCCTCACATTTCTACTAAAATCACATCAAAGATGGACAAGGGATGGGGGTGGTTTGTTAGACGTAAGGGGAGGGGGTAAGGTTTGATGATATGGTGTTGAGTTTGTAGTATTCTTGAAATGATATGGAAAGATATTTTGGTGGTTAATATAATTAGGATGTTTAGAGTTTTGTTAAAAAAAATCTAGTATAAATATTACTAGACAATCCTAATTATATAACAACATTTTTGTTTGGTGAAAAACCACTAGCGTAAATGTTAAAACGTAATCGAACTAAACTTTACGTGATAAACCGAAAGAATGCGATACCATCTTATCTATAATAAGTTTTATCTATTATTCACACAAAACATATAATACTATCATAAATTTTAAAGTTCTATGCATATTGGAACCGTGTCGGTATCTTTTATAGTGTACCGGATAATCCACCAACGCTCATTTTTTTATATATACATACATTTTATCGCTACACGATAAGACAATACCATATGACATCAAATGCGAACCCATGCATTTATTCGGACATTTCTTGACTTTATGAACTCAATAAATTATTAATTCTAAATGTACGTAATTTAATAAATAAATAGTGATTAAGTCGTACGGTTAACCTGAAAATTTTCCGGTTGTCACAATATGCATGCTTAAGAACAGTTGCGGTTAAATGGGAAAAAATGTCAAATGAAACCCTATGGTGGAAACCATGAAACGGGTTAAAATGGATAAATTATGACGAACTAATTTTGGTGAAAACAGAGAAATGTTGAGATGAGACCCCCATGGCGAAAACTATGAAATGGGTCAAAATGAGTATTATTAGTTAAATCATAATCTGGTGATAAATATAGAATTTTGAAATGGGACCCTAAGATGTAAGTCATAACGGGTCATATAAGTAAAAGGATAACTAGATCACATGATGGTGATTAAATATAGAATTCTAGACCCTATGGTGTAAACCATAATGGTACAAACGAGCAAAATATCAGTAACTATGTATCGATTATTAACACAACGAACTTTTAAAATAAGACCTTCTGGCGCGAAAGTCGAAAGAATAAAATGAGTTTTTGGTGATAAACTAATGAATTTTCAAAATAAACCTTTTGGCGCGAACCAAAATGGGCCGAACGAGAAAAATTGAGTATTTGGTGGTAAGCCAATGAATTTTAATGCACAATGCACAGTTTGGTATAGAGCACATGTTAGTTCACAATTTAGCATAATGCACAGGTTCGTGCACAGTTTAGCATAGTGCCCATGTTAATGCATAGTTTAGCATAATGCACATGTCAGTGCATAGTTTAGCATAGTGCACAGGTTCGTGCACAATGCACAGTTTTGCATAGTGCACATGTAAATGCACTATTTAGTGTAGTGCACATTTCAATGCACAGTTTAGCATAGTGCACATGTCAAAGTACAGTGCATAGTTTAGCTTAGTGCATAGTTTTGTATAATGCACATGTCCGTGCACAGTTTAGCATAGTGCACAAGTTCGTGCACAATTTAGATAGTGCAACTGTCAATCCACAGTGCACAGTTTAGCATAGTGCATGGGTTCGTGTATAGTGCATAGGTTTGCAAAGTGCACACGTCAGTGCACTATATAGCGTAACGTAAAGGTAACTATACAGTTCAGTAAGTGCATAGTGCAACAAAGTGCACACGGGTAAAATGCATTTCTTAACTTACGCGACATGCGACATTAGAAGGCGTTTCGGTTACGATACGCGACAGAACCTCAATCGTTCAAAACATTTTCTTTTATCATTTTTCGATCCGTTAACACAAAAGAAATATGAACACTAAATGTTTTTGGTGTTTATGGCAGGTTTATACAAAGGCTGGTACTGTATCGATGATTAAGTACATGAAGAACCGAACACTCTTAAACCGCCACCTTCTTGGGAATACCTTCTCAAAAAGATAACACATGATCTTGCGTGACTAAGTTTTGTGTATAAAAGATTAATGCCATTGACTGTAATTTAATTGTCTAATTACCTGTTCAGTCGGTTCGTCTGGGTTATAAGTTAACCCAGACGTGTAAGCTTTAAGGAAAAAAAACTGAAACCTATTCTTACGAATATTTCAGACATTCGGTATAAAAAAGGGATAGAGTGTTACAAGTGGTATTCAGAGCTTAAGGTTTAAGGAATTAAAGTGTTCGGTTCAAGACATGGTCGCGTGGTCCAGTAAGTTATTATGATCAATAATAGTGTAGTTTGGATGAAAGTTTTTATAAACAACACATAGGGCTATCGTGTGAACGCATGTTAACCCCATATGAATTGGTAAAAGACCAGTATGGTTAGCGTATCATTTGTGTTAGTTAGTATTATCAGAAGCCTTGTACTATAGTACGGGCGCTTATAAATTTTAGCGTTACTAAACTTTTGTAAATGTCTCAGTAGAATGACACCCGCATCTAAAGATGGCGGGAGTCTAATGATCTACCGATATGATGATGGTATGGCCTGAAGTATGACAAGTAGAGCATGCTCACCAAGGATTTAAACCATGTAATGATACAGAATAAAGGTCGAACGACAATGAAAGCCCATTAGGGCGAGTATCACCTAGGTAAACACTTCAAATTATTGTATGAATGGTAGTATGCAACATTCAAATAATGAATGATAGCTGCATACAAGAAGTTAAAGCTTGGGAAACTTGGATAGGATACCTATCCAGGATGACAGTCACAAAAGAAACTGAGTGGGTAATACGCATTATTCACAACAATGAATGAAAGAGGCATGAAATATTTCAAACTTAGAAACTTGGATGGGAGTGATCATCCAAGTAAAAGTTCTCATTAAACTTTTATTGAGGAAAAGTAATGATCACGTTGATGAATGTGAATGCAATAAGAATTATTATAAAGTGAAAACATTCCACATGTTACATTCCACATGTTTTAAGACCGAAATGGGTAAACCTATTAATTATTAAATGACAATAAAAAGAGGTTTTACCAAATAAAATTGGAGACACGAACATGAACTGTGGATTTACTTATATGGGAGGTAATGTGTTAGTTATAACAAGGTCATGCGTACCATGTTTTGATTGCTTACCTTGGCCAAGTAAGTAGTAAACACATGACACCATGGACTCTTAATAAATGCATATACATCCGATTTAGTAAAGAATAGGTTAATGGGAAGAGTTAAAGGATCCTTGGGGTCAACACACCTATGGGCATACTCGTATGAATGGTTCTCGCGGGAACCATAAAAACGACGCATGGCGCGTGTAGAAATAAGTGACCCAAGGAAATCAATGAGTGAAGTCACTATGGACGAAAGAGTCATAGATGACAAAAGGGCATGTAAAACCAAAGTATAAATGACCCGCGGGGTCATAGAAATGGAGGTATTTCCCAAGCGAAAAACGATCATAGTCGTGGACTATGGGCGTAGAAAAGATAGAAAGGGAAAATAATAAATGATGATGATAATCGTCATCGTGGTCTATAGGGTCATGAATGACAGATTCGACAATTAAAACCAATGTATAAATGACCCACGGGGTCATAGAAACGGAGGTATTGCCTATAAAGATCAAACATAGTCATGGGCTATGATTGGAATAAAATAGAAATTGCCTTCATGGTCTAAAGGGCCGTGATTGGTGGGCAAAAGAAAGAATAATAATTTTGGCACTCATGGTCTAAAAGGCCTTGTGTGATAAAGAAAAATGAGAACAAAAGTTATAAAGGGTCACGAGACCCGAATGGTCTTGAGACCTGAAAATAATGATTTTGAAAACATAAAAAGTGGTGCATCGACACCAAGCACATTTAGAAAATAATACGGAGGAGAAGGTGATCTACGGGTTATCACGACCTTCGAGTCGTAAATAATGGTAAAGGTCTACAAGACGAATGTGACATCGGGTAAAAAAAAAAAGGAGATGGCCCTTGGAGGCCATAACTTAAGAGATTAGTGCCTAAAGAAATAGCTTATAAGGTAAAGTTAAAAAAAGGGAATATTGGTCGATTTGGATTAAAAGCGTGGGAACCGGTTATTATTCCCCACGTAAAATGAAGCCGGTAAAGAGAAAACAATTGATTGTCAATTTCTTGATGCAAGTAATTGATACAAGTTAAAAAGAAAATGTTGAAATAAAACTTGGTTTTAGTTAATAATGACAATTTTAACGAACGTAAAGAATTAGCGATAAAAATTTGAAAAATAGTTTTACAAAAAGCAAGTTTGGCCACTAATAGGTGCAAGACAATGTTTTTAAAAGAAAATCCTCAAAAATGAAATGTTGATACAAAATTAAGCATGACGTGAGGCGGTCACGGTAAAAAAAAACAATTTGTTGGTATACCCGAATAATGGGGTACAAAGTAATCAGTGATTGGTGAGTTTAACTGACAAGACCAGTCAAGGTCAAAATTGTGTTTATACTTATTTGTGCGCTTTTCTTAATAGGGTTAGCGTAGAATAAATATGTTGACTTATTCATATGATCGAGTGGCTAGAGGGTGACTCGCTATTAGTGATGGTAAAAAGAAGAAGTACAAGATGAAGGTAACGACCCCCAAGGCCATATACGTTAAAGGAGCATGCGACAAGGCCTATGACAATACTTGACCGAAAGGTTGAACGCATTGAGAACAAATATGTCGATCAAGTAAAAGGAAAAAAAAAAGGAACATTGGAAGGGACCGGGCACCACTTAAGGGTCCAAAAGGCACTACCCCTACCTTACTGGTAAGATTATAAAATAATTAAAGTTTAAGCGGTGCTCAATTGAAAACTAAAACTAAATTCTATGGTTCGATCCAAAAAACTACGTAAGAAAGGTTTCATGGACGAAACCTCTTTAAGGGAGGTAGATTTGTAACATCCAAAAAAATACGGTAATTAAGCCAAATTAACTGCGACGAGCGGGTAAAATACTGTTAGTGGTAAAAGCTAACCCGATAAGCATTAGGATCTAACTAAATAAACCTAATGTTAAAATAAAGATAAATGAATACGTTTTTAAAGTAAGTTTACAAAAGGCCTAGGGCGATAAGGACTTAATTGAATCGGATTGTAACACCCCAAATTTATGTAATTTAACTAGGAACATTTAAACCTAGTTATGATAATGGTTAATTACTAGTAGTGCTATATGGGGTTTTAACCAAACAAAATAACTAACTAAACATAAGGGGCAAAGTTGGACAATTGGGAAATAAGAAGATTAAAAAGACCAAGACTAAAAAGAACACACACTAGTGTGTGTTCTGGTCGACCAAAATAGGGAGAAAAAGGGGAAACACTCAAACCCTAAATTGAAGAAAATTTACTGAAATCAAAGTGTGAATTAAGTGATAGGCTTGTATCTTGGAAGATTTCAAGTCTCTAACAACATCTAAACCTAAGGTATGTGATGAAATTGTGTATGATGAGTTCTTATGTCAAATGAGTTCTATGATATGATGAAATTGATGATGAATAGATGTTCATAATCATCATACTTTCTTGTACGTGTGAATTACTTGAACAATTTATGGATTTTGATAAGTATTCTTATGTGACTAGAAGTGGGTTTTGAAATGAGAGTTGAGCCCATGAATTATGTTAATAAATGGATGAATTAGATTATAATAATTGAGAGTTGTGTTAACTTGACGCTAGAAAGTCTATGAACTTGTTGATACATGGTATTTTGGTAAAAAAATTATCTAATACGATGCTCTAAAAATGATGCCCACCAAGTGCTTGATAAAATGTCTAAATGAGTTTTATTGAACTTGTTAGTACCTTAGAATATGTCAATTGGCAGTTTGACATTTTAAAAAGTCAAAACCGACCCATAATAGAATCGAATGAGAAATATGGTATAAAAGTCCATAAGGTGTGATGGTCATAATGTAGGATGACTAATCTAACCATCCTGCGGATATTATGTGATAGTTTGACACTTGACAAGCTAGGTGGGGGCTTGGAAAGGAATGGATTAACGGGTCATAGGCGTGAGGAAGTTTGAACGGGGGCAAGGTAAGTAAAACTTACACAATCGCTACATAAATGATAGGAAGTATAGGCATGCTTAAGAACGGTTGCGGTTAAATGGGCAAAAATGTCAAATGAAACCCTATGGTGGAAACTATGAAACAGGTCAAAATGGATAAAATTATAACGAACTAATGTTGGTGACAATAGAGAAATGTTGAGATGAGACCCCTATGGCGAAAACTATGAAACGAGTCAAAATGGGTATTATTAGTTAAATCATAATTTGGTGATAAATATAGAATTTTGAAATAGGACCCTAAGATGTAAGTCATAACGGGTCATATAAGTAAAAGGATAACTAGATCACATGATGGTGATTAAATATAGAATTCTAGAAATGAGACCCTATGGTGTAACCATAACGGGTCAAACGAGCAAAATAGCGACTAACTATATATCGGTTATTAACATAATGAACTTTCAAAATAAGACTTCTGGCGCGAACCAAAATGGGTCGAAAGAATAAAAATGAGTTTTTGGTGATAAATTAATGAATTTTCAAAATAAGACCTTGTGGCGCGAACCAAAATGGGTCGAATGTGTAAAATTGAGTTTTTGGTCGTAAGCCAATGAAGTTTGAAATAGGTCCCTATGGTGTAAACCATGACGGGTCAAATAGGTAAGATGGTAAGTATGCACCTTTTGGTTATAAACAACGCATAGTTAGTTGAAACACTAAAAGAGTAAGCTATGAACATGTCAAATTGACAATCGGGTCAAACAGGTCAAATGGTGATGTTATCACCATTTGGATATGATATTTGATACTTTTTTTGTTAAGTTTAACACTTGCAGGTAAGCATAATGTATGGGCATGCATTGCCATGAATTAGTGAATAAAACCGCAAGGTATTGATAACAGGTGCGACATGTATGTGAAAAGAATTAAACCTTTCGGTAAGGGATTTGATCCAACTAAAGAATTGTTTGGGAACTAACAAGTTCGGACCCAAACATGCACAGTGCACAGTTTAGCATAGTGCACATGTCGTGCACAATACCCAGTTTTGCATAGTGCTCATGTTAATGCACAATGCATAGTTTAGCAAAGTGCACATGTTAGTGCACAATTTAGCATAATGCACAGGTTCATGCACAGTTTAACATAGTGAATAGGTCAATGCACAGTTTAGCATAATGCACATGTCAGGTTATAGTTTAGCATAGTGCATAGGTTCGTGCACAATGCACAATTTTGCATAGTGCACATGTAAATGCATTGTTTAGTATAGTGCATATTTCAGTGCACAGTTTAGCATAGTGCACATGTCAAAGTACAGTGCATAGTTTAGCTTAGTGCACAGTTTTGTATAGTGCACATGTCCGTGCATAGTTTAGCATAGTGCACAAGTTCGTGCAAAATTTAGCATAGTGCAACTGTCAATTCACAGTGCACAGTTTAGCATAATGCACAGTTTAGCATAGTGCACGATTTCGTGTATAGTGCATAGTTTTGCAAAGTGCACATGTCAGTGCACTATATAGCGTAATGTAAAGGTAACTATCCAGTTTAGTAAGTGCATAGTGCAACAAAGTGCACATGGGTAAAATGCATTTCTTAACTTATGCGGCATATGACGTTAGAAGGCGTTTCGGTTACGATACGTGACAGAACTTCAGTCATTCAAAACATTTTCTTTTGTCATTTTTCGATCCGTTACCACAAAAGAAATATGAACACTAAATGTTATTGGTGTTTATGCCAGGTTTATACAAAGGCTGGTACTGTACGAATGATTAAGTACTTAAAGAGTCGAGCACTCTTAAAACGCCACTTCCTTGGAAATACCTTCTCAAAAAGATAAAACATGATCATGCGTGACAAAGTAATTTGTATAAAAGATTATCGCCTTTGACTGTAATTTAATTGTCAAATAACCCATTAATTCGGTTCGTCTGGGTTATCAGTTAACCCAGACGTGTAAGCTTTAAGGGAAAAAATATTTGGGTCCTAAGTTTATGAATATTTCAGATATTTGGTATAAAAACGGGATAGGGTGGTACAACGGCCATATTGGTGATTTTGTCACGTAATCACACCTTCATGACCAGGGGCGCAACTTTGTAGGTGGGGGGGGGGGTATTTTGCTCAGTGTGTGGTATGTAGTTTTCGTATAGAACTTTTTAGGTATATACGTTTTTGACCCCCAGGTATAGATTCTCTGTTTTCAATTTATTTGCAGCCAATGCTCTCTTTTCAGCTTCATACATTTTCTTTTCTGCATTTGCATGTTAATATAGGCAGTGATACGTTGTCTGCCTTCAAATCATGTGTTGGGTTCACGTACCCCTCTTGAATACATGTCCACATCCGTGTGTCCTGATATTCGATAAACAACTGAAATCTGTCTTTCCATGTGAGATAATTTTGTACCTTCATCATTTTAGGAGGTTTGTTCGTTGTGCCAACCTCGTGCTCCTTTCTCAACAACTCGTTCAAATTTGACATGCCTGACATTTTTACTGAACCGGCTCGCTAAAAACGTTTAAAAAATACCGAATATTGTTTTTTTTTTTCCAAAATGTACCGTTAGACTCGTCTCGAGAAAACGAATCCAATGATATATATTGTCCAAGACGATTTTCGGGATGTGCCTCTTTTTTTTGGTCCCAATAATCAACCAAGTCTAACCGTGCAAACAGTTTGCTTAGATTGTTTACGGGTCGTTTTATATTCACGAAAACGTTAAAGATTCAAATCAAGGGTTATGAACAAAGAATTTTACCTTGAATATACGATGTTGAAGTGGGCAGATCATAATATCCTTTGGATTACTTCTCCGAAATCATGAAATCTGTTGTCGAATAACCAAAGTCGATTAAGGATCATTAACGCTGATTAAAGATCGTTAACAAATGGGACTTAGGATCCGAGAGAGATGATTCAGATGCTTCTTTCACATGATGCACATTAGGGTTCTTGGATGTGAGAGAGGCGCCAATGAAAATAAAGGTTTCGGAGAGAAAAGGAATCGAGTATGGATGATAAGAGGATGTGCGTGTTTGAATAAACACCGAGGCTAGATCGAAGAATGAAGAAGATGGATTGGATTGGAGAGAGAAAGACAAACCCTAGAATATGACTTGTTGGTTGTAAACGGGTTATTTCAATTTATATACCAACAGCCATTTGACCTGAATGTAGTATAAACGGATACCGCGTGACCCATCACCAAAGGGAATGAATTGAGGTCCTAGATGGGGGACATGTGTGACTATGAACTTTATTAGGTAGGATAGATTAGCATACCTACAAACCAAAGACGATTTTATCTCTATAAAAAACGGCCTCAACACGCAACACAGAAGAGGGGAGACGTTCCCGTTTGACGAGAGACGAATCAACCAAAAAAATCGATTCGGTTTCATTTCCTTAAATTCACCTACCAATTAGGATGCCCTAAGATTATTAATCCAATGACGCAGTCGTCAAGATCATTGGTTCAGCGCGTCACTCCCATATTTGCTGCTCGAATTCGTCAGATAATTGGTCCGCTTCATCATCTCTTCTCGCTAAAGATCCCCAATCATCTCCGGCATCTTCTTCCGGTGAAGAATCCGTTCATTTGTCTGATAATTGCGTTAGGGTATATTTTTTTCTATCCTTATTGATCTGTATCTGTTCTTTTTAAGGATATTAGATTATGAATTGTTATTTTAGATTTGAACCTAAAAGTTTCAATTTGGAAAGTAAACCTACCTAGTGATTGTTTCTTTAAATGTTTACAGGAAGGTGGATTTAGATTTTTAAATTGTTATTATTGATGCATAAAACCTCTCAACAATTTGATTTAAAAGCATTAGATTATTAATGAAAAATATTCATTTTGTAATCACATATGGCACACATACGTTTATAAGTTTATAAATTAGGGAGAAAACGTGTTTGAGGTCAATCGAAGAACTGGGGGATACTTGTTTTGACATTTCACCCAATCCACCAGTGTATGCCACCTTTAGATGAATCCAAGGTTAATTCGAATAAAGGATCACATATTTATTTCGTCATACCAATAGTTATGGAAAACAATGGCTTTAATCTACTTGTGCTCCATGAGCTCTTATGTTTGCCAGCTACTTTGTATTTTCAGTTAGTTTTTAGGGATCATATATAAAGGGATGAGTACAAACGAGAACCATTAGATAATTAGGAACCACTTTTGGCCATTAACCATGAAGGAGACAAGGAGTGGATCAATGCTCTCAATTGTTTGAGATGTAAAACATCCATTGAAATATGTTTTAAGAGCCAATAAATGGTTCATAAATGTTCTGATGGTTCTCATTTAAAGCTTCCTCTCTCTCTCTCTCTATGTGTGTGTGTATATAGTAATAATTACTTGGAATAAACTATTTTAAATCCTACATAGCGGATGCAGAAGAAAACGAGAATTATGTCTTTTGGTTTTCGCACATTTTTGTATCATACTTTTTAAATCATGCAGAGGATGAAAGAACTGCAAGCTGATGAAGCTAAAGAGAAACTGCTTCGAATAAGCATAGAGGCAGGTGGTTGCTCTGGTTTTCAATATAACTTGCACTTGAAGAAAAACCTAAAGATGATGACAGGTTTGCTAATCATGATTTATTTAAATAGTTGTATATGATGACTACAATACCATATACTAAGCGTGTGTTTGATTTTCGTATAGGATTTTTGAGAGGGATGGCGTTAAATTGGTGGTTGATACAATATCATTAGGTTTTGTAAAAGGTGAAACAGTTGATTATGTTGAAGAGTTGACCCATTCTAGATTTCAGGTACCATGCATATGAATCGTCTACTATTTAACCAAACAGAATACTAATGATGCTAACGTTTAGTCAAATCGGGTGTATGTATATATGAATTTGATGATGCCATCATTATAATGTGTCTCTAATCAATTGAATTAAATTTCATATGCACCCTTCTGTTATATAGTGATTAATAAACTTACCATTTACACTCCACCTTTTATCAAATAAATAACACATAATTATGTAGTTTTTTTAAGTAATTACAGATCCTCAAAAACATTCTTCAAAAATTAAATGCAACATTTTCTTCAATATAGTTGGTTATCTTTTCCCAATGTAGTATGAATATACGTACTTCCTTTTTGAAAAAAAAATATTGTGAGTCCCAAATCTGCTAAGGATCATAGTGGTTTGATTGTTAACACATAAACATCAATATATTAGGTGTTTGAATGTGTAAAAATCAAGAAAATCAAAGATGAAGATTTTTGTATGGATCAAACAACAAGTGTTGTATTTGTAATCGCAAATGATTCAATCAGTTTAAGCGCCTGAATGTTCAGATTTAGCACAAATCAATAGTCACAACACAAGAGAAATCACCAAAATAACTTGTCCAAGAACCTTGGACCTAGGGTTTTTCATTAGCAGATCTGACCACCCAGCGTATTTAATAATACGCTGGGCACATAAATACGCCGCCCATTACAAAGTCAACCAAAATTACATTTTAACCCCCTGTACTATCTAGAACACATTAAACCATCACAATACTATCCAAAACCTATTATAATCAAGTATCAACGATCTCAAAAGTTTTAACAATATCCCTAGATCGTTGCGTACTTGAGTGACCTTCATTCTTGAGCTTTGGGTTCTGGATTTGTTGCAGCTTGATCTGCGGTCGATTCAGGTGGTGATTCTAGTTGGTTAATAATAGCTTCACTTGTGGTTGGCTGATCCTCCATAGTGACTTCATATGTGGATGAAGTCGGAGGTGGTTGGATGACTTGAACATCGGATTCTGTGGATGGATCTTTTGGTTAAGGATATGAGGTTTGCGGCTCTGCAGTCTTTTCAGCAGCTTTCTTCTTTCTTGATTCGTCGATTGAGCATGATCTCCATCATTTCTATCTTTCTTTCTCTTGCTCGTTCGACTGCTCACTAAAAGAGCATGCCTTCCTCCAGATACTCGTTACCTGCACCAACATGTATCTTGTTCCCATAAAGGATATTCAGATCAGACAGAACATGAACACGTCCATCGGATCCAAAATATGAATGTCTTCATTTGATTAGATCAGATAACTGCTTCACCTGTTTTACCGTCATAAAACCATTTCTTGAAATTGGTGAGCGTGACAGGTTGCTCTAGAGGAAGCTTCACCCTGGTGACCACTTTTGCTGGATTAATTACCCAAGTAACTCGGGCCTTTACTAGTTATTGGGTCTTTGGTTGTCTTTGAAACATGTCTCCTCAGACATTGAGGCTTGAAGATGGTGAATCCACGGGCACATTCCCTTACATTTGGTCTTTCAAAGTCCCCACCGATGCTGCTGTTTGAGGGATTAATCATATCATGTTTGCTCAATTCTCGGATATCCCATGTGGGTAGACTTAGCATGTCATTTCCATTTCTGAAGTATTGAATCACACCTCCTCTTTGTTTCATGACAAACCACCCGGTTAGATTGTAGTATTTCCAGCTAATGTTCGATCTGTGGGCTCGGTTTTCTCAAGTGTAATGACTTGGTAGAAGTCAGCCATTTTTGCTCTTTCTTTCTTGAATTACTCAGGGTGTTGAGGTGAAAACTCGTCTCCTCCATCGGTTTCATACACAACTTCATCCTCTAACCCGCATTCAATGAATTTTTCTGGCATCTCGATCCTGTCAACCTCTTCCTCATCACTATCTTCACCAACACTCACAACAACAGCTGAATCAAGACTCTTCTTTTTTTGTCTAGCAAGTTCAGCTTTGTGTTTCTCTTCTCCCTCTCTGAAGCTATCAAAGTTGAAGATGTCTTCACTTGAGTACCTTGGTTCCGATTTGGCTGCTGTGTATATATCCTACACAAGCTCATGCAGTTTCTCTAACCCTTCTTGCTGAAATCTTATGAACCCGGTTTGCTTGGATACATACAGGTTCGGTTCTTCAACAAATAGAATTCCTTAGCAGGAAACTTTCCAATGTCTTTACATATAGATTGTATAACTCTTGGAAATGGCAAGGTCTGGTTTGAGCTTGTTGGGGAGGTCCGGAAGTGGTTGAGGTTGGCTTTAGCGGAACATCTCTCGAAGATCCCTCTCCGGTCTTCCTTTTCTTGTGAACTGGGGATTTGCTGGGAACATCTTTTGTGGGATCTGAGATTAAACTTTCAATAAACTGATGTAGTTGCTCCTGCTATGTAGTAACCACAACGGGTGTTTCAGATTCCGTCATTTCCCTCCTTTTCAATCGACGTTCTCTTTTCTCTGCCTCTCTAACTGCGTGAATTGCCTGCATCTGCTCAATTGCCTCTTGAGATAGCCCTGCTCGAATGCTATCACCCATGATACGCTCTGGGTTGGATGTATCTTTCTTGATTTTCTTCTTCGAGGGCCCCTCTTCCACCACTTTCTTTCCGTCTTTACGCTTGGCTGCGAGTGGTACTTCCTCCTCAATTTCAACATCTTGCTCTCCAGCAACCTGATTTTCTTGTCTTTCTCTAGCTTGCCTTACTTCTTCTCTGTACTTGTTGTATGCTGCCAGAACTATAGGAAGTCTCTCCTCTCTGTACATCCAATTGTGCAACATCACCCACTGTTCTGTCTTCAACTCGGTTAGTTTTCTTACTTTCGGTAGCTGGAACTGGTATAGATTTCCGTCATGAGGTAAATTCTGGTGATGATCGTTGATGAGCAATTGTACAAGTCTCGGATACATGGCCCATGCTCCTTTGTTTACATTGTCAACCATGCAGTAGAAGATTAGACCAGATAATGACTGGTTTGTGCACAAATTCAACATAGCTGCCGACCACTCTAAGTTTAACCCATCGTATCCTCCTTTTCGAGGGCCATGCTCATTGCAATGACGTGCAGAATGTATCTCCAGTCTTTTTTCAACCCATTTCTCTTGATCTCGTTCTTTCCTCGAAAATCACCCTGATAATTTATATCGCGGGATCCTTCTAGCATTGCCTCTTTGCTCAGCCTCATTGGATCTCTTGAATCATCTCCTAGTCTGAGAAACCTTTTGTATTATTTCTTCTGTCACCTTTATCTCTTTGTTTCGGACCGTTGCTGTTATGTTTGACCTGATTTATGGTTTTAACTTTTGCCGTTCTCCAAAATTCCTCTATGTGAATGCAATAAATTTTTGGATTTGCCTGCACAACATAACAAATCTTGCTTCTCGACAACCAGTTCATTATATCCTTAAAATCTTGCTCCGGGGATCCAGTGTGATGTGCTGATTGTGTTTTCTCGTTCCATCCCAGATCAAAGGTTGAGCCATTCTGAAACATGGAAATGAGTCAAGTGAGATCCGGGCTTCGAAACATAAATGTTTGTTAGTTATATACAAAATTTATATACAAAATATTTATAATAGAAATTTAATTACGATTTTAAATATAAAATAAATTAAAATTAGAAAGCTAACTAATACGTTGAACTAGTGGTATTTACGCTTGATCTTCAAATAAATACACCCGAGTGAAAAGTATTTACGCTGATCGGACACGTTAAATACACTGTTATATTTATTACGATTGTCTAATTACATCGGTCATATACGCTATGTTTTTTATTGGTTTTAGGAAAATACGTTGATAATGGGTAGAGGATTTAAGTCTGGTTTCAAGATTTTATTCATCGTAGGAATTCAATTACGCTAAGTGACCGGTGTATTTATTAAATACATCGGTTGCTCGAACTCGCGTTCGAGACTTAAATCCGCTACTCCTTGATTTCAACAAATGCGCTGCCTTCATCCTTAAATACGCCATCTTCTAAATAAAACTGTTGTTTTCAAAAGTTTCTTGATAAACTATTCAAAACCCCCTCAACCTGATTTAATCAATGTCTTCATACATTCTGAATCTAATCTCAGCAATACGATAGTCTTACAGATAACTTGCAATCACGACTTAACATACCGTATTGTGTATCAGACACTAATCAAAACAAAACATTAAGAGTGATTTTGTAGTTTTCAATGATGAATAGAGAGTGAAAGATGTAAAAGTGAAACTTTTAAAAAATTCAAAATATATATACGAAAAATATCTGCTGGCTGGTTAATTATGC
The DNA here is from genome assembly GCA_947069175.1 of Scalesia atractyloides. NCBI lineage: Eukaryota > Viridiplantae > Streptophyta > Magnoliopsida > Asterales > Asteraceae > Scalesia > Scalesia atractyloides. The sequence continues at coordinate 52,508,324 of CAMTDV010000006.1, read as the reverse complement.
CGCCCCTTATGATATTTAAGGATTCTTCATTCCCAAGAAATCCAAACTAAATAGCTCGAAAATCTTAAACTTTCTTGAAAAACGTGTCCTTTTTAGAATCTACTTGTGCCAAAACTGAAATGAGTTAAGGAATATAAAAAAATTGCAATTTTGACACCGAAATTTATTTTTCAAATCGGGGGATCTCCTTTTTCACAATTTTCATTTGTTTGAAACTCCGTGACAATCTTGCAAAAGATCATACTGATAACACCTGTCAGTTAATTATTTTAAATCTTGAATAATCGAGGCACAAGAAAAACTGTTAGTATGTTTGTCCTCTTAATTCCATGCATCCTTCTTTCAACATGCTTTCGGTGAGCATTTTTATCATGTTGTGATAATATTGATAAGAATTAAGATGGCCCCCACTCAAGCTAAACAATTAGAATATTATGCCCGTGAGTCCCACGTCAGGACACACCCCCGTAATCAAGGTATGGACAAAGCTTCATGATAACAGGTGGGTATATTGAACTCATTCGTTTAAAAAATACAAGACCAACGCATTGGTGAACAGGTATGCACTTTCGTGCCATTAGAGAGACAATGCTGTGCTGATCAGGGTTAGTCAGATACCTCATTGTGGTACGATTTCTTTTGATTGGCTCGTTTGGTTTATCTTTTTCAAATTTAAGGATTTTGGCCTCTTTGGCTCTTTTGAAAAGATATCATAATCGTGTCTAGATATGCATATATCTAGATGCAACAGAAGAGCAATTATGATATCCCGAATGATGAATCAATTTAAAGACATGAAATTTCAGATTTTGGCAATCTAGCAACGCAAGATTTAAGACCATTAAGCCATATGCCGCAACATGTTACCCACAGACAACACAATATTGTGGGTTTCCAGAACTCTTGTGTAAACGTTATGTTTTGTCGCTTAATCGTAGTTTACTCGTTGGTATTGCTAATTGCTTGGCACCCTGATTTATTTGCAATGCGTCTCTTTTCTCTTTTACTTTTCTGATTCAGCAAAAGACAAAGTGTTAGCAGTTTTCTACCATTTCCTTAATAACAGGTGTCCAAATGGAGATCTGATTATTTTCATGATATCTTCCCCCTAAAATTTTGTTTTCGAGTGCCCATTGCTTGAAACGAAATTTGACAGCAAATCTTTTTTATAGGCACAGTTTTAAGATACTCATTTGTTTAGGAAAGCGCGCGGCTTTTTTAAATCACAAACGATAGAGTATGTACAAACGGTTATGAAACCAAAAGTCATTTCCAATCAAGGAAATTAATCATTTCCAACCAGGTTATGTAAGGCCATATAATTGAGTAGGTTTACGCTTATCTTTATCAAACACAAGTATAAGCTATTGGGCTTAGTTTTATAGTGGGTTAGATAGTATTGGAATAAGCCATGTGGGCTAATTAATGTTTTGGGCTTGGGTTAGGCCATGTGGGCCGAGTTCTTAGTGGACCCTATATGATGTAATGCTTAGTTCATTATTTGGGTTGAGCTTTTGGTGAGACACTAGAGAGAGCTAGAGAGGCGAATTCATTGTTCTAGTGTTTTTCGATCTTGTACCAGACAAACCTAGAGTTTGTGTGCAAGTTATATTATCAATTGTTCTTGTTCTTATCACTTTCATTAGTATTCACGCTTTTGATTGTGTTAGTGATATCCATTTCGGGTTATTTGGGACCTACAAGTGGTATCAGAGTCTAAGAAGTCTTTCAAAGTCTCGGTTTTCTGGATTGCATCGAAGAACAAGAAAAAATACTGGCAGACTCGAAGAACACGAAGAACAGTTTAAAATTTCGTATTTGATCTGTTTTGGTAGGAGTTAAATTGTGTTTGCACGTTTTTAGGAAATTTTGGTGGAAAGAATATTGGAAAATTTGAATTTTGAATCATTCCTTAAATATCGGGATTTAAAGTGGTAATTTGATACCAAAATTGACTGTATATGAGCTCAGATTTAAATCTGTGTACAGGTTCAGCTGGTGAGCAGCCAGGTTTTTGTTGTGTGCCATATTATAGAGTGTGCGGCCTAGATTAGTGAGTGTCCGGCCCATATCGGTTAATGTGCGGCTCAACCAGGTGGTGTGCGACTTGTAGTGTGCGATTTGTAGTGTACGGTTTGACAATGTGCGACCTGGTTACGAGTGTGCGACTTAGGCCCAAACTAACAGGTGTGCGGTCCAAAATTAACAAGTGTGCGGTCCAATATATTAGTGTACAACCCCACATACTAGTGTGCGGTCCTATATACTAGTGTGCGCAAAGGTGGGAGTGTTAATCAACTGACGTGTAAGGTTTTAAAGTATTTAAGCGTAGAGGTTGATACGCAAACAATCTTGGCAAACCGACTGGACGGTTAGAATCGTGGGATTTTTTAGCCACGAAAATATCGAAAAAGTGTCTGGACATTATATATCATTGGACTCGAAATTTCGAGCTGAGCCTAACGATACATTTTGATAAAAACTAATTTCGGTCAGTTTTTGTACGTATTTTTAGTAGTCCAGTTACGGTAAAACTGACATTTCCGGGGGATCAAAATTTACCAACTTAGAAATGTCTTCTCAGAATGATGTGATTAAGTGAAATCTTGAAGGTTTTAGCTACTTAGCTGGTGAATTTGTAGAAGCATTGATTGAAAGATTTGCTGAACTGCTCACTGATATGAAGAAGGCTAAAATTGTGGTGCCAAATCATATGAGCAACAGGAGGCTTCTAGATGTTATGTAAAAGGATTCCAGATCAGCCCAATAGTAGTTGGTTTCGGAATGTGAATCAGATCATCTTGACAAACAAATGGTGTAAAATAAAGACGGATGAGCTAATCACACTCGTAAAATCATATGATAAGGCTGTCACCCATTCCTGCTACCTATGCTGCTCCATTCCCTGTTATAGTTGGTTCATTCACTCAGGTTGATTCATTGCCGAATTAAGAATCAGGCGCTGTACAGGTACTTAAATTCATGACTTCACTCCCACGATCAACAAAGAGGTATGTGTAGATAATTTTTGCTGTACTACTGCCTGTAGGGAGAAGGTAAGTGGATACAAAGAACAGGCCAACTCCTTAATTATGCAACTGCAGTTATCCAAATCTGACTTATATCAGATCAAAAAGGATATGGTGGAGGCACAAAACGTGATATCCGCCAGTTGCATAATGACTTGAGACAAGAAAGGTGTAGGCATCTCCACTTTAAAGAGCTTTCTGAAAAATTAACTACTGAACTTGTTTCTCAAAAATCAACTTTTGAAAATACAGAGCTTAGTTTTAAGAAATTTGATGTTTCTAGTGAAAAAGTTGAAAAAAATGATAAATAAGCAGTTACAATTTAGTAAGAAAGAAGTTAGGAATAAGGGTTTGGGATATGTGGCCATTCCTCCACCATACAATCAACCCTATACCTCTATTCCTATTACTGAAGAGGAGATTGCAAACATGCCTGACATGGCCTATGGGCGGGCTGCCGATGTCAAGGTTGAGCCAGCAAAACCCTCAAAGGTTAAAATCTCAAAACGTAAAAGGAATGAAACAAAGACAATTGAATCAACATCTGCACCTGTCTTTGTTAAATCAGAGGATGCTTCTAAGGATACAGAGACATTGAGTTTTGAGAGTTTTGCTGTATCGGCTAATGAACCGACTGTGTTAGCTGCAACATTTGACTCCAAATGTGAATCACCTGAAGCAACTGATTCTGAAAAATTGGAATCAGTTGAATCTCGTGAATCTAGTTGTGCGTCTTTTGGAGCAGCTAACTCAACAGCTAATGATTCATCAGAGCTGATACAAAAGGAAAGTAACTCAAGATCTGATACTGATGCTTCTACTTCATGTGCAGATGAAGTAAAGATAGAGGATTGGGTTGAGGGGATGATATTGTTTGCCAAGAAGTTGAGGATGTTTGTTTAAAAACATCAAATTTGTCTGTTGATGCACCTCCATATGTAAAAAAAGGCTATTTCTGAGCCAACTCTGAGAGGCCCATCAAATAAATATGTGTCTCCAAAACCAACAGTTTTAAATGAAATTGCTAAATCTAACAGTGAATGTTCTAACTGTTGTAGACAGGGACATATGTAGCAGGGCAGAAAGTTTGAACATTCTGCAAACAAATCATCCAATAGATCTTATGAACCCAAGTTTATGGTGATTGTGGCTCTGAAAACACATCACACCAAGTTTTTCCAAACCTACTCTTCCACCATGTTTAATATTTTTTTATTTAAAAACTTGTGATCTGGAATAACTAAACAAACAAAAACTAAATTCCATTCTCTTCCTTCCGTTACAGGATCGATTTTTGACAAAAAATTGCCATCCTAAATACAATGGCTTCTTCTACTTATGCGCTCATAGTGGACCCATTGTGAGTGTTATATATCACACCACAAATTTTATACTATCTGCTACTTGAGGTATGAAAAGATTGGTCATTGATAGTTCACATTCGTGATACTGAATTGAATATGTTTTGCCTTGTCGTATGGCTTTATATGTATAGGCCTGAAGGGGACGGTGGAAGTGGAACGCTATGTCATGGTTGTGTGTCGGTGTATGTTACGATAGGAAGTGAACAGGGGCTTAATTGTGTAATGATGGTTGTAACGAACTCATAACGGTTTGGTAGTTAAATAACGAACTAAGCTGATCCATTTTGATAGCTTGGAACTTGATTGAACTCTCTCTCTCTCTCTAGATTCCCTCTCTCTAGGTTTGGAGCTAACAGTGGTATCAGAGCTTTCGATTCTCGGCAGTTCTGTATCAATTCATCCATTTTTTGTTCGATTCAGGGTTAACCAGTTGTTCGATTGATCCTGTTTTAGCATTCAGTTCTTACCGGGTTGATCATTGTTCAATCAATTCCTCATAATCATTTGTTCGATTAATCATGTTTTAGCGTTAGATTCTTACTGAATTGATCAATTGTTCGATCAATTTCTCATTCAATTCCATAATTTGTGATTGTGATTCAATTCAATCATTATGACAACAACCAGAAATCAAGAATGGAAAAAGACAATCAAGGAACATGATTCTACTCTCAAAAGATTGGAGTTATCAACGGATCAAAACCTATCAGAACTGATCGGAATCAAAGCAACAACAGAGAAAAATTCAATAGATATGGAGTCTATTGAGTCACAAATTATTTCAATCATGAAGAAATTGGATAGTATGAGTGATACAGGGGGGTAGTGGTAATGAGAGTGAAGATAATCAGAGGGATATTAACGCGGTAGGGGATTTCGAAGTAACAATAAGTCTTCAAAGATTGAATTCCCTAAGTTTGATGGTAATGATGTAGAGGGATGGTTATATAAGTGTGAACATTTTTTCACCATTGATGAAACACCAGATAGGTATAAACTGAGATATGCGGTTGTACACTTAGAAGGAAGAGCTTTACAATGCACCAATCTTTCATCAAATCCAGTGGGATGACCTTGTCACAGATGCCTTGGAATGAGTATGTAAGGTCAGTGTCAGCAAGATTTGCAGCAAACATGATAGAAGATGCTATGGGGGCTTTAAAAGCTTTAACTCAGACTGGAAGTTTGGATGACTACTGTTATAAATTTGATTCACTTTTGAATAAGGTAACCTTTGTCAAGAATATATTGTGAGTTTGTTCATAGAAGGGTTAGAACCTGATGTTAAATGCCATGTCATATTGTTCAAACCCACAACTCTTAGAGAGGCTTATACCTTAGCAAGACTACAAACACAAGCCAATGAAATTCTAAATTCTGTGAAACCAAGTTACTAATATAAGTTCACATCTTCATTCCCTAAACATCACAACCCTACCAACACATTCACTAATGCAACTGAACCTCCACTTTTACCTACACCACCAATTCAGGCTAACCTAGTAAACTCTTATAAGCCACCTGCTAAGATGTTGACTAGTAAGGAAATGGTGGATAAAAGGGCAAAAGGGGAATGTTTTTGGTGTAATGAAAAGTTTACCCCAGCTCATAAGTGCAAGTTAAGCATCTGTTTTCAATAGAATTGCAAGGAGATTGTGAAGAATTGGAAGAAGTAGTGACCGAGTTAAATGTAGATAACAATGAACAAGAACAACCTCACATTTCATTAAATTCTATCACTGGTATTCCCTCATTTTCAACCATGAAAGTTGTGGGTGCAATTGGCACAAGACATTACAGATATTGATTGACAGTGGATCCACACACAATTTCATCAATGCACAATTAATTGAGAAACTTAAGTGTCCTACTAATAACATTAATGGAATGCAAGTAACTATAGCAGATGGGAATAAGCTGCCATGTGTTAAATCTTGTAAAGATTTCAAATGGATTATGCAAGGGAATTGGTTTAAGGCAGATATGTTGGTAATTTCATTAAGCAGCTAGGATGTTGTGTTGGGAATCCAATGGTTACAAACATTGGATGACATTTTGTGGAATTTTTAAATGTTAACCATGAAATTTAAGGTGGGCCAACATTCCATTGAATTGAAAGGGGTGGGATCATAAGGGATCAGTATGTGCTTTATGGAAAAATTATCACAATTACTTGGTCATCAAGAGGCTGTGATTCAAGCTTAGCTATTGAGTTTACAGTTGAGTCAAGTTCAGAAGTTCCAACAACAACCTCAGGTTGACAAAGTGAGTCATACTAGTGCTATTGATGTCCTGTTAGAAGATTTTGCAGATGTATTTGATATTCCTAAAGGTCTACCTCCTCCTAGGGAATGTGATCATAGAATAAAACTCAAATATGAGAATGTAACACTAAACCTTAAACCCTATAGATACCCTAGATCAAAAAGACATAATAGAAAAAATGACACAAGAATTATTAGATTAAGGGGTTATCAGGAATAGTACCATCTCATTTGCCGCACCAGTAGTGTTAGTCAAGAAAAAAGACGGGTGTTGGAGAATGTGCATTGACTATAGAAGGTTGAATGAAGCAACAATAAAGGATTGTTTTCCTAATCCCTTAATTGAGGAATTGTTAGATAAATTAGGGGGATCAAGTGTGTTTTCTAAACTGGACCTTAGGTCTGGTTATCACTAGATCAGAATGCATGAGCAAGACATTTATAAAACAACTTTTAAGACTCATCAAGGACACTAGGAGTTCTTAGTCTTACCTTTTGTCCTTACAAATGCACCTGCCACATTCCAATCACTGATGAATGCAACCTTTAAACCTGTGTTGAGAAGATGTGCCTTGGTTTTCTTTGATGATATCCTGGTTTACAGCAAAACTATGGATCAGCACTTAGTGGATTTACAAGAGGTATTACAATTAATGAGGAAAAATACATTGAGAGCAAAAAAGTCTAAATGTTCTTTTGGTGGCAATAAAGTGGAGTACTTGGGGCATGTAATTACAAGTTCAGGGGTTGAAACTAATCCTTCAAAAATCCAGGCAATACAATAATGGCCAGTACCTATTAATGTAAAACAGTTAAGAGGATTCTTGGGGTTAGCTGGGTACTACAGAAGGTTCATCAAAGGATTTGGTATTATTACTAAACCTATGACTAGTTTGTTAAACAAAGATGCTTTTAAGTGGAGTGAAGATGTACAACAGTCTTTTGAGGCTTTAAAGACAACATTATCCACATCGCCTTTACTAGCACTTCCAGATTTTTCTAAGGTGTTCATAGTTGAAACTGACGCATCAGCAAAAGGGCTAGGGATAGTTTTGATGCAAGAAGGACATCCTATTGCTTTCATAAGTAAAGGATTGTCTATCAGACAACAAGCCTTTTCTGTCTATGAGTAAGACTTATTGGCTATTCTACTAGCTGTTAAGCAATGACATCATTACCTGATCCTAAAACATTTCATCATAAGAACTGATCAACTGAGTTTAAAACATCTGTTATTACACATCTATTTCCACAAGTTTCCTCGAATTAAATTTCGGAACGAAATTTCCAAAAGTAGGGGAGACTGTGACATTTGTGGTGATTCGATCATGTATCAATTCCAAAGCAAGTTTATCAATTAATGAAATTTTGTGTTTCATTATGAGTTTTGTTTATTTATCATGACAATTGCACATATTCGATTCTTGCACGATTCCAAACTTTCAAACAACTTCTAGAAGCGAAATCGCAAACTGTTACTCAAACGTAACCAGTTTAACGCGACGTACACTTCGGAACAATGACACAAGTATAACATACCCTAAATATCCTTTGCATAACTTAGAAATAAGTTTTAAAGGATTTGGTATGTAAAAAACAATCCTATTCGATCACAGGGACTATTTACGACAAACTATGAAAGTATGCCGATTCTCGTAGCGACACACACACGGGAACATATTCATAAGCTTAACATATCTTAAAAACCTTTACATAACTTAGAAATAAGTTTTGATGGGTTTAGTATGGCAAAAACATGCTTATGCAACTTCAGGAGCTATTTTGCAAATTCTGCAAACTATGTCGTTACGCGTACTTATTCGGGACATGTACGTGCATCCAAAAATTTTTGTAATTATAAAATCTAGTATATTAATTATTGGAACGCAAAAATATCATTCGTTACGCATTTAAGGTCATGCACGCGTTCGTTACGAATTTCATCGTAATTAACTGAAAATCGCAACCATACGACCAAACGAACCAGCATCCTAAACATTTCTGAGCATCTTTCAAGTTCCCTATGCTTTGTCTTCATTATAGAGCTTAAAAAATGAGCTTAACAGGTGTTAGAAGTGCCAAAACACGACGAAACATGTTCAGGGGACTGTTCTGCCATTTTGTGAAACTTGTGCCCAGCAACACTGCTACGGACCGTAAGCATATGGACCATACGGTCCGTAAGGTGCCTCCAGCACATCAGTTTATTGGCAGCAGTTGGTTATCTCTTTTGATGATTATGCAAATGAACTTGCGACCCATTCTCCTGCATCTAACAAGTGTTATGACACTAATCCAAACCCTTGATGACTCATGGACACATGTATTGATCTTATAACTCCAATTCAACTATAAATAGCATTAGGTTCTAGCCATTTGAACTTTTGCAACCATCATCCTTGCTCTCATCTGCTATTATCTAAAGTTGTAACAATTTGGAGATCATCTTTGAGATTCCTTGGCTTTCCTTAGTGTAAGCAAGTGTTCCATTCATGTTTTGTTCAATTCCTTTAGCATATTTGAGCTAAAAATCAAACAATTTGACTTTCAATTCTAACCATGAATTGGTCAAAACAAAGTTCAATTGAACTTTGCAACGTGATCGTAATCATGATGGTTATGGTCCTTAGTGATCATGCCTACTGATTACCACGTATACTAGTCATTGTGGCGAGTCAAAGTTTCGGTTAATAATGCGATAAATGCGCATTATACGACGAAACTATTTTTAGGTACCAAAACAGTTTGTTTTGATACCAAAATACTTTTGTAACCTAGTTAGACATGTCAAACATGTCTACTTCGTCACTTTTAGTTTAGTGCTTGTTTAGGATCGTTTATTGAGCGGTTTTGACCACCGCTTTGACTTTCGAATCCGACCCGTTTGGTTGATCTTTGAACCCAACCAAGTACATATTTATGACCATAGTTGAATAGGGAATAACCCTCTGAGGTTATACCTTATGGTCATATCAGTTGGTTAGTGTTATGATAATTAGTTGTTATGATCTTCAATAATGACCAAAATGCCCTTTTTGCAAATAAATCAACTATAAGCATATGTAACATAAATTTTGACATCTAATCTGATCAAATAACATTTTCAAACATGTTTAAGCATTAAAGACGTATCATAACACATATCTAACCATCCGATTACATAGTTACGCAAATGACCCGTTAAAGTAGCGTAAACTACCTTAACGAGCCATTATGGGTCAAAAGCAATTAGGAACCTTTTCAAATCAGAATGTAGACTTTGTTAAACCATTTCATATGAGTACCAACACTCATTTGGTTTACAAGACCTCATTCTATCTGATCCACCCATTAAAGTCTCGATGTTTACGCAATTATCCGATTTTAGGACACGCTTGATTTCTCGGACTATTGAGCTTGTTTGATCTTTGATTCAAGGTTACAAAAGCAATCTCAAGTGAGTACATAGTTCCCCTCTTTTACGTTTTGCAAATGTTTTGGGGTGACTCATATGTGCAAGGTGTTTTCAAGCTTTCAAATTACAAATGCTATGGTTTATATAAGCACGACGATTTCAATAATGTGAACGAACTTGTTGTGTTGTATACATGACACGAATGACATTCATTAGCTTTGGCCAAGTCGGCCAGTAGTAAGTTATGGTACCATAGGACTGACAATCTCGTTACTAGGCTATTCACTGGAATTTGGTGGGTAGTATGGGGAACGACGAAACTGATTACTTTAACAAATCCTTTGGTGGTTTGTTATTGCAAATTAATACTCTTTGGTGGTATAGACGAGACAACACAGTTTGAATGTATCACCAAAACGACCAAAATTTTTCGCAATTAAACAAGGACATTATTTATGACAATGACAATGGTTTATGACAATTGCGATTGGTTTATAACAGGACGATTTGGATGATTGGGTATAACAAAGACGATTGGACGATTGGTTTATGATAAGTAATTTAGATAACGTGATGAGAATGTGATAGATGCATGGGGATACGCCACTGGTACGTCCTGTATATAAGTGTTTTGATTCATATCACATACCGTGGCCTTATCTAAATTTCTTGGTTTATGACAATTGCGATTGGTTTATAACAAGGACGATTTGGATGATTGGGTATAACAAAGACGATTGGACGATTGGTTTATGATAAGTAATTTAGATAACGTGATGAGAATGTGATAGATGCATGGTGGATACGCCACTGGTACGTCCTATATATAAGTGCTTTGATCATATCACATACCGTGGCCTTATCTAAATTTCTTGGAACAATGTTTTCAAACAATGACACACAACGGTTTTCAATTAAAGATATAAACCATACAAGTTATTCAAGACGATTTACTACCCGGATTTACGAAACAAATGTTTGGTCAAGATTCGTGGCTACAGTCTTTTATAAACAATAACTAACTTGTTTTAGTTGGTTAGTTATCAGTTCAATACCACATACTTTTTGATAACAAGTATTGCAATACATATTCAAGACCATGAATTTGACACACTCACAAAACCTATGTACTCGCCGACATTCTTTTATGCTAACTCGTTTTTCACATATGTTTAAGGGAACAATGCTTGATGATACAGATGCATGTTCACGTAGGAATGGACATGGACTTTAGTGCCTTAAAACAAGAAAGACAATTTGTTATGTTTATTCAGTGTTTAATATTTGCAAAAGACAATGTAACAATGTTAATAATTAAATAAAACAAAACTTCAAATACCATGTGTGGTTGTAACAATCTGTTAACGTGACTCCCCGACGTTTCCGCCGTGGTTTGTTGTTTTTACGCGGTCGGGGTGTTACAGATTGGTATCAGAGCACTGGTTATTGGGAATTAGGTGATTAGTAATGCTTTGACCTAGACTATAACCTTCCTAAGACCCTAACGCGAGTTTGCTTGCGTTTAGATTTAAAACACAATACTGTCACCTAGGTATAGGTGATTACCAAAAACAATATAAAAGTCACAAAATCTTTTCCAAAAAACTTTTTACAAGAAAACATCCATTCTTAGATGAATCATTTTTGGGCTTTATGCCTTCAAGGTTTTCAAATCTCGTCAAATTTTGGGTTTTATTAATGTGAACACATGCAATCTGGAAGGGTGGGTGCCTGTACCCCGAGTTTTCTTTCTAAGGCTAGAGTGTTCATACAAATTCACTTAATCGGACCAGTCACTCTTACCTGGGAACTCTTGGGGTGAGTATCCACTTATAGGCTAAAGCATGTGTTCGCGATACATTATAAAGACCCATTTACTTTGATTAGTCACCGTGTGTCGTTTGTTGTTTTGAGAAACGAACGAATGACCACCATCCTTATTTCGTCGATATTTTCAACACCTCTCTTGATTTATGTCAATCTCACATATCTTCCTTCATGTTTTCTTTTAGAATGCCTCCTAGACATGATACAACTCAAAATGCCGAAATGGCAGCCCTTATCGCTTAACAAATTGCTGTTGTACTCCCAAATCTTATGACCCAACTTAATCAAGCGAACAACAACAACAATAACAATAACAATGCACTAGTTCCGTGCAACTATAAACAATTTTGTTCGGCTAAACCACTCTCTTTTTCTGGGTCCGAGGGAGCCACTGGGCTTCTGCAATGGTTTGAGAGTCTCGAAAGCACGTTCCGATTTGTTCAATGTCCAAATGAGCGAAAAGTTGAGTTTGTGTCGAGCGTATTCAAGAAAAGAGCTCTTACATGGTGGAATGGTATTATGAGAGACAGAGGTGCCGATGTGGCCTTAGCTCAAACATGGGAAGAGCTTAGGGCTTTAACGATGAAGGAATTTTGCCCTCGTCATGAGCAGAGGGCGCTCAAAAACGAATTCCCTGATCTCAAGCAGGATAGTGGTGAGCATCGTGCTTATACCGACCGATACGAGGAGTTGAGCTTACTTCGTCCTTCGATGGTGACGCCTTTGGATAAGGCGATTGAGAAGTATATCGATGGTTTACCTGATCCTGTACAAGACATTGTTACTGGTAGCAACCCTACATCCGTCCGACAAGCCATTGAGTTAGCTGCAACTCTAATTGACTCCCAAGTCAGGAAAGGTAAGCTTTATCACAAGGGCGACAAGAAACAATCTGACAAAACCACTCAAGAGAAACAAAAAGGAAACAAAGCCGAGCCTTCCAAACGATCGAGGACGCGTAAGGCTTCTCAAACCTTTGCCGTTACTACACAACCCGCTCCAGCTGCTCAACCCAATCAAGCTCCCCAAAACCAACCAGCTCAACCTCCTGGGAGGAAGCCTTATGCTGGTACTGCACCGTTGTGCAATCGGTGCAACAGTCACCATCAAGTTCCTCAACCATGCCATCAATGTACTACTTGTGGAAGATTTGGTCATTTGGCCAACATATGTCGATCAGTTCCGAACCCAGTTGTTCAGAACCCTATTCAACCCCAAGCCAACCCTGCTCGACCTCCATTCCCACCTGGTTCATGTTAAATTGTGATGAAATGGGTCACTACAGGAACAACTGCCTGAGGCTAGCAAATGCCAATCCAGCTCGTGGACGAGCATTCAACATTAACGCCAATGAGGCTCGTGCTGATAATGAAGTTGTTAACGGTATGTTCTTTGTCAACAATCATCCTGCTTCTGTTCTTTTCGATTTGGGTGCTGATAGAAGTTTTGTGTCACTTGCCTTTGAACCTTTACTTTCAATGCCGAGAATTAAACTAGGAAAGCCCTTGATAGTCGAAATAGCTAGTGGTGAACCTATTGTACTTGATTCTTTCATTTGTGATTGCCAATTAAACCTCAACAATCATTTTTTTTCTATCGACCTCACACCAATGAAACTTGGGAGTTTCGACATCATTATTGGAATGGATTGGTTAACCAACACCATGCCGAAGTTATTTGTTTTGACAAGATAGTTCGTATACCTCTTCCCTCTGGTGAAGTCTTGGAAGTTTGTGGAGAAAAACTCGCTAGTAATCTTAAACTCTTGACTTGTACCCAAGCCCAGAAATATCTACGAAAGAACTATGTAGCTTTCTTAGCGCATATCATGGAGAAGAAAGGCAAGGGTAAAAGCATTCAAGATATCCCTGTTGTTCGGGATTATCCTGAGGTGTTTCCTGAAGAATTACCTGGTTTACCCCTAGCACGTCAAGTTGAGTTCCGCACTAACCTTGTACCTGGTGCCAACCCAATAGCCAAATCACCTTATCGTCTTACACCGTCTGAGATGCAAGAGTTGTCGAAACAACTTCAAGATTTATCTGACAAAGGATTCATTCGTCCAAGCTATTCACCTTGGGGTGCTCCTGTCCTATTTGTGAAAAAGAAGGATGGATCCTTCCGAATGTGTATCGATTACCGTGAGCTCAACAAACTCACGATCAAGAAGTGATATCCCTTACCTCGAATTGACGACCTTTTTGATCAACTACAAGGTGCTACATGTTTCTCCAAGATCGATCTGCGTTCTGGGTATCATCAGCTTCGTGTACTCGAGAAAGATATTCCCAAGACTGCTTTCAGCACAAGATACGACCACTACGAGTTTACTGTCATGCCATTCGGCTTGAAAAATGCACGTGCTATATTCATGGACTTGATGAATCGGGTTTGTAAACCTTATTTAGACAAGTTCATCATTGTTTTCATGGACAACATTCTCATTTATTCCGAGTCTCGAGCTGAGCACGAACAAGATCTCCGATGAACAATGGAACTACTAAAGAAAAAACAACTTTATGCCAAATTCTCCAAGTGCGAATTTTGGCTAAAAGAATTTCAATTTTTGGGACACATAGTCAACGAGAAAGATATACATGTGGATCCTTCCAAAATCACTGCGATTAAGGATTGGAACACACCCACTACTCCCACAGAAGTTCGCTCATTTCTTGGCTTGCTGGATATTATCATCAATTTATTGCGAACTTCTCGAAAATCGCGGTTCCCCTCACTGCTTTGACTCAAAAGAATAAGCCTTTTGAGTTGGGACCCAAACAAGAGGAAGCTTTTCAAGCGCTAAAACAAAAGCTCTGTGATGCTCCTATCTTATCTTTACCTGATGGCAACGATGATTTTGTTGTCTATTGTGATACATCGAATCTAGGCCTTGGTTGTGTTCTCATGCAACGCGATAAAGTCATAGCCTATGCGTCAAGACAATTAAAAATCCACGAGAAGAACTACATGACTCATGATCTTGAGTTAGGTTCTGTAGTTTTCGCTCTCAAGATTTGGAGACACTACCTTTATGGTACAAAGTGTGTGGTTTTCACTGACCACAAAAGTCTCCAATGCATATTCAATCAAAAGGAGCTGAACATGAGACAACAACGCTGGGTTGAACTTTTAAACGACTACGACTGCAAAATTCGCTACCATCCTAGCAAGGCGAATGTCGTAGCCGATGCACTTAGTCGTAAGGAACGTGTCAAGCTTCATTGTGTTTGAATTCAATCTGATATCCAGACACGTATCTTCCAAGCTCAACATACTTGTGCTATGCAAGGCATTATGGGTAGTGAATTACCGCATCAACTTGAGTTTCAACTCGAGACAAAGGAAAATGGATTACTCTATTATTTGAACCGTTTGTGGGTTCCAAGTCAAGAAAATCTTCGCACTTTATTGATGGATGAAGCTCATAAGTCTCGTTATACAATCTATCCTGGAGCAGACAAAATGTACAAGGATCTCCACACCTAGTATTGGTGGCTGGGTATGAAATCGGATATTGCCTTGTATGTGTCGAAATGCCTAACTTGTCAAGGATGAACATCAATGTCACACCCCAACCGATGGCGGAAACATCAAGGTGGGACGAATTAGATTGCTCATTGCTCATAAATACTAAATTGTGAAAATATTTAGATAAACCGGATTTCTTTCATAACAAAAATTCAATACATTACAAGAGAAATTCAAATAACAACATAACTTGGCAAAATTTGATATGTCAATATTAAACCTAAACGTCTAAATGTGTATCTATCGTCCTTGCTACTTTGATTTCATAGCATCATCTTCGTCAACCTGTAACATGTTTTAAAATAACAATTCAATGCAAAAGCAAAGGCGAGTACACAAGTTTAAGCATAGAATACGTATACGAATAAAGTTTAAACAAATCCTCATGGCAACTATGACTTTACAAGAGCATAGACAAGGCATGCAATACTACTAGTCAAACCCTTAACGCAAACACGATATTTTAACATTGCCTCTAGATTTCATGAGGAGGGGGATGCGTTACTTCCTAAAGCGCTATACATGTCAAACGAAGGCTAAAATAGTTAATGACTAAGTATTACATAAAGAATGACCAAATTATAAGCATCAATGTAAAGATTCAAGTATTAATGGATATAGGATTGTTTGTGCATTTCATAAAGTTTATGTGTTGTGATTTTATATATGGTAAACATGTTACACCCAAAAGTGTTATAAACGAAAGTGGGTCGAGTGTACTCACGGTTTTGCTAAGTCTTCTAACTTGACAAGTCTGTGAAGGTAGTTGTTGATGGGATGAACGCCGAGTTATCCTACATGAGGAAAACAAGGGCGTATGAGTATTAAGGATGATGATGGAATATTCGGAATGGGGATTCAAAGTATGACAAAGTATGTTATACGAGAATAATTACTATGGTCTAGCACTCGTTTTGACACTTCTTACAACCCATAGGGTTTCACATGGTTTCATAGGTTAAACCTATAAGAATCACAACGAGGAAACTAAACACACTAGTAATATAACTTAGTAACTTGATGAATAACCATAGGTTATCATCAAGGGTTCGGTTTTAGGATTTATATTATATAGTATAGATTAGTTACTTAGTCATGTAGGAAGTGGGAGGATTAACCATCCACTTAAGACCTCTTGTAGTCATGTAAGTCAAGTAGGAGGTGGTAGGGTTAACCATCCACTTTGAAACCTCGTATGATGTTCACCACTACACAAGTTACCATAGGTAACAAGGAGGGTCTTAGAACAATAATATGAACAAGAATGTAAATGACAGGAATGTAAAGTGTGTCACCATGATACCAAGTAGCCAAGTGAAATGCAACCGGTGAGCATACTTTGACACACGTCAAAGGCTAGACGGGGTTGTGACACTTTCAAGCTAGCAAACTAACTTGGGATAATGATGAAAATCATCAAGTGATGTGTGGTCTTAGAGTTAGGTTAGTCCAAGCTAACCAAGGTAGACACATGAACAAGTTCAAGACTTGCATCACTTGTGAGCTTAAAGCTCCATGAAAACTGAAAGTTTATGAGGATAAATCCTCTAAATTTGAATGTCATACCCTTGTTTTTAAGCCCAACTAACCATACAAGTGATTATGAGCATTAGGACATAGGAATGTATGAAGAAAACGTGAGTTTTCTTCCAAAACAGGAAGAATCAAAAAGATGAAAATGAGCAGAATTTTAGGTGCACTTTGGACCTCAAAAATGGTGAGGTTTCACCTTAGTTTACCCAAGAAAACTTGTGAGAACCTTCCTAGAGGTTATACAAGTGTTATAGAAGAAGAAAATTGAAGTGGAAGTGAGTTAAAACTCACTTTTTATGGCTGGAACTCTAAAAAATCATGGCTGAAACTCAGCTGAATTTGGCAGAGTTTTTGAAGAGTTTGGAGGCTTGAAAAAGTGGAATAAGGAGTGGGGAAGTGTTTATTATATAGGGAATGGATTAGGGTTGAAGTGGGTTGGGCTTTGGACAAGATTTGGGGGAGTTTAGACTTGAAACTAGTCCACTAAACCAGCCCAAAGCTGAATAATAGGGGCTGCCATTTTTTTCTTATTTAATGTTATATATTAGGTTAATAGATGCTATGTATTATGTACTTAACATGTATTATCGTGTGATAAGTTATTTCGGGAGTATGAACCTCATAAGTTAGAGTTCTATTAGCGAAAAGAGCGAGTTTTAAAGTTTCAAAATTCCTAAGATGGTAACAAGTGTAGATTTCATAATTATATTTTTTTGCGATTGAATAATCAAGTGTCTTGCGTGAACGAAGCGTGTACGAATTACGAATACGCGATAAGGATTTACGAGTTAATTCATGTTTATAAATCATGTAATGAATGTATGCACGAATCAGTGTATATATAATGTCTATCTCGCATAAAATATAAATTTCATTAAAATCATGTCTCGGATTTACAATGATTCGAAAATGAGATACAATTATAAGACGACAAATTTCCGAAAATAGGATTCCGATTCGTCCTTTCTAAAAACAGAAAATTGCGTAAGGTGAAGCGTTACAATCAACGCCCATTTGGTTTGCTCGAACAACCAGAAATACCGTTATGAAAATGGGTTAACATTGCGATGGATCTCATTACTAAACTACCGTGCACATCTAGAGGTCATGATGCTATTTGGGTAATCATTGATCGTCTAACAAAGTCAGCACCACTTTTTTGGCAATTCGTGAGGATTACTCTGCTAACAGACTCGCCAAGATCTATGTCGATGAGATTGTATCTCGTCATGGTGTTCCCTTGGACATCATATCTGACAGAGATGCTTGGTTCTCGTCTCACTTTTGGATGACCATGCAAACACTAAACTCAATTTGAGTACTTCTTATCATCCTCAATCTGATGGACGAACCAAAAGAACAATTCAAACATTGGAGGATATGCTTAGAGCTTGTGTGATCGACTTTGGTGGTAGTTGGGATTCGCATCTACCGTTGATCGAATTCTCCTACAATAATAGTTATCACGCCAGCATCGACATGGCGCCTTTTGAAGCTTTATACGGTCGAAAATGTCGTTCACCTGTCTGTTGGAATGAAGTTGGAGAGTCTCAGTTTACTGGACCTGAACTTATTCATGACACAACAGACAAAGTCAAGAAAATACGTGATAATCTTCGACTGATTTTTCCACAAAATGCAATGTTTCGTTGATTTGAAGATCTTCGAGTGGGACTTAAAGTCCTTCTTCAGCTAAACACTTCTTCAAGTTTGAAACGTGGAAGACTGGGTGAACATTGTTGAGCGCTTGAGGTAGATCCAGTCGATACGCTACCTTGCCAATCCTTCCGAGAATCTTGAAAGGACCTACATAGCGAGGAGCGAGCTTGCCTTTCTTACCAAAACGAACAACTCCTTTCCAAGGTGATACCTTGAGGAGTACTTGATCACCAACATTGAATTCCAAGGGCTTACATCTTCTATCAGCATAACTCTTTTGTCAGCTTCGTGCTTTAAGTAAGTTGTCACGTATTTGCAGGATCTTGTCCGTCGTCTCTTGTATTAGTTCGGGATCGGTGAGTTGTACGTCTCCGATCTCATGCCAACAAATAGGCGAACGACATTTTCGACCATACAATGCTTCGAAGGGTGCCATTTGAATACTCGCGTGATAGCTGTTATTGTACGACAAAGACAAGTGAGAGTCCCAGTTGCCACCAAAATCGATTATGCAAGACCGAAGCATATCCTCCAAGGTTTGGATAGTATGCTCGGTTGACCGTCAAACTGAGGATGAAAAGCGGTGCTAAGATTAAGACAAGTACCAAGGGCGGATTGAAACATTTGCCAAAGGCGAGAGGTAAAACGAGCATCGTGATCGGAAATGATGTCAACGGGAGTACCATGAAGACTAATGACTTCATCCATGTAGATACGAGCCAATTTCTCGACTTTGTAGCCTTCACGAATGGCGAGGAAATGAGCGGATTTGGTCAATTGGTCAATGATAACCCAGATGCTGTCATGACCAGATGAAGTACGAGGAAGCTTGGTAATGAAGTCCATAGCAATACTCTCCCATTTCCAGACAGGATTTCTGGTTGTTCGAGTAAGCCAGAGGGTCGTTGATGTTCAACTTTCACCTTAGAACAAGTAAGGCACTTTGAGATATAGAGAGCGATATCTTTCTTCATTCTAGGCCACCAGTAGGATGCACGGAGATCATGGTACATCTTGTCAGCGCCAGGATGAACGGAGTATCGGGATTTGTGGGCTTCATCCATCAAGGTGTTTTGAAGGTTAAGACGATTGGGGATCCAAATGCGATCATGGTAGTATAGGATACCATCGGGTTTAGGTGCGAGTGGGTTTTCGACTCCACAATTCAACTCGCTATCAAGGTTACCCTCATTAATGACGGCAAATTGTGCTTGGCGAATTAGCTCATGAAGCTTTCTCACGATTTGGTGACAACGAATACTCTTGACATGAGTTTTACGACTAAGTGCATCGGCTATAACATTCGCTTTACCAGGGTGGTAGCGAATATCACAGTCATAGTCGTTTAACAATTATACCCAACGACGTTGACGCATGTTGAGTTCCTTTTGATCAAAGATATGTTGAAGGCTCTTGTGGTCGGTGAAGACCGTACACGTAGTACCGTAAAGGTAGTGTCGCAAAATCTTTAATGCAAAAGCAACTGCACCAAGTTCAAGGTCGTGCGTAGTATAGTTTTTCTCGTGTATCTTGAGTTGTCTCGACGCGTAAGCGATGACCTTGTCCCGTTGCATAAGGATGCAACCGAGACCTTGGTTTGAGGCATCGCAGTACACGATGAAATCGTCGTTTCCATCGGGGAGGGTAAGGATAGGATCATTACAAAGCATGTCCTTGAGAGTTTGAAAGACTCCTCTTGTCCGGGACCCCAAACAAAAGGTTTATCTTTTTGGGTCAAAGACGTTAAAGGAACGGTGATTTTGGAGAAGTTCGAGATGAAACAGCGATAATACCAGGTTAAGCCAAGAAACGAACGAATTTTAGAAGGCGATTTAGGTGCAATCCAATTCTTAACAGCTTCTATCTTTGCGGGGTCAACGTGAATACCGAGTTCATTGACGGTGTGACCAAGGAATTGAACCTCTTTTAACCAAAATTCACACTTGGGGAATTTGGCGTAAAGACGTTCGGTATGCAAAAGCTGAAGGATAAGTTACAAAGGTCGCCCATGTTCTTCTTTCGTTTTGGAATAGATGAGAATATCGTCGATGAAAACGATTACGAAATGATCAAGAAAAGGCTTACAGACGCGGTTCATAAAATCCATAAACACTGCAGGCGCGTTAGTCAAACCAAAAAGCATGACCACGAACTCGTAGTGTCCATAACGTGTGCGAAAGGCGGTCTTAGGTACATCTCCCTTGAAAAATCGAAGTTGATGGTAGCCAGAACGGAGATCGCTTTTCGAGAAACAAGTCGCACGTTGAAGTTGATCAAATAGATCGTCAATACGAGGAAGTGGGTATCGGTTCTTGACTGTAAGTTTATTGAGTTCGCGATAGTCAATGCACATCCGAAAAGACGCATCTTTCTTCTTGAGGAACAAAATAGGAGCGCCCCAAGGAGAAGTACTAGGGCGTATAAAGCCTTTATCAATAAGTTCTTGAAGTTGGCTAGATAACTCTTGCATCTCCGAGGGTGCTAAACGATAAGGAGCTTTCACAATAGGAGTTACGCCAGGGATAAGATCAATACGAAAGTCTACGGAATGAGGAGGAGTAGGACCAGGAAGATCCTCTGGGAAAACATCGGGAAAATAGCAAACAACAGGGACGTCACTCACGCTCGGGCCTTTGTCTTTCTTCTCCACAATATGGGCAACGAAGGCAAAGTATTCCTTACGTAAGTACTTGTTTGCTTGGATACACGGCATCAACTTAAGACTTTTAGAAGGTTTTTCGCCGTAGACGTGTAAGGAATCACCGTTTGGAAGGGGGAGGCGAATGAACTTTTCGGAACAAACAACTTCTGCACGAACTTGCCTAAGCCAATCCATGCCTACTATGATATCAAAACTTCCCAATTGCATGGGTATGAGGTCAATCGAGAATGTATGATCGTTAAGATTCAAGGAGCAATTAGAAGAACGGAATCAACAGTGACGGATTTCCCGTTAGCGACTTCGACCGAGAAAGGATTGGGCAACTTAGAATGTACGCACTTAAGCAATGGTTCAAATTCATTCGACACAAACTCCTATCTGCGCTAGTATCAAATAGACAAGAAGCAGAGACATGGTTAACAAGGAATGTACCAGTTATGACGTCGTTCACGTTTTGCACTTTAGCGGCGGTGAGAGTGAAGGCTCGGCCTCGAGCTAGTTGAGGCTGCTGTTGCTGCTGCTGGTTGTTGACGCGCTGGGGGCAAACATTGGCGAAGTGGTTAGGGTCGCCACATGTATAGCATGCTTTTGCAGGAGCAGCTCGGGCTTGAGGGTGAGCAGGGTTAGGGTTTGGTACGATGGCTTGTGCTTGTTGGTTTTGTGGTAGAGGGAAGTTGCGGCAACGGTTAGCAAAATGCCCAAAACTTTGACATTGGGCACACTTGCGACATGGTGTGTTGGCTGGGTGATGGTAGGAGCAGTTGGTACACTGGGGATGAGGTACAGTGTAGCCAGGCTTTGGGTGTTTGGGGTTGGCAGAGGTAATGGCTGCTAATGATTGGATGGGTTGAGGGTTTGGCGGAGTAATAACCGAGCAGTTTTGACTAGAAGCCTTCCGCTTCTTGTTCTTGAGGTTGTTGTTTTTTCTAGGGGTTTGGACGAGGGTTCCACGGTGGCGGTTTCGGCGGTGGCTTGGTGCGCGCTTTTCAGCGAGGTCTTTGCGGTATTCTTGCGCTCGACCTGGTTGCTATTAAGGCGAGCGGCCAAGCGGTAGGTTTCCTCAATAGTCGCTGGGAAGGCAGCTTCTACAAGGTTCATGAAGGAATCGAGTAGGCAATGGATTTGTTGATAGCCTATTCAGTGGTATCAACTTGGCTAGGGAAAGGATACTAAGCTGCTTGAAGCGTTGGGTTAAACCATCATTATCGTCCCATTTTGCTTGAGGTACCGAAACTCTTGTTCTAGCTTCCTTAGCTCATGAGGAGGGCAGAACTCGTCCCTCATGATCTTCTTCAATTCGGCCCATGGTAACACGTGGGCGGCATCATCCCCGCTTGTGCTATGTTCGGAGGTCCACTACTCGAGAGCTCTCGAGCGGAACACCCCAGTGGCGTTTTGGGTAGGCAAGTCATCGGGGCAGCCACTTTGGCGGAAGGTGACCTCCATGGCTTCAAACCAAGTCAATAGAGCGGTCGCGCCATTGTGTAACGGTTTCAAATGAATAAGGTAGCAAGTATAAAATCACAGTAAAATGGAGATAACATAGAAGATTGGCTCAGTAAAACATGGGATTATTTCGGGTAGAGAAACGTCGACTATTCCAAAGTGATTCGTAATATCTTTCGAGTTAGGGAACATGCTTTGGCCTAATATGTAAAATACTCTCGTCGAGAAGCGATTAACGGTATTTTACCCTTCCAGTTACTACATGTCCCTAGTCGATCGAAAAATCAAGACTTTGGCGAGATTGAAAATCGAGGAACGAGACTTGATCAACAAGGTGTGGGTTTCACCCCTAACTTGACGATTTCATACCCTAAGTGTGGTTATTCCTTGCAAAACGAGGAGCATATTCCGACTCGTTTGTAAGGTCCGCTAGAGTATGAAATGGATCAATGAGGAAGAATAAAGTTTAAGCATGATATAAGAATGGTAAAAAATGGACACTTAAACTATAGACTAGGTCGAAGATGACAATTCTACCTAATTCCTTATAGTTATGGCTCTGATACCAATCTGTCACACCCCAACCGATGGCGGAATCATCGAGGCGGGACGAAATAGATTGCTCATTGCTCATAAATACTAAATTGTGACAATATTTAGATAAACCGGATTTCATTTCATAACAAAAATTCAATACATTACAAGAGAAATTCAAATAACAACATAACTTGGCAAAATTTGATACGACAATATTAAACCTAAACGTCTAAATGTGTATCTATCGTCCTTGCTACTTTGATTTCATAGCATCATCTTCGTCAACCTGTAACATGTTTTAAAATAACAATTCAATGCAAAAGCAAAGGCGATTACACAAGTTTAAGCATAGCATACGTATACGAATAAAGTTTAAACAAATCCCCATGGAAACTATGACTTTACAAGAGCATACACAAGGCATGCAATACTACTAGTCAAACCCTTAACTCAAACACGATATTTTAACATGGCCTCTAGATTTCATGAGGAGGGGGATGCGTTACTTCCTATTGAGCTATACATGTCAAACGAAGGCTAAATTAGTTAATGACTAAGGTATTACATAAAGAATGTCCAAAATATAAGCATCAATGTAAACAATTCAAGTATTCATGGATATAGGATTGTTTGTGCATTTCATAAAGTTTATGTGTTGTGATTTTATATATGGTAAACATGTTACACCCAAAAGTGTTATAAACGAAAGTGGGTCGAGTGTAATCACGGTTTTGCTAAGTCTTCTAACTTGAAAAGTCCGTGAAGGTAGTTGTTGATGGGATGAACGCCGAGTTATCCTACATGAGGAAAACAAAGGCGTATGAGTATTAAGGATGATGATGGAACATTCGGAATGGGGATTCAAAGTATGACAAAGTATGTTATGGTCTAGCACTCGTTTTGACACTTCTTAGAACCCATAGGGTTTCACATGGTTTCATAGGTTAAACCTATAAGAATCGCAACGAGGAAACTAAACACACTAGTAATATAACTTAGTAACTTGATGAATAACCATAGGTTATCATCAAGGGTTTGGTTTTAAGATTTATATTATATAATATAGATTAGTTACTTAGTCATGTAGGAGGTGGGAGGATTAACCATCCACTTAAGACCTCTTGTAGTCATGTAAGTCAAGTAGGAGGTGGGAGGGTTAACCATCCACTTTGAAACCTCGTATGATGTTCACCACTACACAAGTTACCATATGTAACAAGGAGGGTCTTAGAACAATAATATGAACAACAATGTAAATGACAAGAATGTAAAGTGTGTCACCATGATACCAAGTAGCCAAGTGAAATGCAACCCGGTGAGCATACTTTGACACACGTCAAAGGCTAGACGGGGTTGTGACATTTTCAAGCTAGCAAACTAACTTGGGATAATGATGAAAATCATCAAGTGATGTGTGGTCTTAGAGTTAGGTTAGCCCAAGCTAACCAAGGTAGACACATGAACAAGTTCAAGACTTGCATCACTTGTGAGCTTAAAGCTCCATGAAAACTGAAAGTTTATGAGGATAAATCCACTAAATCTGAATGTCACACCCTTGTTTTTAAGCCCAACTAACCATACAAGTGATTATGAGCATTAGGACATAGGAATGTAAGAAGAAAACATGAGTTTTCTTACAAAACATGAAGAATCAAAAAGATGAAAATGAGCAGAATTTTAGGTGCACTTTGGACCTCAAAACTGGTGAGGTTTCACCTTAGTTTGACCAATAAAACTTGTGAGAACCTTGCTAGAGGTTATACAAGTGTTATAGAAGAAGAAACAAGAAGAAAATTGAAGTGGAAGTGAGTTAAAACTCACTTTTTATGGCTGGAACTCTAAAACAACGTGGCTGAAACTCAGCTGAATTTGGCAGAGTTTTTTGAAGAGTTTGGAGGCTTGAAAAGGTGGAATAAGGAGTGGGGAAGTGTTTATTATATAGGGAATGGATCAGGGTTTAAGTGGGTTGGGCTTTGGACAAGATTTGGGGGAGTTTAGACTTGAAACTAGTCCACTAAACCAGCCCAAAGCTGAATAATAGGGGCTGCCATTTTTTTTCTTATTTTTTGTTAATGTTATATATTAGGTTAATAGATGCTATGTGTTATGTACTTAACATGTATTATCGTGTGATAAGTTATTTCGGGAGTATGAACCTCATAAGTTAGAGTTTTATTAGCGAAAAGAGCGGGTTTTAAAGTTTTAAAATTCCTAAGATGGTAACAAGTGTAGATTTCATAATTATACTTTTTGCGATCGAATAATCAAGTGTCTTGCATGAATGAAGCGTGTACGAATTATGAATACGCGATAAGGATTTACGAGTTAATTCATGTTTAGAAGTCATGTAATGAATGTATGCACGAATCAGTGTATATATAATGTCTATCTCGCATAAAATATAAATTTCATTACAATCAAGTCTCGGATTTACAACGACTCGAAAATGAGATACAATTATAAGACGACAAATTACCGAAAATAGGATTCCGATTCGTCCTTTCTAAATTAGAAAGTTGCGAAAGGTGAAGCGTTACAATCAACGCCCATCTGGTTTGCTTGAACAACCAGAAATACCGGTATGAAAATGGGTTAACATTGCGATGGATCTCATTACTAAACTACCGCGCACATCTAGAGGTCATGATGCTATTTGGGTAATCATTGATCGTCTAACAAAGTCAGCACACTTTTTGGCAATTCATGAGGATTACTCTGCTGACAGACTCGCCAAGATCTATGTCGATAAGATTGTATCTCGTCATGGTGTTCCCTTGGACATCATATCCGACAGAGATGCTCGGTTCTCATCTCACTTTTGGAAGACCATGCAAACTGCTACGAGAACTAAACTCAATTTGAGCACTTCTTATCATCCTCAATCGGATGGACAAACCAAAAGAACAATTCAAACATTGGAGGATATGCTTAGAGCTTGTGTGATCGACTTTGGTGGTAGTTGGGATTCGCATCTACCGTCGATCGAATTCTCTTACAATAATAGTTATCACGCCAGCATCGACATGGCGCCTTTCGAAGCTTTATATGGTCAAAAATGTCGTTCACGTGTCTGTTGGAATGAAGTTGGAGTTTCTCAGTTTACTGGACCTGAACTTATTCATAACACAACAGACAAAGTCAAGAAAATACGTGATAATCTTCAGACAGCTAGAAGCCGTCAAAAGAGTTATGGAGACAAGCGACACGAGCCCTTGGAATTCCAAGTCGGTGATCATGTCCAACTCAAGGTATCCCCTTGGAAAGGAGTGGTCAAATTTGGAAAGAAAGAAAAACTTGCACCACGATACGTTGGACCATTCAAGATCGTTAAAAGAATCGGAAAGGTGGCCTACCGACTTGAGCTACCTCCTAAACTTGGGAACATTCACCTAACATTCCACGTGTCCAATCTAAAGAAATGTTTAGCCGACGCAAATCTTCACATCCCTCTCGACGAAATTCATGTTAATGACACTATGCACTTTGTCAAAAAACCCGTGGAGATCTTGGACCATGAAGTCAAGAAACTCAAACGAAGACGAATACCGATAGTCAAAGTTCGCTGGAAATCCAAACGTGGCCAAGAATTTACTTGGGAACGAGAGGATCAAATGAAAATGAAATACCCACATCTATCTCCACAAGTTTCCTTGAATTAAATTTCGGGACGAAATTTCCTAAAGTAGGGGAGACTGTGACATTTGTGGTGATTCGATCATGTATCAGTTCCAAAACAAGTTTATCAATTAATGAAATTTTGTGTTTTATTTATGAGTTTTGTTTATTTATCATGACAATTGCATATATTCGATTCTTGCACGATTCCAAACTTTCAAAGAACTTCTGGAAGCGAAATCGCAAACTGTTACGCAAACGTAATCAGTTTAATGCGACGTACACTTCGGAAAAATGACACAAGTATAGCATACCCTAAATATCCTTTGCATAACTTTGAAATAAGCTTTGAAGGATTTGGTATGTCAAACAAGCCTATTCGATCACAGGGACTATTTACGACAAACTACGAAAGTCCACCGATTCTCGTAGCGACACACACTCCAGAACAAATTCATAAGCTTAACATACCTTAAACAACCTTTACATAACTTAGAAATAAGTTTTGCTGGGTTCGGTATAGCAAAACATGCTTATGCAACTTCAGGGGCTATTTTGCAAATTCAGCGAAACTATGCCGTTATGCGTATTTCTTAATCCGAGACATGTACGCGCATCCAAAAATTTTGTAATCATTAACATCTTGTATACTAATGATTGGAACGTAAAAATATCTTTCGTTACGCATTTACGGTCATGCACGTGTTCGTTACGATTTCCGTCGTAATTACCGAAAACCGTAATTGTACGACCAAACGAATTAACATCCAAAACATTTTTGAGCATTTATCAAGTTCCCTATGCTTTATCTTCATTATAGAGCTTAAAAACAGGTTAATGGGTGTTAGAAGTGCCAAAACGCCATGAAACGTGTGCAGGGGCCTGTTCTGCCATATTGTTAAACTTGTGCCCAGCTACACTGCTTACGGACCGTAAGTATATGGACCATACGATCTGTAAGGTGCCTCCAGCACATCAGTTTGTTGGCAGCAGCTGGTTATCTCTTTTGATGATTATGCTAACAAACTTGCCACCCATTCTCCTGCATCTAACAAGTGTTATGACACTAATCCAAACCCTTGATGACTCATGGACACATGTATTGATCTTATAACTCCAATTCAACTATAATAGCATTGGATTCTAGCTATTTAAACTTTTGCAACCATCATCCTTGCTCTCAACTGCTATTATCTGAAGTTGCAACCATTTGGAGATCATCTCTGAGATTCCTTGGCTATCCTTAGTGCAAGTAAGTGTTCCATTCATGATTTGATCAATTCCTTTAGCATATTTGAGCTAAAAATCAAACAGTTTGAATTTCTGTTTGACTTTCAGTTCTGACCATGAATTGGTCAAAACAAAGTTCAATTGAACTTTGCAACGTGATCGTGATCATGATGGTTATGGTTCTTAGTGATCATGGCTACTGATTACATGTTTACTAGTCATTGTGGCAAGTCAAAGTTTCGGTCAATAATACGATAAATGCGCATTATATGATGGAACTATTTTCGGGTACCAAAACAGTTTGTTTTGATACCAAAACACTTTTATAACTTAGTTAGACATGTCAAAACATTTCTAATTTGTCACTTTTAGTTTAGTGCTTGTTTAGGATTGTTTGTTGAGCGGTTTTGACTACCGCTTTGACTTTTGAATCTGACCCGTTTGGTTGATCTTTGAACCCAACCAAGTACATATTTGTGACCATAGTTGAATAGGGAATAACCCTCTGAGGTTATACCTTATGGTCATATCATTTGGTTGGTGTTATGATAATTAGTTGTTATGATCTTCAATAATGACCAAAATGCTGTTTTTGCAAATAAATCAACTATAAGCATATGTAACATAAATTTTGACATGTAATCTGATCATATAACATTTTCAAACATGTTTAAATATTAAAGACTTATCATAAAACCATCCGATTACATAGTTATGCAAATGACCCGTTAAAGTAGCGTAAACTACCTTAACGAGCCATTATGGGTCAAAAGCACTTAGGAACCTTTTCATATCAGAATGTAGACTTTGTTAAACCATTTAATATGAGTACCAACACTCATTTGGTTACCAAGACCTCATTCTATCCGATCCGCTGATTAAAGTCCCGATGTTTACACAATTATCCGATATTAGGACACGCTTGATTTCTCAGACTATTGAGCTTGTTTGATCTTTGATTCAAGGTTACAATAGCAATCTCAAGTGAGTACATAGTTCCCCTCTTTTACGTTTTGCAAATGTTTTGGGGTGACTCATATGTGCAAGTTGTTTTCAAGCTTTCAAATTACAAATGCTATGGCTTATATAAACACGACGATTTCAATAATGTGAACGAACTTGTTGGTGCATTGTATACATGACACGAATGACATTCATTAGCTTTGGCCAAGCCGTTATATGGTACCATAAGACTGACAATCCAGTTACTAGGCTATTCACTGTATTTTGGTGGGTAGTTTGGGGAACGACCGAAACTGCTTACTTTAACAAACCCTTTGGTGGTTTGTTATTGCAGTTTAATACCCTTTGGTGGTATAGACGAGGCAACACAGGTTTGAATGTATTCATCAAAATGACCAAAAGTTTTTAGCAATTAAAATAAAGACGATTTATTTATGACAATGATGATTCATTTATGAAATGACGATTGGTTTATGACAATGACGATTGGTTTATAACAAGGACGATTTGGACAATTGGGTATAACAAAGACGGTTGGACGATTGGTTTATGATAAGTAATTTAGATAACGTGATGGGTGTAATGTGATAGAAGTATGGTGGATACGCCGCTGGTACTTCCTATATATTAGTGCTTTCATCGTATTACATACCGTGGCCTTATCTAAATTTCTTGGAACAATGTTTTTAAACAATGACACGCAACGATTTTCGATTAAAGATATAAACCATACAAGTCATTTCAAGATGATTTA
Organism: Scalesia atractyloides; assembly: GCA_947069175.1. Taxonomy (NCBI): domain Eukaryota; kingdom Viridiplantae; phylum Streptophyta; class Magnoliopsida; order Asterales; family Asteraceae; genus Scalesia; species Scalesia atractyloides. The sequence continues at coordinate 52,478,519 of CAMTDV010000006.1, read as the reverse complement.
CTACCCGGATTTACGAAACAAATATTTTGGTCAAGATTCATGGCTACCGTCTTTTACAAACTATAACTAACTTGTTTTAGTTGGTTAGTTATCAATGCAATACCAAATACTTTTTGATAACAAGTATTGCAATACATATTCAAGGCCATGAATTTGACACACCCAGAAAACCTATGTACTCGCCGGCATTCTTTTATGCTGACTTGTTTTTTACATATGTTTCAGGGAACAATGCTTGATGATACTGATGCATGCTCACGTAGGAATGGACATGGACTTTAGTGCCTTAAAACAAGAAAGACAATTTGTTATGTTTATTTAGTTTGTTTAATATTTCCAAAAGACAATGTAACAATGTTAATAATTAAATAAAACGAAACTTCAAATACCATGTGTTGTTGTAACAATCTGTTAACGTGACTCCTCGACGTTTCCACCACGGTTTGTTGTTTTTACGCGGTCAGGGTGTTACATCTTTAAAAGTCATGGCTGCCCAACTACTATAGTTTCAGACAGGGATCCCATCTTTGTTAGCAGCTTTTGGCAGGAATTCATGAAGTTACAGGTCATTTCTCGGGGATTTCTCTGGCCTATTCTACAGCCTATCATCCACAAAGAGATGGCCAAACAGAGGTTTTGAATCGATGCTTAGAATCATACTTAAGGTGCATGACAATGGATTATCCTACATAATGGTCCAAATGGATTTCCTTAGGTCATGGTGGTACAATACTACTTACCACTCATCTATTGGAATGTCTCCTTATGAGGCTTTGTTTGGTATTAAACCTGATGTACACATTCCTTATATAATGGGGGACACTAAGGTAATGGCAGTGGAAGAACTACATAGGACCAGAGAAATTGTAATCGAACAATTGAAGAATCACTTATGTGTGGCCACGAATAGAATGAAGCAAATTGCGGATTCTCGTCGTACATAACGGTTTTTTGATGTAGGTGATTGGGTATACTTAAAGTTACAACCTTTTGTTCAAAATTCTTTGAAAATCCATAAGAATTAGAAACTCGCACCACGATACTATGGACCATTTTTAATCATAGAGAAGATAGGGAAGGTTGCTTACCGGCTGGATCTTCCAACGGATGCACAGATTCATTCAACTTTTCATGTCTCCTTATTGAAAGTTGCAGTTGGGCCCATGATCGAATACATCCTATTCCAACAGCTCCAAGGTTTACCTATCAGCCACGAGTTGTTGTTGATCGGAAGATGGTTAATCGAAGGGGAAAGGTGGCAATTATGGTGTTGGTTCATTGGTGTGATTTACCTTTAACTGAAGCACTTGGGAATACTTGGACGAACTCCAATTGCGATTTCCCTCTTTCCATTTTTGAGGTCAAAAATGTTATATGGGGGGAGTATTTGTTACGATAGGAAGTGAACAGGGGCTTAATTAACAAAATATGTTAGATAGGGGGTTAAATGTAACAATCCAATAGTATAGGGATTGATTGTGTAATGATGGTTGTAACAAACTCATAACGGTTTGGTAGTTAAATAACGAACTAAGCTGGTCAGTTGGATAGCTTGGAACTTACATGCAATGCTATAAGCTCACATCCATGAATTATCCATGATCGTTGGTTAAATTAGGTTCTGCATGTATAATAGTTATATGTTTGGCACCATTATAGAGTCTAGAATTTGCTCATGTCTATTTTAACATTCAAATAAGGATGGATACACATATGCACATACACACTTGGTTTTAAAAGCACGCTTCACATGTGAGGCGTTATAGGCGGTGGTCTGGCACTTCACCGGTGCAATTACAAGAGTCCATTTTTCCTTGTTCTCTTCCGTATAGAGTGGCCTTTGGACTTTGGAGAAACCCTATTTTTTGAAGTTTAAAAAAAAAGTGGTAGAAGCCATCGTACTCATGGTCCATTCCCCACTTTTCTATGGTTTTCCTTTTTTCCTGATTTTGTTTCTTTTGTGATTTTTTGTTTTGTTTTTTTGTTTCTTGAGCTTCTTTAGGTTTTACATATGGTTGAGCTTCTTAGGTTGTACAATTTTCTATCATATATTTGTTCTCTTAAGCTACTTTAGTTGTACATAGAGCTTGTTTGACTGTACACATAGGCTCTTCATATAATAAATCCTATGCATTAATGGTGTGCAAGGATTAACAATGTGGTAAATTTTATCAAAATTAATTTATAAATATTTTATGAATGCCTGACGCCTTGCTTACATGAAGCTCTCGCCTGCCTTTTGAGATCTAAACACCTAGGAAGGCCTCACACTTTTTACACATACATATAGATATAAATTAATCTGCATTGTATAACTTGTTTGATTAGTTTCTAGGGCAAAGTGCAATCTTTGGGGAAAGTTCGGCCAGCAGTGGCAGGATCTATGTCACAAGGTTATTCAGATGCAATCTTGACACCTGAGGTAGTATCCTAATGATGGTTTATGCATTAAGAACCTTGTATTATTCTAATAATAATCTTTCAAACATAATTGTCAATAGCGAGCGTAGCGATCGCTATAGCGCTCCACGTAGCGTACGGGTCTAGGCTCGATGTTAGTGTTGTAGCGATAATAGCGACAATATTTATTTATTTTTGTTTTTTTAATATAAATAGCAGTTAAATATAAGCTATAAATAGTTGGATTTTAGGTTTTTATTAAATATACTTGTAAAATAGCATATATATACCAGGGCATTTTAATATGATATACATATAAAAGTTTTTAAAATTTTATTTCTAGTGTATCACTATTTATAAAATAGCCGCTCGCTATTTGTTGCTACTCGCTATTCGCCATTAACAACTATGCTTTTAACTTGTTTGACAAGTTTCCTTTTAAGCTACTATTTCTTTATTTTACCAGTTTGACCATTATCTTTTAAACATAAACCAATCGACTCATCAATAATTAAATGGCTGGAGTTGTCATATTTACTTAACTCAAGTGATACACAGATGCTTATATAAATCGTAGTGAATGTTCTATAATATGCTATTGTTTATGGGTGTTCATGATTCGGTTTGGACGGTTTTTAGGTCAAACGGTGAACCAAACCGTTTTGTAACGGTTTTTTATTATTGAAAACCGAAACCGAACCGTTGAAAATTAAAATCGAACCAAACCAAATCGTTACTAACGGTTTGGTTCCGGTTTGCTTTACGGTTTAGACTTGTTAGATCTTTATAAAAAATACTATAAAAGATTAAACTAAAAAAGTTATCTCAGATGCATAAAAAAACTTGTTATATCAGCACACCATGTGTTCATGATTTTGTGTATCTAATATTAAGTCTAGAACTGATAGACCAAATCAAAAACTAATAATCAAAATAGATAGATTTGTATTATCGTTTTCAAACAAATAAAAAATGGTGACCAAGCTAATGAAACAAGTTGGCCATATAATGTGAAACTCGGCACTAAATGAAGCTAATAAATTTCCTATTTTTATCTTAATTAGACATATAAAAAATATGTTAAATAAAATACATATATATACACACACATTATAAAATATGTATAAAAAAGTAAAATATATATTATCAAACCTAACGGTCCAGTTCGGTTTTTTACGGACGGTTTTTGGTATAAACCGAGAACCAAACCGTTTATTACGATTTAAAAAATATGAAACCGACCGACCGAAAGTTAAAGAAAAAAACTAACCACAAAACCAAACCGATCAACAAGGTAATTTTCTTATTTTATCAAAAAATTCTTCATAAGTAAACGATCTTGTATAATTCAATCTTTTACCTTTTTAACGAATAATTGAATAATTACAGGTGTTCCCGTTTATTCAATGCCTATAAGGTTGGTATAGGTTTTTAGTGGGTTTAGTTTTGTAGCATTTAGCTTGAGTGAGGTTAGTTTTTTTTTCTTGAGGGGGGGGGGGGGGGGGGGGGGGGGGTTAGAATTCTTTTTTAGGTTTTGGGTGGTGGTGTAATAGGTTTATTTGTTGTGTTCATATTGTTTCTCCCAATTCTTGTAATAAAGGTGGTTCTTGCATGAACCTTACCCTATATATATATATATATATATATATATATATATAATAAAAGAAACCAATAAATGGACACTTGTTATTATTCTAGACCATCTTTAATTGTACATAATTATTATTTTACTAGATAATAGACCCGTGTGTTACACGGGTTTAATAAAGAAAATATCTCGTATAAATAAAAGATGATAAATATCATGGAAAAAGAAGTTAAAGCCACTCATAATCAAGAAGTAAAATGTCAATTTCTTTCTTTGAAACTCAAAGAAAACATAATAATTTTGAGATAAATTGACATAAAAAAGAGTCCAATGTATCACAGATACTTATTACTAATTATTATTAAATAAGTAAGTTAAAACTTTCATTTTACACAACTTGAATTATAAATAACTTTAAATGAAAAGCTACACAAGGAGAATTTAGCTAGCAGTGATTAATCTTAAACGTTAGGTTGGATATCGATTTCATAAATGGTTTTTACTTTAATATTTTGTTTTCTTTTTTTATTTTCAGTTTAAACTTTAAAAGGAAATAATAATAACCACAAATTTTTATACCCGGAAGTTTAACCATCTTATTTCATTGGTTTTTTTATTTCGATTGCTATATCGAATGCCAATACCATAACGAACCAAGCCAGTACAAATCAAAGTTGAATTCTCACCGCATCATGCGAGGAATTCCAGTAGTTATTACTTTGAATTATATATGTGTTATTGTTAATAATTAAAGAGGATAATATTTTTTGTGTCAAAGACAAATCTTTGTTAAAACAACTCATAATTCTAATATACTCTTATTAATCTTCAGTTATTAATCTTCAGTGCATCATGACAAAATAATTTATAATAGTGTTTAACTATGAAAAATATTAGACTTGAAACAATAAATATTATATACCTTTTAACTCTTATCTTTAATCATAAGATTATCTCTTATTATTAATGTTTGTTTAACCCATTTTTATAAACCTTATGTAGCTGTTTAACATATTTTATTATTTTAACTCTTACATTTGAGTTAATTTCTAGTGTTGTAGGAATTTTTTTTAGTAAATCACCTATTCGCATCAAACTCAATTAGCACATGGGCTTAAAAGATTTATATGATGTATAAACATAAATTGTATCATGAATTATTAACCTTTGTTAACACAAATCATGTCTTTGTTATTCTTACTTTTTAGTGTACGTAAATATGATTTATGTTGAAAAAATATATGATTATCCATAGCATTATAACACATTTGATATGTTTATTCGATAAACTTTAGATATTTATAATATTATTAATATTAATTGAATTTATTAATATTAAAATAAAGATAAGGATAAAGATAAAGATAATTGATACCTATATAATGGTTATTAATATTAAAAAAATATTAAATAAATATAAATAATGTAGGAGCGTCTACGAACAGCTCGGGAACCTAAATTTGTTATCTATTGTCCGATTAGGCGGAAACTAATGACAAGTTAACCAAATAACAAGAATTACTCGTTTAATAGTTGTTTTCATTGATCTAAAGTTCAATACATTCAAGATCCGGATCCGACAGAGCTTCGCCGTCTCTGTGCCAAAATCTCCAACTCCTTACAAATGAAATCCCAAGGCACCTATATATAGTGTTACAAGTTCACTGGTGAGAGGACAGCCATGGGTAAGTTCATCCGAACTTGACCTAGTCAAGTTAGGCCGAACTTGGCTTCTCTCAAACAATCATTAGCGAACTTGCTATTTAACACTCTTAAATACGCCTTGTTCCACCTATACTATACAGACTCGATACAAGACTATTCTATAGACATTATGCATCGATAGACTCCCTCTTGGATATCTACTTTGTCTTGTTTGGTCTTCAGAAACTTTCGTTTATTCCAGACTCGTTCTCGTGTAATGACAAAGGCAACAGACATATGCACTAACAGACTCCCCTTGGATGTTGCCGCAATCATCTTCTTTCATAGACATCTTTGACAATAATCATCCTCGTCAGTCTTTAAGTGACATAGTCTTCTTTGAACGCCTTGTAATCACCAGACTTCAAATAAGTTCCTGAGTCTTTATCTTTATCCTTGAATAAGCATTAAACTTTATGATCTTCAAACGTTCTGTTTTCTTCAATTTATCTTGATAAAACTTTAATCTCCAAGCTCCCGCAAGCTGTGAGCTGTGCTCCGCTAGCTGTGAGCTGTGCTCCCCCTAGCTTTGAGCTTTATCTTCAATCACGTTCCATCCTGCTCCCCCTAAAACTATACTTCCTGTTTCAAAGTACTTGAAATTCAAATAAACATTTCAGATTCTAACTTTGAAATTTTGTACCACATGTATTCCATACCACCTGTACAAAACTTGTACTTCAAATCTTCATTTCTCAGTTATTTCAAGTTCAAATTAATGACCTTGAAACATTTTACGATTGTAACCTTCAGCTTTCAATTATTGAAATGAAATCCACTTACTTGATCAAGTCCAAGTTAATGACCTTCATTAACTAATTTTTGTTTACCAAGTCCAAGTTAAAGACCTTGGCTATAATCGTTGTGAACAACTGATGTTTTTTTCAATTTAAAAGTTTCAAATTAATGAACTTTTTCTTACCAGACTTCGATGATCCGTTCACCAACATTGGTTTGTTGAAAATTTTTTTGGATTTAAAAAATAAGTAAAGTATTTACAGAACTTTTAACAAGTAAAGTAAACTATGTACAAACATATTTACAGACATATTTTTGTGAATTCGTGTCTAAGGATCATATCAGTTTTGTTGAGACATATCACCAGTACCGTTGACATTTTTTGAGACTTTTAAGTTTTAAACTCGTTTACCTAGATTGTCGATATGTTTGTCCTCTTAAACTTCATCACGTTTCTCAATTGTTCCAAGATATATTAAGGTAAGAATTATGAAACTTGACTTAATTATGGTTCCCACCTCTTGAATATACACCCGAATCCAGATTCCCTAGATTTCATCTTACAGGTGAGTATAGCGTAATTGATATCTGTATTTGGGTTGTGCGAGACCTTGAGAGCTCAGGTTAGTACTACCGTACCGACAAAGAGATGAAGGCTCGTCTTTAAGGTGTGTTCCACTTAGGGAATCTTTTAAGAATTGCAAATGATTAGATCTTTCGATTCCTTTCAAGATTGCATGCAACTTTTAGGGGTTTATAGCAAAAGCATTATAGAAGTTCTAGGCTATTGCTTCCGCAAAATCAGAAGAACTTGTATAATACCCCAGATATCAATCATCTATAAAGACCTCGTATCTCAGAATCAAGCAACCCTTCAATCGAAATTTCGGAGTACTAAGTCCATCTATCCAAGATGTGTTAATCCACGAGATTAAGCAGTTGCTAAATTTAGTTTATATCTCAGAACCAATCTACTGAACGTGTAAAGTCTATGACATATCCATAGTAAGACTTGTTTATCACTTTTAAACTTTACAAATCTTTAGCATACTATGATAGTCCACTGATGTATTATCATTTCCTTTTTGACAACAAATTCTTTTTGTCTTTTTCATGTTTTTGTACTTTTTGAATTTTTCAACCTTTTCATATGTTTTTGATTTTTCAACAATTTTTAAAATTTTCTTACTCCCCCTAAAATCAAAAACATATTTTTGGATTTTAGATTTAAAGAAATTCTTCTAAAAATGTAACAAACCAATGCGGATCCCGTGACCTTGTCGTCCGATCCTTTTTCTCAAACTTGTGTCTGCAATTGTTTAATAAACAATCATTAGACTTATTTACCACTTGTAAAAGCAGTTTGAACTTGTAAGAACTTTGAAATCAGTTTTTCTGTTCAACGGTGTGGATTTTCATAATTTTGACTTTTCAAAATTTTTCCTTTTAACAACCACTTGTAATTTCAAAAACTTTTCTCCTTAACTACTCCCCCTCAAAATGACAAAGATATGACATTTCTGGATAAGTTAAATTAATATGAAGCTCCTCAATCCCGAATCAACTTTGATAAGCTGGATCTTGGAACTCCTTCACATGAAAGGATTTAGTTAAAAAGTTCAATCCAAGCCTTCTTGGTCTTGGGTTTTGGATATAACTCCTTATACACCTCTTCGTAATCACTTTTGTATGCTCTTTGATAAGCATATTCAGCATCACAAACTTCAAACTCATAATTAACTTTACCTTTTTCTTTCTTGATTGATTTGACATTTTCGATTTTATCACAAACAATCTTCACTTTTTCAGGTGATTTCTTTTTAGCAATCCAAGCTTGAGAATTAACTCTAGCTTTCTTGATATAAAACCTAGAATCATTGTTTGACTTTGAAGTCTCTCCTTTTTGAAAAATTGAATTTTCAAATTCTGATTCATTTTTAGGTTTTATTTCAAGATTGGATTCAACATTACGCTTCATTTCTTTTAAGTCACCGTTTCTTTTTACAATTCTGTTTTGATAATTTTCAGATTGTTTTTGTTTTAACTATCTTGAAACTTCTTTTCTTCGGGGATACACAGGCTTAGACTTCGGACACTTGCGAGCAATGTGACCAACTTCATTGCATTTGAAGCAAGTCCAAGTGTCATGAACCTGTCCACTAGTGGGTTTTACTCCACTTGCGGACTTAGCCTTGTCCCGAAGTTCCTTTTCTTTCTTGAATTCATCGTTTGACTTCTTACCTATCAAGCTTTCCTCCTGAACCGTGCTTGTTCCGTACACAAACTTTATGTTCTTACCTTTGTATTCCTGGAACGTTGACTTCTAATTCTTCTTCGGTTCATCTTCAGCTTCTTCCAAACCTAAACCTGCTCTCCTGTTCTCAAGAAAATCACCACCGTTTCTACGGTAATTGTTAAAATTCCGTTTCGGTTTAGAATAAACTTCTTTTCATTTTTCTCGAGATCATCTGATGAAACTTCCATAAGTATAAACAATTTATCGATTTGATCTTCTTTCACATTCTGAATCGGGAAACTATCATTGAAATATAATCTATCAGATTCCTTAACCTTGTACATGACAACGTTAGGATCATCACTTAGATCATTTTCTGATGATGTATCGTCACTTTCAGATTGTGAACCAGAACTATTTGAACTTGAGTTGGCACTTTTAAAGTTGCCGTCATCAGAATCATTTCCCAAAACATTCTTTACCACATCTTTTACCACCGATTCATTTTCATCGTTTGATTTTGTAAAGTCTACGTCAATGTTCTCAGACAATTTATCTTCTTTTCTGAAAGAAGTAAAAGATTAAATGCCTTTTCAATATCATCATCTTTCTTGCAGCAGTAACTTGCAAGAAATTGTGGAAAAACATTTCCGTAAACTTTACGCTTTGAATTATCAACATTTTCCTCCGACTTGATCGTAGGAAGAATGTGATCAGTGACATATGCGTTTGTGGTGTAACTTTTTAATAATTGTCTGACTCTTTCTGTTTCAATTTCATTTCGTGAAACTCACGCTTTGTCTCAGCAATTGTATTAATGTACATGTTAATTGCCTTTTGTTTTTCAATATCTGTGGCATTTAACATGGTGACATTAGCATTGAGTTCACTGTTAGCTCTTTCAACATGTTTATATTTGCCTGATATTTTGTCATAAGCTTCTTTTATGGTTCTGTAATCATAACGAAAGTTTTCATTATATTTAGTCAATTCTCTTATGACTTTGACTTTATCCAGACAGGGTTCACAAGGACTTGCGCACTTTGTGCAAGGTTTTTCAACCTCCACAACTTTCACAACTTCCTTTTCAGACATGCTTACCTCAGCTTTTACCTTTTCGGCTTCTGCTTTCAATTCTTCTTGCTTTTGCGTCTCAAGGTAAGCTCTTCATTCTTCCTCTGTTTGTTGCATGTATCTTTCCGGATTTGCATTCTCCATGATAGCTTCTTCCTCAGCTCTCTGCATTAATGCTTCTTGAATAGCATTTTCGATAGCAGCATCCACAAATGATGTCTCAGATTCATTCACAACCTCTGCCATCATAGCAACACCAGTCTTCTTTCCGATGTATTTGTCCAATCGAAACCATCGTCTTCATGATTGGCAACAAGAGCTTGTTCGGCTTTCTTTGCAGATTTATCTTCAACTTCAACTTGTGTTTTATTCGGATATGATTTGTATTGCAGCGCTTTCTTGTAATATTCATTACCGGTTCCAAAAGGGTTTTGGTTTCCACTAGCTTCTTGGTTATGACATTCACGTTTGAAGTGTCCTTTTTGTCGACATCTTAAACAAGTAACTTTCGTTTTGTCGAAACCAAGTTTATTGCTTGAGTTACCAATATCCCTTCCAGTGAGTGCTACAAATTTTGAAACTCTCCGGATAATCGATGCTAAGGACCATTTGATGTCCATCAGTTCCAACTCTTCCTCATCTACCTGATCGTAATCCTCAACTGTCATTTCAGGATTTCCGATCTTTCCAGCAACAAGACTTTCATACGATTCCAGAACTGTAGCAAGAAGTGCTAGGTGCTGTTTTGCAACTTTTTCAGGAAACACATTCTTTAAATCTACTGCTATGTTGCATTGGAAAACATTTGAATTAGCAGTGGATTGGCTTGTCTGATGAGATTGACTTTGAAAAGAAGAATTTGAACCAACATATATGTTTGGAGAATACTGATTTTGTGACGATTGATCTGATGTATTCATATTTGCACTAAATGCCGTTTGGATTTTTGGACTTTGAATCGGAATATCTGGAACACCACCTTTGTAATAAACTCCAACATCCTGAACAACATTAGTGTTTTTGGATTTTGCAATCTTCATCAATTCCATTTCATGACCTTCAAGTTTGTCAATGAAAGATGACAATTTAAAATGTCTCCAAGATGGACTATTCTTTAGAATCATCAGATACGTTGTCCATTCTCCTTCTGGAAGTGCATCGGCCAGCTTCTCAATCTGCTCTTCGTTAGTTCTCTTGATATCATGTCTCCGCATTTGGACCATGAGATGACAATATCTATCAATCATTTGCTTCATTGTCTCTCCTTTGATCATTGTGAAGATCTCAAACTCTTTCTTAATCAGGGCCTTTTTGCTCTTGATCATTTCATGTCACACCCCGACCCGTAACGGATAAGGTGACCGGGGCATGATTGGGTTATCATCAAAGCTCATGACATTTATTATACGTTTCATATTCATTAATACAATTTAATGGAAATTTACAATCATAATTACATCAATGACCTAAACATCAGTCTAAGCTTCTTTGTTTTCTTCTAAGGCATTTCCTATGTTTTCATTGCTTCATCCTGTTCACCTGTATCATGTGTAAAAGGGTTTTTGGATCAACAAAAAGTTGGCGAGTGAATCCTATGGAAAACTTTTGAACAAGTTTATTTAATTGATTATGAAATAAAGTGCACAACCACACATGAGTAAAAATAGATGTAACTTATTTATAAATCAATTTAATATTAAACAATACACACATGAACAATAATGGATCGTTTAGAGGCACGCGTTGCTCAACTCGTCTCTCACGAGGAACTGATGAGCCTAATGAATGAATTGCATGAACATGATAATATGAAAGACATAACTACAAACAATATAAACTCAATACTACACACATGAACAATAATGGATTTGTTTTGAGGCACGCGTTGCTCAACTCGTCTACCACGAGGAACTGATGGGCTTAATGAAAGAATTGCGTATAAGTGGACAAAATGAAATACATAATTACCACAATATAAACAATCTAAGTTTAGATCACGATATGGTATGGCACAAGTTTAAATAAACGAGTTAATTATTTTGTGACACATGACACACCCCAAAACGTGTAATTAAAAAGGGGGAGTTGTAAGATTCACTCACAGTGGGTGCGTTCGGTTGATGATGTTGAATGCACACGAAGTGGTTTTAACCACGAGTGAAATTAACCTAGATAAATAGCATTATGGTTCGGTAAGTAAACGGATTTTATTAATCCTTTTTAGTAGGATTGTTGGGTGTATTTTTGTGAGTTTAAGGCTATTTTCTAACCTTAAAAATGTTATTTTTAATTATTTTAATTGATTTTTAATTAAAATAAATAAATAAAAAAAAATAAAAAAAATTGACTTTTTTTGACCGTTGACCTTGACTGTTTGACCGGTTCGTATGCGTGTATATGTGCGCTGAGTGAGGCTCGAACCCGAGACCTCCCGTACGCGTGCACGCAGCTCTACCAACTGAGCTACGTGTCTAACCCGAAATATTTATGTTTTTAATTATATTTATATACTAATTAGATTAAACAGAAAATCCTTTATTTCTTAAAAACGATTTTAATCCGTGACTCGGTGCGCTCCGCAGGTCTCGAACCCGGGACCTGTGGTTTATGCTAACACACAGTCCACCGTTGGACTGTGTGTCCAACTTGTTAACTTAGCTGATTTTTATTATACTTAAACACAAACTAAGTATTTTCATTTCTGACTTAAATAAAAAGTTTAATAATTATCCGGGTCGATGCAGAAGACCGGACTCGAACTCGTGTCCTGTGATTAAACATACACACAGTCCCCCACTGGACTGTGTGTCTAACTTGGTTATTATTACGGTTATTAATAAACTTAACATGTAACAGTGGTGACGGTTCGGTTAACAAAAAAAAAGGCATTTTTATTAAGGCAGCATGCGTGGGACAAGATTCGAACTCGAGACGTTAGTGTGTTTATTGTGCACACAGTCCACAGACTGGACTGTGTGTCTAACCCGAGTTATAACTTGATTTTAATTATACTTAAACATTACAGGACTTCGTCTTCTTCGTCGATTTTAACCAGAATCGGAAGTCCGACTGGTTCAATGTTTTAATCGGTTTCTTTAGCGTTTTTTGATTAATTATAGGTGAGATATAAATAAAAGAAAGAGAAAATAGGCGTAAGGTATACCGACTGGATTCCTCTGTTTTTCCGGCAGAACTCCGGCGACAGCAACAGGTTCCGGCGTCGTGTGTCTTGCAGCAGCGAGTCTTCAGAAAGCTTGAAAAGGATGTGGGTGACTTCGGTATAAGCTCAGGGGGTTTAGTAAGGCTTAGAAGTGAGGGCTCGGTTTTCCGGCGAGATACAGAAATATTCCGGCGAGTAAATTTTCGCCGAGAAAGGGTGCGGTTTTGAGCGAAAAAGCTTGCAGAGGTTCGAGGAGGTATTTATAGTGCAGGTTATCGATGAACTTGGTCCAATTTCCGACTTGATTCAAAGTCATTATGTTTTCCGGTGGTTATAGTTTGTGTCGCGGACTCAGGCGTCGGTTATAACCGATGTCCTAGTAAATGTTTACGTTATAACTGAAAAAGTCGTAAATTATTGGCGAGATCGCCGGGATTTCCGACGACTGCATTTGGGCGCCGGTTTTTGAATTCGGAAAATCATGTTACGCATTAAATGATTCTAATAATTAACAAAGAATACAAGTGGCGCAGTGGTTTAAGTGTTGAGTGTTAAGTCCTTGTTTGACCCGGCGACTGACCCGGGTTCGAAACCCGGCAGAAACAATTTGTTTTTATTTTCTTATTTTTAACAGTTTTTCAAAAACTAATTATATATTCCCATATAATAATTAATTATGTATCGTTTAAAATTATTTTGGGCATTAAATTCGCAACGAAATTTTTAACTGATTGTTCGGTTAATAAACGGAGCGGGTTTGGTAAAATCCGTTTTTTACGGATGTTACATTTCATCACTTCTTTTGGATTTTTCGCAAAGAGAATTCCATAATTCTTGAGAAGTATCATATTCTGGTAATAATATCAAGATATCTTCTTTGACAGATTGTTGTATCAAGCTGATCATCTTCTTTTCAGCAACATATTTCTCTTTGTCAATCACTGAAAACTTGTTCAGTGGAAGATTTTGATCATGTTCATCTTTGGGCCATGTATAACCATCTTCAATCGCAACCCAACTGTTGAATTGATTCGCTTGAATCCAATTAACAAACTTTTCTTTCCATCCCTCGAACTCGTCCATACTCATCAACTTTGGCGGTTTCTGAGTAGTACCCATTTCATTATCGAGTTTCATCTGGTTAACCGCAATTGAATTTGACGTTGAGGCTTGTGCTACTCCAGCTGCAAATGTGTTATGGAAATCTTCCATTTTGAAAAACGATACACGTATGTTGAAAATATTTGAAACTTTGAAAAATATTAGAACTAACTACAAGTTCGGTCGAACTTGCAGTGAAAGAATGAGAATTTTTCAGTTTTAAACAAGTTCGGTCGAACTTGGATGAAAGCTTTAAAATTTTTTTGATTTCTAGCGAACTTGTGAAAATTAATGAGAAAACAAAGCTTGGATTTCTATGAAAAACTTCAAGTTCGGGCGAACTTAATTGAATTTTCAACAGAATTATATCAAGTTCGGTCGAACTTGATAGAAACTCAAGAAAAATTCATTAAGTTCGAGCGGACTTAGCTTAAAATCACTGAAATCCCTATCAAGTTCGGTCAAACTTGATAAAAATCAATGATTTTTAATCAAGTTCGGGCGAACTTGAGGTTAAGTTCGGCCAACATGGTTTTTGCAATTTTTTGATGTCAAATCTTGTGAATTTGATGTCCAAACTCTTAGGGGTTTACCACGAATGTATTTAACATGACATATTCAAAATTGGACAAATTTGACCGTGAATTCTTCGTTTTTGTTCAAAAGTTAAGAAAAGTAGAAGAATGGAGATGAAATAGAAAGATTCTTATCATGATTTCAACAAATTCGGGTATCCAGGATCTGATACCACTTGTAGGAACGTCCACGAACAGCTCGGGAACCTAAATTTGTTATCTATTGTCCGATTAGGCGGAAACTAATGACAAGTTAACCAAATAACAAGAATTACTCGTTTAATAGTTGTTTTCATTGATCTAAAGTTCAATACATTCAAGATCCGGATCCGACAGAGCTTCGCCGTCTCTGTGCCAAAATCTCCAACTCCTTACACATGAAATCCCAAGGCACCTATATATAGTGTTACAAGTTCGCTGGTGAGAGGACAACCATGGGTAAGTTCGCCCGAACTTGACCTAGTCAAGTTCGGCCGAACTTGGCTTCTCTCAAACAATCATGAGCGAACTTGCTATCTAACACTCTTAAATACGCCTTGTTTCGCCTATACTATACAGACTCGATACAAGACTATTCTATAGACATTATGCACCAATAGACTCCCTCTTGGATATCTACTTTGTCTTGTTTGGTCTTCAGAAACTCTCGTTTATTCCAGACTCGTTCTCGTGTAATGACGAAGGCAACAGACATATGCACTAACAAATAAAATCTTTGAGGTTGAAGGAAAGAATGACATGTGACATTATTTGTAGTCGTTTATTAATATTTAGATTTAAATTATTAAATTTAATATATGTTTCAAACATTTAAGAAATTACGGGTAAAGTTCCATAATATATCCTATTACCCTATAATAATAATAATAATAATAATAATAATAAATTACTAGGTTAGAAATTATATATTAATTCCTTAATTGTAGATAACTATTATTTAATTTAAATTATTAAATTCAATATATGTTTCAAACATTTAAGAAATTACAGATAAAGTTCCATAAAAATCTTATTATTTATTTATATTAATTACTAGGTTAGAAATTATATCTTAATAATTGAAACAAATATCGAGCATTTTCATAACGAGGATGGAGGGAACGAATTTTTTGCTTAACAAATCATTTATTATTTAATATATTTAAAATGCAAGAAGAAGAATAACTTCGTTTATCATACTAATAAATTTATCAAAAAAACAACCATCCATTTAAGATGCAACCAATAAATTAAGACTACTTTTATTTAAATAAAACTTGGGTTATTAAATGTATGTTTACACAACTGTTAAAACTCGTGAGAAAATCGATCATATAGTTTGTCTTCTAATTGATGGTTCAAAAACTCGTGAGAAAGTCGATGATATAGTTGTCTTCTAATTGCTGGTTCAAATGCTTTCATATTTATAAACTTGACAAATATCACTATGACAGAAACATTTGGATATCAGAAAAGCGTCTTAAAAATATCGTTTTATAATTATTAAATCTTCGTTATTAACTATTTGATTTTTTATTTACTTAACCTGTGTAATACACGAGGTTATAATCTAGTATATATATATATATTATATATATGGATGATCTTACTTTTCAGATCCCATGGCCGGCCCTGATGGGTGCGCTGCACTCCTGATCGAGCCCGTGTTACCCGAAGACACTAAATTAAAAAATAAAAAACTACAAATTTTATTTATATATATTTTGTGAGCTGAATTTTAAACATAAATTTAACTGTAGCGTTGTGGTTTATGTGCTCCTTATACAGTAGAGCTGGTTCGATTCCCATAAGGCCCTTTTTGTATTGTGTTTGAATTTCTTTTGTTAATTTAATTAGTATTCTGTTTGATTAAATATTATTCACTTGTTAATTTACGGGCCTTTTATATTCTTCTTGATTTTCTTTTATTAATTTAACTAGGTTAGTTTCTCGTGTGTTACACGGGCTGAACAAATTAAACTATATAATAAATATTCATGTAAATGCCAAATAAAGACGAAGACATTTATATACTAAATTGACATAAATAAGTTAATATAAATGTAATGTTATATGATTCGTAATAAAAAAATAATGTTTTAAGAAATATATGCATTGCAGGGTTGAATAATAATTGACTAAAGTATAATGTATCCATATAGAATTATGAAAATATGTATTTAAGAAAATGAACATTCATCTGAGTCGGGTTAAATGTACCCATTGTTACTTGTCATACCCTCTTCCTAAAATTTCATTTTAAAAGTTGTCAAATTTCCCCTTAAAAATTTTAATTTTTTAATAGGTTTTGTTAAAATAAAAATAAAATTTCTTGAGAACATGACACAACTTTGGTGATAAAATTAGGATTTTAATTGTTTCTGTAAAATATATGGGATTGACAATTTACCTAAAAGTTGAGTGACTAAATTGAAAAAAAAACTTCAAGTGGTTTAATTGAAAATATTTTAAATTTTTCTTTACAATACTTTTCAATTTTCCAAAAATAAACGAGGCATATATTTGTTTTCGTGGCAGTTACATGCATAATTGCATACTCATTATTATCTTCAAAATTTAATTTTTCTGTTATCATCACTATTATTCTCTTGGTATTTTTATTTTTATCGCCACCAACAAACTCACCAAATTAGTAGGTTGATTTAAGCAGAAAAATACAATTAGAAAGTGCTTAAGAAATTGCTATGTATCCTCAAAGAGGTTTCTTTTATTATATATATATAGATATAGTTAGTATTCTGTTTGATTAATTATTCACTTGTTAATTTAATTGCAAGAACAAGTAATAATGCAAAACCCCTTTATTTATTGTTGCTTTATTATTAATTAAATAACAACATATGTCATATGGTTGTAACCTTATGTACGATCTATTTTTAAAGAAGAAAATAAAAATACGATGAATTTTTATGTAAACTTTTGTTGGAACTGAAACTAAAAAAAACCAAAGCTTTAATAAGTTTTTTGTTGAAAGAATTCTCATCGTTGACACTTTTTTGCATTTTAGTTAATTTTTTAGTAATATAATTTAGGCCTAATATAAAAAACTTAATACTTATAAAATCATTGCCAATATTGATCAACAAAACCTAGCCCAAATGTAAAATACCTGGTATTGATCTATTAACCTAATATATAATAGCAACATTTAAAAAAAAATAGTTTGTATAGTTTAACTCGTTAGGGGCTAAGGGTCTTTTTTTTCGGGCTCGTACAAAGCACTTGAATCCTCAGGGCCGGCCCTGTCAGATCAACATTGTTCATATTAGAGATGGGCATAATAATCGGTTCCGAACCCGACCCGGTAGAACCGAACTGGACCCGTTCCAGTTCCTACCCGACATAAAGTAGAACCGGTTCCGGGTTCAAAATACATGTTGGTTCCAACCCGGTTCCACACTTTTTTCATTTTAATCGGGTCGTGCCCGGTTTCAAACCGTACCCAGTTTCTAATGTACCCGATTCTACCCATACCCGGTCCTGAAGTTACCGATGGAACCGAATGTAGCCGTTAAATATGTTACCGTTGGAACCGATTCCCGTAGCATTTAATGCTAATATGACCGTTGGACCCGGTTCTGTGTTCAACGGTCATAACTAGTCTAGAAGATGAAGTTGAGTTAGAGCATAAAGGACCATTTGGATTGTAACATCCGGCCCCTCGCACCACCAATATTGTCCGCTTTGCCCCTGATGGGTTGCCCATCCAGGAACTCACGGATTTGTTTTTGGTTGCCCCGGTGGAGACTTCCCAGGAGATCACCCATCCTACTACTCCCACTTGAGCATGCTTAACTGTGGAGTTCTCCTCTCATCCACTAGCATTAAGCCCAAAACGCGTTGGTGATTTTAAGAGGCAGGACATTCCTTATGAACCAAGATCTCTCCTGGCCACGGCCGATGTGGGATTTGCCTAGGGTGTCACAATGGTCCATGTTAATCATTGGGTAGTCGGTATCGGTATCGTTACAATCACCCCCCCCCCTTAGGGACTCATCGTACTCGATGAGGTTTGCCCTACCATCCCGAACGACTCAGGAGTGGCTCTGATACCATTTGTATTATGGACTAAATTAAATTACTTTGTTGATTTTGGTGACACGTTTTATTTATTTATTAGATACGTGATGTCATATATGTATTCATAGATACTTACATTCATACATGTAAATATCCATAGGATTTCAATTAAATTGATTTGAATTAATTCATATCAAGACTGGACTTTATATAAACTTCCCATGTCGCCATCTCGTGTTGTTCTTGATTTATGAGATTGTGCTAGTTGTGTGTCGGGTTATACTATACTAACGATTCCTAAGCTACTTCATATCTAAGAGGCAATTAGGAGCTGAACAAATCAATTAATAAATATATTTAAGCGTCGTAACTAAATATATATATATATATATATATATATATATATATATAATTTGACTCGAAATTGGGATTGCTACATGGATGCCGTTGACCGTGTTCAACATAAAACTAGTCTAGAAGATTAAGTTGAGTTAGAGCATAAAATCATTGATGAAGAGGAGGACGAAGAAGTGGAGACTAACGATTCGGACGACGATTGTACCGAGGTACCCGCACCTAAGCGTAATGCATCGGAAAGTGTCGCACCTGCCGCAAGTAAACGCTCAAGGAAATAAAACCGTCTGGAACCGGTTCTGAGAATCATTATATTTTTTTTAATTGTAACCGGTTAATGTAAATATTTTTTTTTAATTTTCGGGAACCGATTACTTGAGGAAATTTATTATTAATGTTTTTAATGTAACTATTTTTTTATCAATGAATAAAAAAACATTAAATTTACTAAACTCACTAAACATTAGTACAAATCAAACATAATAAACACACCAAACGTTACACAATAAAAACACCAAACATTACACAAACCTAAATAAAAACACCAAACCAAACGGGTTACATCAAACATTTGAAGAACCGGTGTCGGATCCTTCTCCCGTCTCATTTTTTTCACCTTCGTCATCGGGCAATGCCGCTCAATGTGTTTCTTAAGGGTAGAGTTGGCGGCGGCCTTCATAAATTTTCCACATCTTTTGCATCTAGCCATCTTGTGGCTATCGTTCATTAGACATAGGTCAAAAATTTTCCATATCTCCGGGTTTCGTTTGGTCTGCAAGACCATAACCACTTCATCGTTGCATGCCATATGTGTTTGCTACTTTGCTAGAACTTTGAATATGTGTGAGTTAGTATGTTGTTGAAGAAGAGTTTGTAGTAATGAAATGGTAAGGAAGAAGGGGTTTAAATACAAAAAAACCGATTTTTATATAAATAATCGGTTTCCAACGGTAATATTTATGTGGAACCGGTTCCCAATAGTGTCAGAACCGGTTCCTAATAGTGTCTGGCAGGTTTTGATTGAAAATTGTGTCAGAACCGGTTCCTAATAGTGTTTTTCCAGGTTTTGATTGACAACTCCACATGACCGGTTCCACATTGTACTCATAGCCGGTTCCACACAGTATCCGTACCCGGTTCCTACAGTACCCGGTTCTGGGATACCCGTACCCGGTTCCACACGGTTCCATAATCTGTTGTGTGAACCCGGGTAGGACCCGGACCCGGTTCCACATCAAACTCGGTTCCAGTGTTAACCAACTGGAACCGGGTTCGGTTTGGAACCGGTTCCGGGTTCTAATAAAACCCGATTATGCCCATATCTAGTTCATATAATATCCTCACTTTTGGTAGTTGATCCAGGTTTTGTTTAAATTTTCATAAACATGTTCTTAGATGGGTTTGATCAAGTCTCTCCCTATGTATTGATGTTATGATACAAATGAAGATTCAAAGAAAAAGTAAATAAAAGCGAACATAAAAAATATGACTTCGAGTGAACATGTCACTTAATTTTGTTGATATGATCTTTTTTCTATTATATTTGTACCTAAGTGTACACAATATCATATATTGCGCGCATGGTGCGACATCCAGCAATCCCCAAGGATTAGACACTTCATCCTACTATGATCGTGGATTACTGGTTTTGTCACTTAATTTTGTTGATATGATCTTTTTTCTATTATATTTGTACCTAAGTGTACACAATATCATATACTGTGCGCATGGTGCGACATCCAGCAATCCCCAAGGATTAGACACTTCATCCTACTATGATCGTGGATTACTGGTTTTGTCATGCTATGACTCATAACTAGGGTGGCCCGCACTCCCAACTAGTGTGAGATGAGAAGTACAATCACTTAAGTTAATAAGTCATTTCAATAGGATACATGGGAGCTACCAATTACGCATGTAGTTAAGCATATTTCCGAGTAAATATGATCTTCAAACATCTTGTCTATCACATTCTCCCAAGTCCCACCACCAAAACATGTAGACCCTTATGCATTGCCACTCTTATAGCGTGCAACGTCCATTCATATTTTGGATCACTCAGAACATTTGGCTACTCTTCTAGCGTCCCATTCAAGCGTTTGGCTTTACTTTGGTTTCATGACTAGAGTATAAAAATAATGACCCAACAAAGCTATTAGAATTTGCTTTTCTAGACCTGTGAAAGGAATAATTAAGATTTCTAAAGAAGGATAAATGTAACAAAATATCTTCCAATCATGTTGGTCTTGTAAAAGTGATTGTGTTTATAATAAGCTACACACATATACGATAATTATAATTTATGTGATATAAAACTAAATAGTGAGAATGATCCTTTGAAAGGTGAAAAGAAATGCGTTGAATAGTTGAGCTAAAATTTTCTATAAATCTTGCTTAAAGCAGTAAATATAATATTAATATTAATATCAATATAAATACTTATATTAAAGAAAAATCAGTAGATTGCTCAATTAGGGATAAAGTCAGACAAGAAACCAGTACTATTTACAAAAATTTGAAAACATCATAAAGAGACAACCCAACCTTGTTAGTGAAATTCTAAGAGACTTGTTAAATGTTTAAATATTGTCTAATGAAAAGTTGGTTTAGATTATTAAACATAAACAAACCAACAAAATTGATCATCCAATCTATCATGTTATGAGATAAAAATAATCTGATCAAACTTATCATGTTTGTGAATCAAAGGATGTCATGCTAAGGCTATGCATCATGGATTAAAGCCATGAAGGTGGGGGATCAAGCAGAACACCACACCCCTGAGCGGGAGAGAGGGGTAGCAGTACGCGGGGATGCAAGTTGTGGAACAGAAATTTGATGTGAAGGGGAACACAACGGTCTTGAAGTGGATGCAGCACCCCTCGCCCTCTCCGGAAACCATAACACACTCAACACATAGAGCATGGTCATGTATGTCAATGCATGAGTCAAAAATGTAACAAAAAAATATTTCTACAAATACTATTAAATAGTAGTGACATGTAATACATATACAGTCATGGGGTTCTAAAGTTAGAGCAATTAATTATATTGCAAATCAAGATTAAGTTATGTAGACAGTAGATACAAGTAGATGTGAATACCTGTGCTACAACATCTAGTTTTTAGTTTTTTAATTATTTCCCAAAAGAATATAATAATATGATGGTGATGTGTTGTGTGTGAGTTTGGTTCAAAAAAAGAAATTCAAAATTTTACAGTCTTTAAATGTTGTCACATATTTCATCAATCACTCCTTTGGCCTTTTGCTCATTGTTTTCCGTTTGTTTGAATCCAAATATCTCTTTCTCAACCGGATATTGTGAGGTGTAACCTGTTAATTAACGTTGTTCATCAGACTCGACTACAAAAAATGGCTAATACAACTATCTGACTGATTAAATTAGGTGGGTTGGGTAACAGGCCAAACCCACAAACCAAATTTTTGTTTTTGTGAACTTTTTAATGATAAATGTATTTATTATGACTAAGACACCATGTAATTACAATGATAATCTAATTGTTTATATAAAACTGACCTCAATTAGCTCATCAGATGCCACATAACCAATAGCTTCTTCAAGTGTCATCTGCATAAAATTTGTACAGAACATAATAAAAAAGATGGTAGAAACTTTTTTTAAACTTTTTTACAGAAAAATAATAAAATCAAGATTAAGTAAAACAGGTAAATGATACGAACTCTGCGAGGTGGTGATAGCTTCACATTCTCATCATTTCCAGCAGATCTTATATTTGTAAGTGCCTTGTTTCGTACTGGGTTAACCTTCACAAATCCTCAAGTTATTATTTTTACAAATTAAAAGGTCGTAATACCCGAGCAGAAGTAACGTAGGTTTCCTCCTTACATCAAGATCTGTGTCTCGTGAGTGTTCGCCAACAATCATGCCATCGTATGTCTGCATCAATCATAAAGAAACTTAGTAAATAATAACAAAAATAAAATAAACAAAACGGGTCAAAGGGGTTGAAAGTTGAGCGAAGTCTATTTTTGATGTATACACCCTACTATATTGCTTTATTCAAAAATTAGATTATCATTGTAAATTTGTGATAAAAGACTTTTGTGCAATTACTTCTTCACACAAACTACATATGGAAAGTATAACAAGACTGTAAACAAAATAACCACCTCTACACCAGGAGTCACAAAAAGTGTTCCACGTGGTTCCAAACTCACTAAAGCATAAGCTGTGATCGTTCCACGAGCACATGATACCTGTTCATTAACCATGTAACCAACCATAAGTTAAAAATTAGAAGTTTGTTTTCTATTCAATGGAGAGCTTGAAGAATGAATTATGGGCATGGTTGTAAAAATCCCGACTAGCTTCTGATTAGTCGTCTAATTAATTACTAATCGGAGGTTCACCGATTAATGGCCGAATGTTAGGTGGTCAATAGCGGTCCTATTATCCTAGCCAAGTTTCGACCAAACCTTATAAATTCCCGCCAATTACTTGAAAAATGAGTTGATGAGGGGGTTAAAACATGTCTACTTTAATAAACTACATATAAAAATGTGTGTGTAAATATATATATATATATAACTAAAAGTTACATATAAAAATCTCAATCCGATTAATCCTGATAAATCACTAGTTGGTACCCCACCAACCGACTAGCGCCTAGCAATTCTTACAACACTGATTATGGGCATAACTTGTAATTTGAATTTCCTCCAAAAATAAAAAAAACTATTTATTAAGTCATCCATACAAGCTAAATAGATAACAAATAATGCTTACATATAAATGAGACGTGAATAAAATAAAATTTACTTGTTTCAGAATTCAAAATAGAGCCAATGATGATCAGTTAATGAACCTATCGAGAAAAAGGAACATTTGATACAAATTAATGTAACAAGGATATTACCAACACTCCTTTTCTGACGTTTCCAAGTGAGCCCCGATATTTTTCATAAGCTGTAAAAATATTGTAAACAAAATAGAAGAAAATTTCAATAATTGGAATCACATTTCAATACATATGTAATATTCAAACAAAGACTCTGTAACTAAGAATGTCTGATTATAACATAAGTAACATCCCCAAAAAGAGAGCACTTTCCACATTAGAGACATATAAAAACATTTTTTAAGATGTTAATCTTGAAACATCAAGGTTAATATCATAACAGAAACATTGTTAAAATAAGCAAATACCCATAAAGGCACGATGCATGAATCCTGTGCCACGAGTGTCACTGCTAAACACACTTCTGTAACCAACCAGTCCCCTGAAGTGTCATATGGAAAATCAGATATAACATAATGGAAAAAGTAACAGTCTCCATGCATGAGAAATAAAAGTACATTTTATTCATTTAAAATGCATAAAACCTCCCAAATCATTTTTTCAAAAAACTATAATATTATTGAAATAACATAATTTTCGTAAAAGTAAACTGCCATTTTGGTCCCTGAGGTTTGGGCAGTTTTGCCACTTTAGTCCAAATCTCAAACTTTTTGCATCTGGGTCCCTGTGGTTTCAGTTTTATTGCCATTTTGGTCCAAAAGTTATTTTTATCTTCTAAAATCCTGCTATTTTGTCCTTTTCCTCATGGGCAAAATGGTCATTTTAAGCAGAGTTTGAGGTTTATTTATATATAAAACATATATTAATGCTTAAAATGACCATTTTGCCCCTGAGAAAAAGGACAAAATAGTAGGATTTTAGAAGACAAATATCACTTTTGGACCAAAATGGCAATAAAACTGAAAACACAGGGACCCAGATGCAAAAAGTTTGAGATTTGGACTAAAGTGGCAAAACTGCCCAAACCTCAGGGACCAAAATGACAGTTTACTCTTTTAATCATATATGACAACAAAAGTCAAAGAAGACAATTGTTTTGGAAGTAAATATTAAACAGTGCCCTTATGTCTTTTGTTTTAAAACATAAAGAAAACTAGAACACAGAGTATGTGCCTATGAAATATGTAAAGGAAGTGCCGGAAAAAAATGATGGCTGACCTTGAGGGACAAGTTAACATCATTCTAGTCCTGCCAAAGTTTCCCGGGACCGGACCCATGTCAGTAACCTCCGCTCGTCTGTGAGAAAGCGCTTCCATTACCAGCCCCACATGTTCTTCATTGATCTGAAATCAATATTTGTAAAATCATAAACCCAAACAAAGCTAATGTCATATTGGAAATGGAACACTAAATCTATAGGTATATCAGCTTTCTCACCTCAATAGTTACTTCCTCAATTGGCTCTAGCTTTACACCATTCTCATTTTTGTACCTGATACAAAACCAAAACATGTCATTGCATTGGAAAACATTGTCCGGATTCTTTCAATTGAAGTCATCCCTCATTATCTTTAAATATTATTTAATTTTTAAAGTAAAAGGAAAAATACAAAACAACAAAAATGGCGTTTAAGAAAACATACATAACTTTTGGTGGTGAGACAGAAAGCTCAAAACTTTCACGCCTCATATTCTCAAGCAGGATACCTGGTTCAGTCACACAATAAAAAAAAAAGTCAGCATGCTTATGATGGCTCAAAATTATAATGAAGCACGCGGTACGTAGGAAGGCATATCACCTAGTTGAAGTTCTCCCCTGCCTTGAACCTCGTATGATTCTGCTGGACCAGGGATTACATTTATTGCTAAATTTGTTTCTGCTTCAGCCAATAGGCGATCACCAATCTTTCCTCCTGTTAACTACACACATATATACAGACCATAACATGTATGAAACTCTGATTTTTTTATTAGAAAGTGTAATTAATTTAGCACAACTGACACATAATAACCATATTTGCAACTAGCTAAGTGAAGTCAAATAAAAATAGACCGATAAGTAAACGTTGAATTCCGCGTAGTTAGTAGACTTTAAAATAACTGAATTAGTTGAAAAATATATCTTACCTGAGTACCATCAAGACCAGCCAATGGAGAGTCATTCACACCAAAAGTCATTGATATGGTTGGAGGGTCCAGCTCAACAGTGGGCAATGGGGTCATCACCT
This sequence comes from Scalesia atractyloides, assembly GCA_947069175.1. Taxonomy (NCBI): domain Eukaryota; kingdom Viridiplantae; phylum Streptophyta; class Magnoliopsida; order Asterales; family Asteraceae; genus Scalesia; species Scalesia atractyloides. Next base: position 52,452,559 of record CAMTDV010000006.1, on the reverse strand, counting down.
GCCAAACAAGTTGGCAGTTAAAATGTGTCGCCATGAAAATTAATAACCAATATCAGATGACAAACCAGAACAGTCTATAATGATTATAACTATATTGCCTCGCAAATGAACTATTGCTTATTTGTTTTGAAAACCTGTATTCACTTAAATCGACCGCTTCATTAATGACACAAAGTTCAACTAAATTACGTAGATGAGCTTGCTTTTTGTAGCAGCATGAATACCAACTGAATCATTATTCTTGTGACTAAATTTCTCAGCTTACACACACAACACACATATATATATATATACATACATATATATATATATATATATGTATGTATATATATGTATATATATATGTATATTTGGGGTTGGTTGGGGGGGGTGGTACCTCTACATTTGCTACTGTGTGGCCAATAGATGGACTCTTCAACCCTGCCACTGAGATGATATCACCAGCACCAGCACAATCAACATCAAACGAGACCATCCCTTGTTTTTTCCTTAGCTTCACAATCTAAAACATAAACGAAGATTAAACGATAAAAACGAGAGGCGCCAGAGTTGCATCCAGCAAAGGATCCTAGATTTATCTATTTGTTTTATAACTTTTAAGAACATCAGGTAGCATATGATCACATACTTTCCCCTCTTCAATTTTGACAACCCCAGCATCCGAATCACGTAATCCATGAACCCTATCATTTATATGAACCACACCAGATGTAATTCGCCCAGTCAAGATTCTCCCCACATAATCATCCTTTTCCATCATCGAAACCTGAAAACAAAACAACCAATACTAAGATTTTGCACAGATATATGGATTGAATGTATAATGCACTATAAATTAACGAACCAGCATTCTGAAAGGTTCATCAAGGCTAGCTTTTGGTGGGGGAACATAATTTACAATTGCATCAAGCAATTGTGACATATTTTTGGCATCGGCTGGAGGATTCTTGGTGAATGTCGATGATGCCCAACCTTCTTTAGCAGAAGCATATAAAACCGGGAAGTCAAGTTGCTCCTCTGAAACGTCATATTCATGTATGTTTTCAGATAATATGAAAAACCATGCATATGACAAATAATCAGTTAGAAGTGGCAATTCCAACCCATTTATTATGATATGGTTGAAGCAGGTAATATTAAATCTCAGACAGGTCAAATGAGTAAAATAAAAAAAATTGATCAGCTGGAGAAAATAGGTCAAGTGCATCAAAAGTTTCCAAATGTGTAACTTTAATGTATAAAACCTCCAAAATCATTTTATTTAAAAAAATTCAATAATTACTGTAACAATTAACTTCATTAATCACATTTGATGCACTTATAGTTCATAAAGATTCATGGGAAATTTATTTAAGGGTTTTGGGTCAACCCGACCTGTATCGTACAAAATATTTATCAATATAGACTAATTACCCAGCCGGCCCAACCGCCCATTTTGCCACCTCCTAACAAATATAGAATAAAACAATGAATATGATCTATTTCCAATATCTGCACACCTGTTGCACCAAGATTTGCAAAGAGATCAAATACCAAACTCTCAACTTCATCGCACCTCTCCTCACTAACTGCATGGAAGATGATTGGTAATGCTTGAACCAACAGAAATCAAGTATTGCAAAACATAAATGAATAACTTACAAGAAAAAAAAGGTAATCATATCTACTGATAACAAAAAAACCGTACCTGAAGGTCTATCTACTTTGTTCATGAGTAAAATAGGACGTAGCCCGTATCTTAAGGCTTTTGCTAAAACAAATTTTGTCTGTGCAAGTGGGCCTTCACCAGCATCCACAACTAATATGGCTCCCTCAACCATGCCAACAACCCTCTCAACCTAAATAATCGTACAAAAAAATGACCAAGTGCTATATAGTATATAATAAACATTTTCTCTAGTAAAATAATGGAGTATAAAGCATGAAACAAGAGAAAAAAATTACATTCACACATATAACAAATATCATATAGTGGTTAAGTAAAATTAAGCAAAAAAAATACTAAAATTGCTAATAAACTACCAATAAAAAAAAGTTGTTGTACCACTATCAAATACTAACACTGTCCAGCTATTAAAAAAAATACTAAGCTTTATCAGCTAAAACGTACCTCACCACCAAAATCTGCATGTCCAGGTGTGTCAACCATGTTTAGCTCATTTTCTTTCCATGAAATGGACGTGATCTGCGAGTGATGAAAATCAACACCCAAAAACGAAAATATAAGTGCATTTTGTTACCTGGTAACAAAATCATCTTGAAAATAGTAACATGTATTAACTAGAAAAAATGTACAAATTTATGTTTAAATGTTTACGATACATTGGTCGGGTCAAGTTGAAGAAACAAAGAAATAGAACTCGCACAGTCCCATGAGGGAAAAACACCATCATCCTCGGACTTCCCATCAAGGATTTCCAATATATGTAGATAGGGAAGATCAATTTGACCAAACTCATATTAGAAAACAAAGATTGCTAGCGGTCGAAAGAAGAAATGTTTATTGATTTCTTCAACGCTCAACAAAAAGAATCCAGATCCTTGAAGATCAAACTGGTTTTTAAATCTTTCCATTGTAATAAACCAAAAACAACAATCATACTTTCCTGCTTGGCGGTTGGAATGACAGACTTTGTTACATTTTTCAACTACAAATAGCCCTTTCGAATACTTAGTTTGGGATTCCTTCTTAAAAACAACTTATTATTTAACTTATATAAGTTACAAATACTAACTTATCATTTTCAACTTCTCAACACACAAAAACAAGCTAACCCAAACACTATAAAAACAACTTATTAACTTTTATAAGTTATAAAGTTGTTCCAAAATAAGCTAACCCAATGACTCGCACATATAAAGTTAAAAACATGATTATTCATTCAGTAAAGAAATAAAATGAAATGAAGAGCGTATGTACCTTAGAAGCAATGGTGATTCCACGCTCCTTCTCAAGCTGATTAGAATCAAGCGCCCGTTCATGTGGAATATCCGCCCCGCACTGCCTAAGCAGGCGATCCATAAGAGTCGTCTTTCCATGATCGACATGAGCAATCACAGCCACGTTGCGGAGGCGGTTTGGATCCAGCGTGCCGCCGGGGTCAGTGGCAGAGGCAGCAGCGGTGACGGAGAAGAACCGTCCATGTGTGAATGGTTTGAGGTATGAAGACGGGGATGAGGAGGAGATGGATTTTCTGGTGGAAGAGAAAAGAGCACGAACCAGAGGACCGACCATTTTGGTATCGGGATTAATGGGTTTTGTTTTGTCCACCGCCTCCGGAAGTTGTAAGCGATGGAGGTTTTAGGGGTTATGGGGTATAGCCGGGTCGGATCTTACATGATCCACTTAACCCGACTTATTATTGTAGGGGTTGGGTTGGATTTCATTGTATTTAAAATATTAGCTTTTATATATTATGTATGCATGTATAACTAGGGGTGTGTACGGTTCGGTTTTTAAGTAAAATTAAAACCGAAATGTCGGTCATTTTAAAAACCGTTTGGTTTTGTTTTTTTTTTTTGTTTCGATTTTTTCGGTTTTTACGTCCGTAACAAATTTACGTAATATTCAAAAAATAAAAAGTATAAGTTATTTTATAACAATCTTTTTATATGTTTACATTTAAGTTATTATAGTTAACCTCTTTAATTAATATAGTTTACATAAATCTAACTTTCTAATCTCTTTTTATGTTACTTCAAAGTTTTTATTAAGACATTTTCTATTATAAAAATTTGAAGATCAATTAATTTTTATATTAAATTTTGTTATTTCTTATGGGTAATAAATAAATCATTTCAATTATAAATAAACATGTAATATTTTTATTATAAACACTTAACATTCAAAAATAAATTAATATTTTCTACTAGCATTGGGTTAAACACTTAAACAATTTAAACTTAAACATAAAAACATATGGATTGTAACTTATCAGTTCGGTTCGGTTTGGTTTTTTTCGGTTATTGAAAATGTTTATCCGAAAGCCGAACCGAAATTTTTGGTTATTAAAAATCCGAAAACCAAACCGTCGGTTTTTGTTTCGGTTTGGTTTTTTCGGTTCAGTTATTTCGGTTAATCGGTTACGGTTCGGTTATTTCGGTTTTCTTGCTCACCCCTAATGTATATGCGTATTACTAAGCTGGTTTTTGTTTATCTAAAAAGATCTATGCAGACTCTCCTGTTTGTGGTGTGCAGACCATGCGTAGATATTGTTATCTACAGATTGTTTGTTTTTTCAAAGATGTTTCACTAAAAAAGGTTTGCTCGAGCTATTTTTGGTGCAGAATTGGCCCAACCACTTTTAAGAACTTCTAAGATCTGCAAAGGGTTAAACACCACCGTCCACGTCCACCATCCACCACCATCGTCCACCGTCAACGCCCACCACCACCGTCCATGTCCACCACCCACCGTTCACGTCCACCACCCACCACCACTGGTTTATTTAGAAGTATACATACGCTAAAATACAAATAGACTTCTTCTTGCAAACTTCAAAGGTTTGTTCACCTCTTCTTCTACAGATGTCTGCAGATGTGGTTCGCAAACTGCAGACATTTTACCTCTTATAAAACAAATTGCACCTAACTATCATACCAATGGGATGGTGGTTCACTGAAAAAGCTAAAGCCTTTAAACATATACGTTTTGAAGAGGGAGATCTTGGGTTCAATTCCCACTAACGATACGGTTTCAAAAAATTCACCGTTCAAAAAGAAGTACAAGGGCTGCTGAAAACCGGATTTTAGACCAAACCATCAAATTGGATCGATTTTAAAATTGGTCTGGATCGAGTCAAAACCAGATTGGCGCAAAGCAGTTCGGATAACCGAAGTAATTTTTGAATCAGTATGGTTTGATTTTAATAGGGGTGTGCATGGTTCAGTTTGGTTTTTTGGTAAAACCGAAACCCTAACAGAAATGTATGGTTTTTGGTATTTGAAAACTGTTCGGTTTCAGTTTTTTGAGTTTTAGCAATGGCCCAGTTCGGTTTTTTGAAAATAGAAATTACATAATATTAAAAAATGAAAGGTATAATTCAATATTTAAGAATGTTTCTTAGATGTTCACATTTAAGTTATTATATTTAACCTTTTAATTAATATTCTCCACACACACCTTGTAACACCCCAACCCGGATGGGTTGACGTGTCACTATAACAGCGGATCAGAACAAAAATCATAACTCCATTGATTAAACGAAAGTTGGAAATACATAACAAAAGTTAAGTAAGTCCGAATGTCTAATAAAAATTATTCAGAAACATAAAGTTAAAGGGCATCTTCAGATTATTCATTTTATTCCTAAGCATTAGTCTTCCCCCTTATCCCCGCCCAAGGTATCTTGTGAACCTGATGTGTATAAAAAGTTTACGGATTTAGCCGAATGCCCAATACGGAATAATAGGCTCAAGTAGCAAATAAATAAACAACTAAAATGATATCACTATATCTCGTAATGTAAACTGATACGAAGCAAAACAAAGCAAAGCATATATATCTGAACTGAACCATATCATACGGATGTACCCATAAGCTAAACAGAGGTGACAGCCACAAAGTCCGTCAGATGAGACGGTGTGGGTTGGCCTACCCGACATCCGTCTCCAGAAACATACCTAGCATATATCCATACGCCTCCTAGTTGCTATGTACCACACTTGTACCTAGGGACACTGTGAACTGATAACTCTGTCACGGGAGGAGCCAGAGAGCTTAGGGTAGCAGATCTTAGATAATCAGTAGTAAATATTAATACTAACATTAACAGATATTATAAGTATCTGAACATGCAATAATGAACACAATATAATTATAAACTTATCGCATGTTGTCAAGCCGAAAAACAATTGTAGTTGGAGTAAGAAACAAACGGACGATCAATTGAATCGAGGCTCAAAGACGTTGGAGTTTTCAAGATATATATATATATATATATATATATATATATATATATATAACATATATATATATATAATAAAATACATACATATATATATGTTATGGTCAAAAATCGGTTTAAGGATAATGTAACCAAATCTAATTTGTGAGATAGTGTGTTTGTATGTTGAACAATAATGTAAACAAATGTAAAGTGTAAATAGCAATGAACACCGTGATTTATACTAGGAAAAAGCCCTTGATCTTTAGAAGATCTCTGGCACAAAAAACCTCGGGTGATGGAAACTACCAATCACCAACTCTATTGAACAAACAATGAACAATTCAATACAACTTCGGATAATATTGAGCTTGATACAAATGAATTCTAGTGTGTGTGTTTGAGAGTAGTTTCAAATATGATCAAGTGTTTGAGAGTCGTTTATGAGAGTCGTGTTCCCCTTTCCAATTGTTTTTAAATGAGCTCAATATCCCCTTGATATAACTAGAAAACTCTAGCTAACTGACTATACGAAAAATGTGCAAGTCCCCCGTGTTCATCCGTAACGGCTACTCTTTATCATGCACGTGTTTTATTTGAAGCATATTCAGCGAGATTCCAGCAAAGAGTAAGTCCACGTCGCCCATTACCTGCGTATAAACATTAGAAACATAGAGAAAAATTGTTAGATAACATAAGTAATAATAAGGATCCCTGATCCTCAGACTTCTTGCACCATCCGCTAAGGATAAGTGATCCAGGCTAGGTCTCAGGATACATGATCCAGACTTAATAAAACTCAGACCCTAACATATAATATAAATAAGGGTTTGTAACAAACGAACAAGATAACAAAAGGAGAGGGGTTAAGGATCTGTACCTTGTTTCTTGCTTCGTTGTCTTATAAATAATAGTCTTGTTTAAAATGTGGTCGTATAACCTACATCGTGTCCATATATTTCATAAGTTTGTGTTCGTATGTATATATGTTTGTTGAGAGATCATTTCTAACCCACGACTAGTTTAAATACCCAAGTTTGTTTAATAACTCATCCGTTCATATTAGTTTTTCTTAGAGTAAAAGAAATAATTATTACTATATATATGTGTGTGTACACTTATATTTGTCTTATAAATCTGATTATTTAACTAAAAAATCTGATGTTAGTAATTAGAAAATCTCCTAAAATAATTATTACTATATATATATATTGTGTGTGTGTGTGTACATTTATATTTGTCTTATAAATCTGATTATTTAAAATAAGAATCTGATGTTAGTAATTAGAAAATCTGAAAAAATAATGTCACCAGCAAGGTTTGAACCCCAAACCTCTAGTTTCTAAGTCCCAAGACTTAAACAATTAGACTACACCACATTTTGATGTGTATTTTGAAATCTGGTGGATTTAACCAGAAATTTGATGGGTTTAAATGCAAATCTGATGTATTAAAAAGAATGTCTCTTGCAATAATTGAACCCAAGACCTCTAGGTTATAAGTTAGAGTCTTAACCAGTGGACCACTTGGTTATTTATGTTTGATTTTTGACATCTGATGTTTTATATAAGAAATTTGGTGCATTTAATAGAAAATTTGGTGTTTTTACAAAAATCAGATGTTTATCAGAAATCTGATATTGCGTCAGATTTTGATGCTTTATATCAAGAGTCTGGTAAAAATATATGTCTCCAGCATGATTTGAACTTGTGACCTCTGGGTTGCAAACCATAACCTTAACCAACTGGGTTATCTGAGCCCTTGTGAACAAATAGATTCATTAATTATTTAATTACTCGGTTCACTGGTTTATCTTCTTCGTCATCTTTTATACAAAACTAACATTTACATAATAAATTCTAGATTCCATTTTCATTATAGATTAATGATGTGCTAAAAGTAGTTTAATAAAAACAAACTAAATTAACCTAATCTAGACACTAAGTGATACTCTAGACTCTCTAATACTCGACTGAACTACTAACCGACAAGTGAACCGATCGACTCTAGTAAAGCTAAGTAAGTCCAGATATCGAACCCATGAGACTCTATTTAATTAAGCTAACAACTCTATCTCCTCTCTAATACTCGACTGAACTACTAACCGACAAGTGAACCGATCGACTCTAGTAAAGCTAAGTAAGTCCAGATATCGAGCCCATGAGACTCTATTTAATTAAGCTAACAACTCTATCTAGACTGACACTGACACATACATGAAACTAATTGTTTTTATGTTTTTGGGGGGAGTTTTCTAAAACTCATAAATTTGCGATTAAATTAAATACAAATTAACTAGACTAACTAGAACACGACTTGGGATTAGGGTTGAACTCAGTGATGATGAAAAACTACCTAGGTTGGAATCCGACTTGCTATCGAATGGCTTTTTATCAGATATTAACGTGATATGGAACCGGGATTTTTAAATGCTAAATCCTAAGAGATACCGAACAAGACCCCCAACCCTTCTCAGGAAAACACCTCTGGAACTCTAAAGGACTGTTACGACTACCGGTTAACTAGACTCCCCTATGGTTGTCTAACTTTCCATAAACGTGCCCTAAAGTGACAAACTACCTCACGGCGGAAAGTCTAAGGCAACTAAGGACTCGATTTGGTTTAATAGACAGGATAGTGGCAAGGCAACTAAACCGGCTTTTTACAAAACCTAATCCTAGCAATTTACCAATCTAGACCTATTAATAACCTAGCACTTTACGGTGATAAAGTTAGTAGAATATCGAAACCGAATTAAATCTTGAATATTGTTTCTATGGTTTATTGGCCAATTCACCAAAAGATTACCCAACCCGCAAAGACCAGATAATCAACACAAACTCATTATATGAAAGACATTCACCAGAATTCATGTGAAACAATAATCAATCAATAATCAAGTAAAATACGCAAACACACCAAATCAAAGAACAAAGTTGTTTACTTTTCAAAGAAAATCCATAATCAACATTAAACACCGATAAAAACCCAAACTTTAACAAGTGTTCATATCAACCTAAGTAGGTTAAGGTATTTAGCCAAGAATCATGGTTGTGAAAATCAAAACAAATATCTTAACAAGAGAATTCATCAATATAAGTAGGAAACACGAGAAACAAAGTAATCCGGGAAGACAAAACCCGTTAAATATTCAATTCGACGACTTCCAGCTCCTACCAAATGATTCTCGTGCTTCCTAGCCTTCAAAACCTTGCTAAAATCGATGTTGAGTTTGTCCAAATTCGCCCAAGATCGTAACTAGGATTGACTTGAATGATTAAGATGTTTATATATGGTTTTAGCAACGATCCAGCAACAAGTAAAACACTGTCGCAAATCACAACCCCGTCGCGTTACGCGACGAGTATACTCCATAGGCTACACGTGACGGGGCGTGTCAACTTCATATATAAAAAAATTGACAAGATGTATACTCTTTCGTTATGAATGAAATGAAGCTTCCGCTGATTCTGTTTCTACTCATTTCTTAATAACATTCTACCAATTAGTCGTATTATGCCAAAACTTCCGTCTAGAACCGCCGGATCATGGACTTTCAATTGGTATCAGAGCTACGGTTATCACCTACACTCATGAATTATGAATTTAGGAGGGTTTTAGACGTAAAACATCAAATAAATAGACAATCCACGGACAAAAAGTAAAACTAAACTTATAGGATTGTTAGAAAATCATTTTCGACCAGATCTGTGGAAGCATCATCTCAAATTCACAGAATTAAGGATTTTGGATCGAAAATTGTGTTCATCATGGATTTAGCTTCGCACAAAGGTAATCTGGAATACCTAAAAAAATTTTGGTGATAGAAAAATTTTGTTGGTCATATTGACGTGACGAGTGTCCAGAAAAAATTTGGTGATAGAAAACTTTTGAGATTTTAATGACTGATACGAGATGTTCAGGGACACCGTTTGGAGCTTCAGAGAATAGATTTGATGACATGATCGCAAAATGTTGAAGATATTGGGGTCGCCACTGATAATTATGCAAAATGAAGATCAATTGGTATAGGGATTACTAATGGGCCTAAACGTAAAATCCGCATTTGATGAAAACTCATTTTCCGGATTTGAGGGGGAATTTCAGTGAACAATTTGGTAGGGTCAGAATTTGCAAAAATGAGGGGGAATAAAAATTTCACATAGATATGAAGATTCCAGTATTTTTGAAATTCGTGACTATGCAACTGTATTTGGGTGGTTCTGATTGCAGATTATCTAGGGGATACTGAAGATCTAGTTTCGTGAATCGTGGTTACAGGAAGTTCAGAATTTTCAGATTGTAATACAGATTGATGCTTAGGGGTTAAAGGCCTGATCTTCGATATGGGGCTGGATGCACATACGACTGCTTATTTTTAATTCTGAAAGGCAAATGAACTATTTTCAGGATTAATCCAGGAAATGAGGATGTTTTTTCTAGTTTCAGTTGCGCCGTTCCTGCGAAGTGAGCTATATATCTGTAATTGTGTCTGAAGAGGAAAAATGTGATTTTGATCGCGGACGAATGTTTCTTAGATTTGATGTGTTACCAGATGATTAGATTCTGATGAAGATTTGCTAATTAAGAATATTACCGATTTGCTGACCAATTTTTTAAGAGTATGCTTAAACACGATCACGGAAATTGTGATTTCAGATTTTCGAGGGTATTCATTGATTTGAAGTTTACCATTGTGGTAATTCGAAGGTTCTATCAATTTCCGGTTGGGTTTGAAGATCAGAGGATCGAGCAAAAGAGGAGTGCCCTAAACCCAACTCGGATGTGGTTATCATTGAAACAGAGAAGCTCCGTTGATTAACTTCAAGTTGGTGTTTATTGGAGAAAATTTGTCAATTAAGCAAATCAGAGGAGGTCGGAAACCGTGCAAACAAAGACTTGAAGATTAATTTTTTAAGAGAATTATTTCAGGGGGAATTTGTGCTTTACAAAGATAATGCAAACCCAAATCATCAATTAGGGGGGAATTTGTTGACGTTCTACGACATCGATAGATACCTTGATTGAAGTTGCAGAATATTCAAACACGGCTCTCATATTTCAAGATTAAGATCAAGCTTCGCAGTGACGTCCAAGGGGGGAGTTGTTGATGCACTTTGTGTCCATCACTGTACGAATAGGCTAGATTGAGTGTGTATTGAATATTGTATAGATTAGATACGAACACATGACCCGAATGCGAATGAGAAACGAGGTTTAAATGTAACTTCATACGAAGTTGGAGCTACCTTCGCACGAAGATAAATGCTCTCTTTGCACGAAGGTAAATGTCTATATATAGTGTTGTGTGTTCGTGAGAGGATAAGTTTTGGAGTTCCTAGAGGGGAAACGCTGCCAGAATTTCGCCAGCTTGACAAGATGTATACTCTTTCAGTATGAATGAAATGAAGCTTCTGCTAATTCTGTTTCTACTCATTTCTTAATAACATTTTATCGAATTAGTCATATTATGCCCAAACTTCCATCTAGAACCGCTGGATCATGGACTTTTAATTGGTATCAGAGCTACGATTATCACCTACCCTCATGAATTATGGACTTAGGAGGTTTTAGACGTAAAACATCAAATAAATGGACAATCCATGGACAAAAAGTAAAACTGAACTTATAGGATCGTTAGAAAATCATTTTCGACCAGATCTGTGGAAGAATCATCTCGAAATTCACAGAAATAAGGATTTTGGATCAAAAATTGTGTTCATCATGGATTTATCTTCGCACGAAGGTACTATCTTTGCACGAGATAATTACCTTCGCACGAGATAGATTACCTTCGCACGAAGATAGATTACCTTCACTCGAAGGTAGCTACCCTCGCACGAAGGTAATCGGATTGCCTAAAACAATTTAGTGATAGAAAAAATTTTGTTGGTCGTATTGACGTGACGAGTGTCCAGAAAAAATTTGGTGATAGAAAATTTTTCGAGATTTTAATGACCGATACGAGATGTTCGGGATACCGTTTGGAGCTTCAGAGAATAGATTTGATGACACGATCGCAAAATGTTGAAGATATTGGGTAGTCACTGATACTTATGCAGAATAAAGATCATTTGGTATAGTGATTACTAATGGGCCTAAACGTAAAATCTGCATTGGATGATAATTGATTTTCCAGATTTGAGGGGGAATTTCCGTGAAAAATTTGGTACGGTCAGAATTTGCAAAAATGGGGGAGGGGGAATAAAAATTTCACGTAGATATGAAGATTCCTGCATTTTTGAAATTCGTGACTATGCAACTGTATTTGGGTGGTTCCGATTGCAGATTATCTGGGGGATACTGAAGATCTAGTTTTGTGAATTCGTGGTTACAGGAAGTTCAGAAATTTCAGATCGTAATACAAATTGATACTTGGGGGTTAAAGACCTGATCTTCGATATGGGGCTTGGTGCACGTAAAGATAGAAGCTTTTTAGTATGTCAAAACATAATTTAAGTAGAAAAATTCCGCCTAGTTACTGGTTAAATTCAGAAATCACAACGCAAGTTTGGAGCTTTATGGCAATGTAGCAATAATAATTCAGTTCAATGTCCAAAACATACCCAATCCATGGCTCCTGCAACCACTAAACACTAGACACTAAACTAAATTAAGACTCGAAACTGACTCGACAAGAACCGACACCTAAACATGCAAGACTGAACTCAAACTAACTAGAAAACGAATGATATACAGAAAAAGTACAAGAAAACATACCACATTTGTGATGAACAAGATAAAAATTTCAACTTTTTCGGTTCGGAGAGTAAAGTCCGTAGTGTGGTTGATTGTGCAATGAAACAGGTGAAATTGATGGTGTAGAATGATGGGGAAGTGAAATGGTCCTTGATGTGGGGTGAAAACGGAGGTTGAATGGTGGTGTTTGGTGGTAGAAATGGTGGAAAATGGGTGATTTGCGGGTGGGTTCGCGTTTTAGGGTTTTGAGAGTGTTTTGGAAGAAATGGGAAAAAAGGGAAAGGTATAGCCGGATGAAGGGGGCATCGCATTACGCGACGGGTATGGGGACTGGGCTACGCGTGACGTCTAACCTCGGTTCAAGTTATCAGGCGGTTCAAGGGGGCATCGCGCTACGCGAAGCCCATGTGGGTTAGGGGTCGCGTAGTGCGGCGTGTCCATTTCCAAGCAATCCTCATTTAAGGGCCTGGTGCTACGCGAAAGTCTTATTGCTTTAGGCTTCGCGCAATGTCTAGGGCCTATATTTACAGAAAGTTTCGAAATTTGTTGCCTTTTATGCCTTAGAAAAAAAAATCCAATTTAACCAAACCTCCCAAAAACCATTCCCAAAAATTTCTAACTCTAGGACTTACTTGGAACTCCGTTTTCTCTTCAATTCTCGCTCCTCTTCGGTAATGAATTCCTGCAAAAGACTCAAAACACAAAACACAAGAATGAAAATCTACAAAAAAAACTATCATTAGCTACGAAAAGACTCAAATAACGACTCAGTACAAATGGTACAAACTCTACACTTGAGTCAATTGGCCATCCTAAATAGAGTTTCAGCCTATGGCCATTAACTTTCCAAGTATTTACGTCGGTTTCACTTTGCAACTCCACTGTACCATATGGAAACACTTCCTTCACTACATATGGACCTTGCCACTTTGACTTCAACTTTACATCGAACAATTTCAACCGTGAATTGTATATGACGACCTTGTCTCCTGCCTTGAACTCCTTCAAACCTCTTAATTTTCGGTCATGCAACGCCTTCATCCTACACCTCTTTCTCACTTTCCAAACACTTCTAAATCATCAAAACACTCTCTAGTTCTCTGAAATTTCAAGAACAAGGCAGAATTGTTCAAGTGCAAAAAGTGAGTTCAAACTCACTTTTCTTCATATTTTCTTCACCAAATATTCCTCCACAAAGCTTGGATTGCCTCTAGGATTTTTTCCACAGGTTTTCCATGGAAAACCAAGGTAGAACATCACTATTTTGAGGTCTAAACTTTCTGTTTTGGAAGGTTATGGTTGTTGCTTTTATTAAACTCATGTTTTCTCATACCAACATGGCCTCTTATGCAACTAATCAAGTCTATGGTTAGTAAGCTTGGCCAAGGTTGATTCATACAAATTGGAGGTTTAAATCACCTCCAAAACATTTTTTTTGATAGGGTTATTAACCTACAAGTGTTGAAACCATCCAAGCTTGTTATATGACAAGACTTATGTTTTGGTATAGGTGTGAATACTTGGAAACCTTGGCTATCCTAACTTCATTCCACCACCTCACTTACCCTTGCTATCTCAAGTTGTTTGCTCTATTGAAAGTAACCTAACCCCATCTAGCCACCGACACTTAGTTAACTCTTTCTATGTCGGAAGTGGCTCACCGAGTTCATGTTTACTTGGCTACTTGATATAGTGATTATTGTACTTTTCCTTTCCTTCATGACCATCTGAATCATCCTTGTGATGATTTGTGTATTTGTGAACCTTACGAATGAGGTTAAAGAACGGTTATACTCCTACCTCCATGCATGACTTCTATGGCATCTATGACATATATTGGACATACTATGTACTATATAATATACATATTAACTTATACATAACCGAACCCTTGATAACAATCGACATGGTTACTTGTCATGATAATAGGTTATATTAACTAAGTCCTGAACGCACCTTTACGATTCTAATGGGTAATGTAACCCATGAAATCACATTCACCCATACGGGTTTTTGTAGTGTAAAAATGGGTGTTTCGAGACTAGATAATTTCTTTCGTGTACACATACTTTATGTACTTTAAATCCCAAATCTGAATCCTTCGTAACATCTGAATACTCACACACCTTCGTTTACCCCATGTAGGGTAACCTCGGTGTTCCATCCTCCAAACTATCAAACTCTTCACGGGAATAACAAAGGAAGCTTTGCAAAACTGTAAGTACACTCGAACACCCTTTTTACGCTTTACACTTTTAGGTGCAATATGTTTAACCTATCAAATTACACATTCACAATCATACTTATGCAAACACAAACAATCCATACATGCATGCTTAAAATACGTGATACTTGATTTGTATTCTTGGAACATTCTTATGTGATTCACTTCTCATTAACTTCATACGAGCCTCCCCTTAACGTGTATAACGCTATTGGGATAACGCACCGTCCGTATTCTTGAGGCCATGTTAAGACTTTTTATGCGGTAATAATAGGGTTGAATTATACTTTCAAACATGTTGCAGGTTGATGATGTTGATCATGATTAAACGCATCTATAAATGTTGGATTTTATTAGTTTAGTTCATTGAATTATGTCGTACTATAAAATTTTAAATGTTGTATTTTGATTTCCTTGTATTGACTTGACAATTATTATTAATGAAATGAAATCAGTTTTGAATTAAATATTGTCACTATAACGCCCTGCTTTTTCATCTTTCCATATTTAGAAAGCTCGTTTTGTAATTCTATTTTTGGAAACTTGTATCTTGTATTCGTTGTTTCGTTGTAATCATTGCAAAACCCAAGACTTGGATCATAATGAAATTCATAATCTTTTATAATTTATACTTTATACATTCATACACTATACAAATGATACTTGATTCGTTATTCTTGGAAACGTTTAATGGATTCATAAATACGTCACGTACATGCTTCATACGAAATTTATACGCAATTCTTATACTTAATCATGTTCGTTTTATACTTGTGTAATCCTTAGAATATGTTTCTTATACTTGAAAACCTTAAAATAGTTCAAAAACACTTAATACATATCATTTGGACAAGGCCCTAATCAACAAAATCAAAAAAACAAACATTATCTTTTCTGTGGAGCCTTACGGACCGTATGGTCCCCCCCTTACGGTCCGTAAGGGGGTCTGGCAGGCGGAAACTTCAAACAGCCACGAATATGCACGAATCCACACATCCTTCTCTCACCCAATGGCCTCTAAACCCTATTAAAACACCTTCCAACCAACCCTAATTCATCCCCTATAAATACCAAGCGTCTTCCAAGCATTTTTCACTTTGCAAACACTCTCTAATCACTCTCAAACACATCAAACCAGGTGAAATCTCAGGAACTTGGCAGATTTGTCATACTTTGCAAAAGTGAGCATAACTTGCTCATTTCTTAGTCTTTTTCCTTGATTCTTCTTTATGTATGATCCCACGGGTTTGCCAAGGCAAATCCAGACCTGGGAATTCACCAAAAAGTCTCCAAAGTGGACTGAACTTTCTGACGTACTTTGAACTTTGTTAAAACAGCTTGAACTTGAGTTATCTTATACACATTCCTATGTCCTAATGCTCATAATCACTTGTATGGTTAGTGGGGCTTAAAAACAAGGGTGTGACATTCAAAATCAGAGGATTTATCCTCACAAACTTTCTGTTTTGTATGAGTTTTTAACTCACAAGTGGTGTCAAGTCTTGAACTTGAAGTTGTGTGACTACTTGGTTAGCTTGGGCTATCCTACATACAAGTCCACACATCACTTGATATTTTACTTAGATTAGATGTTATTATTTCATTCTTGTTTATGTTCTTGGCCCTCCTTGTTGTCTATGACAACTTGTGTAGTGCTGAACTTTACATGAGGTTCTAAAATGGATGGTTACACCTCCTACCTCCTACATGACTTCTATGACATCATTGTTAAACTTATATTAATATATGTATATGGACTATATAATTTACTTAAACCGAACCCTTGATGATGACTAAATAGTTATTCATCAAGCTATTAAATTAGGTCACCAAAGTGTTTAGCGATTTGAATAGGTGTTAACCTATGAAATCATATAAACCCTAATGGGTTCTCATAGTGTCAAAACGAGTGCTAGACCTTGGTGATTATTTTTGTGTATAGTATTTTGTTATACTTTATTTCAAATTCCGAATCTTCCATCAACATCCAATACTCACACCTACGTTTCCTCTTGTAGGATAACTCGATGTTCCACCAACAATCAACAACCCTTCACGGACTTGTCAAACGGAAAGCTTACAAAACTGTGAGTATACTTAAACCCCCTTTATTCGTTTACCACTTTTGGGGTGTGACATGTTAAACTATGAAAACTTACACTTAAACCTTATTCTTAATGCACAAACATTCCTTATCCATGCTTGCATACTTGACTACTTGATACATTAAACTTGGGGTTATACGTTTTGTGCTAGACTTATTCATTAACTTCGTACGAGCCTATCCTTAACATATATAATGCTATAGTATTAATGCACCACCCGTATGCTTGAGGTTATGTTAAGAGCTTATTGCATTTCATCATTGGTTTGATTAGTTAAACACATGCCAACTTTATTATTTATGTTGTTTCAATAGCTTGCCATGTGGAATTGTTTAAAACTCATATTTATGCTATGTACGTATGAGAACTATTATACTCGCCTTTGCTTTTTTCATTTAACTTTATTTTAAACATGTTACAGGGTGAAGATGAGGATCGTATGAAATCTAGTAGGGATGATTAGAAAACATGCCCAAGAAATCACTAGATTGTATATTTATGATATGTTGAACTTGTCGTAATTGTCTTTTGTTTATTGTTATTTGAAATTCCATGTTTTGTAATGACAATTTATGTTATGAAATGAAAGTGGTTTTAATTTAATTATTGTCACAAATAGCGTTATGAGCAACGAGCAATCTATTTCATCCCACCTTGATGTTTCCGTCGTCGGTTAGGGTGTGACAGATTGGTATCAGAGCCATAACTATAGGGAATTAGGTAGAATTGCCATGTTCGACCTAGTCTATAGTTTAAGTGTCCCCCTTTTGACCATTCTTGTTTCATGCTTAAAACATTATTCTTCCTACTTTGCTTCTCTCTTTCCTTTTTGGTCTTAATAATTACATAATGTCTTTCCTAAGACATTTTACACAATACACTTTGAAGACTTGAAGACACTCATAATGCAAAGGAGACGATTTGCACCAAGATAGGCCCAATGGCCCACAATTTTTAGTGAAATCTCTCATTCCGCGTATTAGATTTTGCACAAATTACGCCATCAAGTTATGAGTGAAATCCACAACTTGATGTAAATTTCCAATTCAAATTCTAGTGGAACCTTGTCAAAATGTCAAAATTATATTTTGACCCGACAAATACCAACCACACTTAGGGTACGAAATCGTCAAGTTAGGGGTGAAACCCGCACCTTGTCGATTGAGTCCCATTCCTTGAATTTTGATCTCGCCAAAGTTTTGATTTTCTGATCCAGTAGGGACATGTAGTAACTGGAAGGGTAAAATACCGTTAGTCGCTTCTCGATAAGAGTATTTTACCTATTAGGCCAAAGCATGTCTCCCTAACTCGAAGAGATCTTTGATTCACTTTGGAATAGTCGACGTTTCTCTACCCGAAACATTCCAATGTTTTAAGAGCCTATCTTTTTGCTATTTCAATTTATATGTGATTTTATGCTTGATACCTCGTTCATTTCAAAACCGTTACACAATTCGCACGTCTCTCGCAATAAAAAAACAATAATAATCCTCGTGAACAAACTAAATTTATACACTTTTTATGCATTCATACGTGATTGTAATTGTTGAATATTTGTCAAATACTTGTTGAATACATGCAATTTATGTGGCTCATACATGAACATACACATGCTTATACATGCAAAACTTACTTTTACATTATGATCACGTCTCATCCTCTTTCTTTTGTTTTTCCAATCCCTTAGATGCCTCATTTCCGTACCTCGTTTGACCGCAACAAGAAGTCCAAGGGATCGAATTCAAAGAAAGGGTCCAATAACGACGGAGACTCGATATCGAAGCAGGATCTCATAGGTCTAATCTTTGAGCAAATGGCTGGGCAAATGGCCAAGATTATACCCGACATTGTTAGCCAGATTCAAACCCTCCATGATACCCCCAAATCCTCTGTTGACTCTATGGTGGAACCTGTGACACCTTACTATTTAGGTTGTACCGTATAAATGTGTGAGTGTAGGATCGGACCCAACTTGTGAGCTTCCGGTGCGATTTGCTCAGCTAACAGAGGCGGAATTCATTGTTAACCGAGTGAACAAACAATCGATAAGTATGCTGATTATTGTTTAACATGTCCGTATCTTGTATTGAGTAACTTGAGAAGATTACAGACTCGATTTGAACAGGGCTTTGCCTCTGATTCACTAAAACAGCATAAAAGACTAACACCCCAATTCACCTATTTATAGGTAGGACAAGATAGCACCAAGTGACTGGGGCCAGAGAATTTTCGCACGAAATTTTCGTGCGAAAATCTCTCAGAACTAACTTAACCTTTTGACACTGCGAAACCCTATCTATACATTAGACTCGTCCTAGACGTAGGCAATAGACATATGTGCACCAACAGACTCCCCCTTGGATGTTGCCGCAGTCTTGGGTAGTCTTCAAAATGTTTCTGCAAAAATCTTCAAACATATTTGACTTGATTATCAGAAAAAGTGTTTAGGAGGCTTTCGACGCTCCTCAGAAGCAATAGGAGTTTGATCTGTCAGAGGAGGTCGACTGTATGTGTTGCCAAATTTGAATCTTTCACGAGTGGCCATCTTTCGTTTCTCTTCAATCCTTGCCTCCTTTTTGGCTTCCTTCTTCTTCTCCTTTGCTTCAAGCTTTCTCCATGAAGTGTTCCAAATTTTACCTAAATTAACATTGTTAGCATAACACACATTTACAATCCGCTGGAACTGCAAAGCCTGCTCCTTATCTTTCTCTTCATAACTGATCTTGATGAAGAATTGTCTTTCGATATCTTTCTCGGAGCAGTTTATAAGCCACATTGGATCCAAAACTCTAATTGCACGCCACAACCCATAAATTCTTTTGTGCATGATCACGGATTCTGATAAATCTTCAGACATATCCCATGATCCTTCATCGGGCTCTACACAGATAACCGCCTCACCAGTGCTTGAATCATAGTGCCACCATTTGAAGATCTTGTAAAAATCTTGTTCCATCTTTTTCAAAGGCATGTTCTTTATAACACGTGGGCATTTAACAATCAAGGTCACATCTTTCTCTTGTGTGACTGGATCAATCTTTGTGATAGTGCGTGCTTGTGTGGTTCCAGTAGTTGAAACCATGAGCAGCTTTAAACTTGATTACCTTCCAAAGACGTTGATCATTTGGTCTCAACTTCATACGGAATCTCTTGGTTTGCACTAACTCCTTCACATCCCACTCAGGCAGAGTCTTTATATCACCCAAATGTTTGAAGTATTGAACTCCAAACTCACATTTTAGAGCATAAATATCCAGTTCCTCAATCCAACCCCAACTGATAATGTCAACCAAAGATGCATCAGGATCTCGGGTGAAGAAACCTAATGGACGACAGAACTTCCTCTCTGGAGGCATTTCTTTGAACCACTTTTTCTTCATCTCTATGATCTCTTCTTTTGATGGTGGTTTAGGAGCTGTCACATCTTTTACTGCCTCTTCCACTTTGCACTTTAACAGATTGTCATTCATTTCAGAAGATATTTCAGCAAAGGTTGGAAACACATCTGTTCCTTCACCTATATACGTTGCTGCTTCATTATCGTCATCTGATTCCCAATCTTCAATAATCACTCTGTCATAATCGTTTACCTGTGGGACATCTTCAAATAAATAATAATTTGGCTCTGAACTTGTGTTCTTCAATTCTTCCTCAAAATCGAACTCAAATGATTCTTCATTTATTCCCAGCATCTCAACGAGATTAGCCTTTGAGTAGTTATGAACATACTCTCCTTCTTCGACATCGTGCTCAAGATAAATGACTTTAGGCTTTGGCACTGTCTCATCAACAACGTTCTTCGACTCCCCTGAACCTGTTCATCTGTTGGTTCAAATATAGAGTCATTCATGTAAGCATTAACGATCATCTTTTCATTATCAAACAAATTAAGTACAGTTTTGATTCCTTCCTCCTCTATCCAGTAAACGTTCCATCAACCATATCATCAATCTCTTTCTCTAACTTCCTCTGAGCTATAGCTTTTTCTTTGGTCATCGACTCAAAAACTCCTTCGCCCAGAAGTACAAACCTCTTCTCTTCATCAACAGCTGGATCATAAACAACCATTTTCGAAGATACAAGCATGGATTCAGCTTCCGATGCAGTTGGTTCAAGCAAAGGATCCGAAGAAACCACAGTTTCATGCTCAGGCTGGCTGATTATAGGAATATCATCAATCTTGTGCTTTCCTTTGCCTTCAGCATCTGATAAGGCTTTTGAAGCTTGTTCTTTTTCTGCAACCCTTTGCCTTGCCTCCTCTCTCTCTATCTTCTCAATCTCATCCGCTAGAGAGATGCCCATAGTTCTAACAAGTAATTTCTTCATCAACTCAATCTGCTTGTTGTTTGACTCTCTTTTAGCTTCATACTCTTCCATTTTCTTTATCATTCTTTGATTTTTTGTTTCGTAGCTCTTGAGAGTTGCCTTCAAAATTTCTCGCTCATTCTCTAACACTTTAATTCTCTCCTCATAAACAAAGACCTGCTTTGCTGCTTGAAAGAATTTGTCATTATCATTAGTAACGACCCTCAGAATCTCCCTGATACTATCTCTGTCTGACTCAAGTCCTTGATTCTATCCTCAGCATTCTTTAACTGATTCTTTAACTCTCCAAGCCTACCTTCATACACTTTCTCAGCTGAAAAGTCTTCTCCTCTAGGTATCGACCTTATATCAAACAAGAAATCATCAAACCCTGCATCATAGGCTTCATGTGTTGGGTGAGACGTTGATGGATGTTCTGGTTGTGATGTGGTAGGAGGAGTGATAATAGGAGGACGTGGAGGTGATACAACAGGTGGTTCAACTGTTGGAGGTGGAGATGGAGCACGTTGAGGAGATACAACTGGTGGTTCAACTGTTGGAGGTGGTTGAGTTGTTGGAGGAAGAGATGGAGGACGTTCAGTAGATGCTTCAACTGAGGGAGTAACTGGAGGATCAGCAACCTTTGTTCTTAACTTGAATATGAGCTTCTTTGAGGTAGACTCAGGTTTTCTCACGACAGTATGCTTAACTCGTTTACCAGCTTTCTTCTTTATAGGCTTAATAGTGGATGTCTCCTCTCCAGATTCAGATGGTTCATAAGTAGTATCATAGGCTTCATGTGTTGGGTGAGACGTTGATGGATGTTCTGGTTGTGATGGGTAGGAGGAGTGATAATAGGAGGACGTGGAGGTGATACAGCAGGTGGTTCAACTATTGGAGGTGGAGATGGAGCACGTTGAGGAGATACAACTGGTGGTTCAACTGTTGGAGGTGGTTGAGTTGTTGGAGGAAGAGATGGAGGATGTTCAGTAGATGCTTCAACTGAGGGAGTAACTGGAGGATCAGCAACCTTTGTTCTTAACTTGAATATGAGCTTCTTTGAGGTAGACTCAGGTTTTCTCACGGCAGTATGCTTAACTCGTTTACCAGCTTTCTTCTTTATAGGCTTAATAGTGGATGTCTCCTCTCCAGATTCAGATGGTTCATAAGTAGTATCATCATCCCCTGTTGCCTTTCGTTTCTTTTCCTCTGCAATTCTTTTCTCTCTTTCTAATCTTTCTTGCTCCTTTCTTTCTTTATCTTTCCTTTCTCCTTCTCTCCTATCCTTAGAGTCAGTACTTGACGATGGCCCTTCATCATCACCACCACCAGCTTCAGTTCCACCCACAACCATCCTTTCAATCTCAGCTGTAGTGTCCTTAACTGATTCTTCAACACTGGTTGTTTCTTCAACTTGTATCTCTTCAGTATCAGGTTCATCGATCAAACCTGTAGCAACACTGGGCTGCTTCTTTTGACGTTTGGGAGCTGAAGATGAAGATTCTGAAGCTTTCTTCCTTTTTGAAGTGGTAGAAGCAGCTCATGCTTTCTGTCGACCATATTGACCCTTACTCTTTTCTCCTTCTTTTACAAACCACGTACTTCTCTTCTCGATGAAATCTTCCATCATCTGTGCTTCTTCACTCTCGTCTCCACTCCCCTCATTTCTCCATTTTCCCTCTGGAGGGGCAACATAATCTTCTTTCACATACGTACCGAAAACTGGCATGAAAGCTGGTGCCTTTCCTCCTTTTCGATAATTGCTGATGTTGTGAAGATCTGACGGTGACATATGCTCTAATTCCAGATATCACCTTTCTTCTTTTCCAGATTAGGATGCAAATGATCGAGAAGCATCTGAACGAACCTGGGATACTACAGAAATTTCCCTTTCCCAAGTGTAACCATTTGCTCAAAAATCAGCTTACTGAAGTTGTATGGCTTGTTCAGAATGAGCGCAACCATCATGCACATGTGGTAATCAACCAAGTCATCCCAACCTCCTTTTCTGTGACGCAAAGAGCGAGTAACACAGTGTGCCAAAAATCTGTAGGGTAGACCCAGTCTGTTGATCTTAAATGGTCCTGAATTCACATAGCCATTGTACCCCATATGGAAAAAGCAACCTTTGACCATCCTGTAGGATCCCCACTGTTGTCTTTAGCTGTAAAACTTCTTGAATTAGATCTTCTGTAATAGTAACTTCAACATCATCCTTTCCAATTCTTATTGCTGATGTGATAGCCCTTGGTTCGGTTTATAGCTCTGCAGCACTCCAGAAACGATTAACATGTATCATGCTTATGTGTAAGAATATAGAATGTAGGTAGCCGCTCCATAAATTTGACGTACTGTGAAAACGGAGCAAATTCCAGCACCTTTTCGTTAATCAGGCAGCATGATTGTGCATGGGATGAAACTCATGTGCAAGTTCCTGTGAAATAGGGAGACGCGGAAAAGTTAGACAAAATTCTTAAACACACAAATTTCTCGGATTTTCATGCGAAAAATCCTTCAAGCTTTTTAGAGAAAATTTTCGTGCGAAAATTTCTATAAAACAAAAAACAACTTAGTATCTCAAATTTTCGTGTGAAAATATTTGTCGTCCCCAACAGAAACACTTGAACCGATTTTAACCTTGTGAATTTTATGAAATTGGACCGGTAAACCTAGGTTAAAGAGGCCGATTTTAACATTGGTGAGATCAATTTTAAGTTTTACCGGCTAGTTTACCTTAGAACTATGTGTCACGTCTGTTTCGGTCTAAATTCGCTCATGTTACGGTTTAATGTCGATGGTATACCTTCACCATTATGAGAGGTGTGCGGATCAACCTCCCTAATGTGACAAATCAAGATATAAACGAGTAGAATCAAGAAATCTCTCAAGTTCTTTCAGAGAGAATAAGAGGAGCAAATGGCATATTTCGTACGAAATCTGTTCCATTTCTTCTTATATATAGCTGTCGATTTTCGCACGAAAATTTGGCTAATGTTTTCGTGCGGAAATTTTGTCCAAATTATCATGTGGAAATTCATCAATCCTTTTAAATCTTTTAAACTTTCCAACTTTTTCGTGTGTGATTTTCAGTTTTATTTACCCACACAGTTGACCAAGTCCAAGTTAATGACCTTGTTTAACTGTTTTGGTTACCAAGTCCAAGTTAATGACCTTGGTTGACCATGTTTTGACCAATAACTTATTTTTTCCTTTGATTTTAAGTTTCAAATTAATGAACTTTCAAGCGTTTCAAACCAGACTTTGTTTCCAGATTAGCTCCCAGCCCATAGTTTCTTAGAATTCCTTTTGCATTTTGTCACTTTTTGACTTTGAAGATCTGTCTTCCATCATCGGTAGTCAAAACTTAAAGAAGAAAGAGGAAAATCTTTTTGAATTTTTGTAAGCTACTTAAACCAAATATGCGTAACTTAATATGTACAAACATATTACAGACATATTTTTGCGAGTTTGTGTTAGAGAATCATATCAGTTTTTTGAGACACATTACCAGTACCGTTGCTCTAGATAAAACTTTTAAGTTCTTAAACATATTTTCTTTAGATTGTCAGTATACTGATACACTTAAACCTCTACACATTTCTCAACTGCTTCAAGATACGTTAGGTAATTTTTAGCAACATGGCTTAATCTGTGTTTCTCACCTCAGAATATACCCCGTATCGAGCTTCCCTAGATTTCGTCTCACATGTGAATATATCTAACTGATATCTGTAAAGGGGTGAAATGCAAAACCTTGAGAGCTCAGTTTGGTACTTCCGTATAGAGAAAGAGATGAAGGCTCGACTTTAGGTGGTGTTCTCTTGGGAATCTTTTTAATTTTTTTGTACTACAGAATGTCGTATCTTTTTATGACATTTTTCTTCACTTTTTATGCAATTTTGGGGTGAATAATGCGAAAGTATTATACAAGTTCTAAGCCATTGCTGACGCAAAATCAGAAGCACTCATATAATACCCCAGATATCAACTAAATATAAAGACCTAGTATCCTAGAATCTGCCATTCTCTCAAACAAAATTTCGGGGTACTAAGCCCATATATCTGAGAGATGTTAAGCCACAGATTTACCAGTTTATCTTTTTAGGTTTATATCCCGAGAGCAGTTTACTGAAGTGTGAAGCCTACTGGCACATCGTTAGAAAGACCTGTTTAAACACCTTTTGGAAGTTACATTTCTTTAGCGTACCGTAATAGTCCACTGATGTACTATCATCTCCTCTTATACACAAAACTCTTTTTGTCTTTTTTTAATGTTTTTGTATTTTTAAGATTTTTTCAATTTTTTTGATTTTTTATAATTTTTCAATGTTTTTGTATTTTCCACAACTTTTTCTCCTCCTAAAATCAAAAACATATTTTGGATTTTTTTAAGAAAGCATGAAAAATATTTACAGAAAAACATGTGACATATCGATGAGGATCACAACACGACATCATCATCCTCAAATTCAACCTCATAAACATCCCTTGATGTCAGATTCTTTAAACCATTTAATTTTGAAAGATTTTGAAATCTTGCTATGTCAAAAGCTTTGGTATAAAAATTTGCTTTTTGGTCATCAGTGTGGATTTTTTCAATTCGTACCTACCTTTTCTCGTGACAGTCACGGATAAAGTGGTAACGAATCTCAATATGATTAGTGCGTGAGTGTTGATTGTAATATCAATAGCCGCCTTGTTATCTACGTATATGGGCGTATCAAGAAATTGCAGTCCGAAG
The DNA here is from genome assembly GCA_947069175.1 of Scalesia atractyloides. NCBI lineage: Eukaryota > Viridiplantae > Streptophyta > Magnoliopsida > Asterales > Asteraceae > Scalesia > Scalesia atractyloides. Next base: position 52,426,600 of record CAMTDV010000006.1, on the reverse strand, counting down.
TCTCTCATTTGTTGTTGTATCCACAATATTTGGGAACAACAACCGGATGCTGAAATGTATCCAGCTTCACAAGTAGAGAGAGCGACCACGGTCTGTTTCTTGCATTGCCATGTTACCAAACGAGTTCCGAAGAACTGGCAGGCAACCGTTGTAGATTTAACATTTATTTTGCAGCAACCAAAATCAGAGTTAAAGTAACCTGTGAGATTGAAGTCGTCATGTCGTGGATACCACAAGCCGGTGCTTGGGCATCATTTCAGGTAGCGCATGATTCTTTTGACGATCAACGGATGTAATTCCTTTACGTTTGACTGATATCTGGCGCAAAGGCATGTCGGGTACATGATATCTGGTCTGGAAGCTGTTAGATACCCAAGGATCCGATCATGGAATGATATAATGTTTCATCGACTCCTACTTCATGTTCATCGGGACAAATGCCGTGGTTTGTGGCTAAAGGGGTAGATGCGGGTTTAGTTCCTGTCATGTCAAATCTCTCCAACACGTCATGAACATACTTCGTTTGGTGAATGAAAATACCATCAGGTAGTTGTTCAACCTGAAGCCCCAAAAAGAACTTCATCTCTCCCATAGCACTCATTTCAAATTTCTCTTTCATGACTTTCTCAAAGTCCTTACATAGCTGTTCATTTGTCGATCCAAAGATGATATCGTCCACATAGATTTGCACAATAATCAAATGTCCATCCACTTCCTTGGAAAAGAGGGCACTGTCTACTGTTCCTCTGGTAAAGCGATTAGCCAGAAGATGTTTGGAAAGCGTCTCGTACCAGGCTCTCGGGGCCTGGTGTAAACCATACAGTGCTTTGTTCAGTAGGTAGACCTTATCCTTGTGTATCAGATTGACAAACCCCGGTGTTTGTCCGACGTAGACCTCCTCTTTCACCTTACCGTATAGGAATGCAGATTTTACATCCAACTGGTACACTTTAAAACCTTTCCATGAGGTGAATGACAGGAAAATGCGGATAGCTTCAAGACGTGCGACTGGGGCATAGACTTCATTGTAATCTATCCCTTCCTGCTGATATAAACCTTGAACCACGAGTCGAGCTTTGTTGCGCACGACTGCTCCTCTATCTTTTTCTGCTTTGGTGGTAAATCAACAAGTTCCCAGACTCCTAGTTTCTGGAACTACAACAATTCTTCTTGCATTGCTTCCACCCAACTTTCATCTTTAAGAGCATCTCTGTAGTTACCTGGTTCAACTTGAGAAAAAAACAACTATGAGAAAATCTAGTTTGGAGTGGAGCAACTTTAGAATAAAAGCAACTTAGATCCTTATTGATCTGATTTCGTGTTTTCAGGCCAGCTTGTAGTTCTCCAATGATGTTATCTGTCGGATGGTAGGAGACTGATCTAGGAATTACTTCGCCTGGAACATTTACTGAGCTTTCTAAATTTATGATATTCGATCCGCAACTTGTTCTGAAGAAGTAGCCCCTCATTTCTGGCACTGGTTTCGGCAGCTTGATTGTTAAGATAACTTGTAATCTCTTCCGATCCTTCATCGGAACTGGATCCCCAATCATCAAAGGTAGGAGTTCTTTCAGGTCTGCATTGGCTGGATGAGCGGAAGATGGTTCTGCAATATTCTGAATTGGTGCGACTACCGGTTCTGGCTGAGTGTTGTTTGGAACTGCTTCAGAGGACGTTGTTGCTGGTGGAGAAATCACCAATGGTCGTGTAACTTGCTCTTTGTAACACCGTGTGTTTTTACGTCCAATATTTTTCCGACACGTGTCCAGGTAATCCTCGAAGGCCGTGTGCTGTAACAGGAGGGACCAAAGTCATTGAAATAATAAATGATAACCTCGTTATGCGATTGTTGAAAGTCGAGGGACTTAAAATGAATATTTGGAATTTTCCAAGTTCTGGGCACCCCTTACGGACCGCAAGGCTCAAGCCATACGGTCCGTAAGGAAAACAAAATCTATGGGCACCTGAGGTCCTTAAGGACCGCAAGGCAAAGCCCATACAGTCCGTAAGGACCTGCCAGCAAACAGAAACATGGCAGAGCCATGTTCTGCCACCTCTTGACATTTTTGTTGCATTCTCTGCATGGTTGACATGACTTGGGACACCCATTCTCGTTCCTTAACACCTGGCAACCATCTATGCACACTCCATGACCATTTAATTGATGAATTTTTGGTGTTTGAAACACACCTTCTTCACAACATTCACCAATTCATGCTAGTGGAGTTTCTGGTCACCTCCAAGCTTTCCACTTCGTTCATATCACTCATTTGGACCTAATGTAAGTGTTCAAATTCGTGTTTAGTGATTTCTTATAGTTATTAGCTTAGAACAAAGTTTCATCGTAAAAACGCCTTGACTTTGTTCTATTCCCGTGAACATCTAGCCTTTGAGCATAACGAAAATGGCTACGTGATTGTAATGATGTAGGTGTTAATCCCTTAAAAGGGCACCTCCTGATTACCACGAATCCTTGATCAATTGACGAGTCAAATAAAAGTCAAAGAAAGTCAAACTGTCCAGTTTTATAAAAATTCATAACTAACAATCTAGATGTTATAAAATATGTTTTGAAGCACTAACAACATAAAAACAAGTGTTAGAACCTATACCAACTGATTTGGCTCATCAAGATTTGGTCTAGCATCGGTTCGCAACCGAAAGTCGCAATATTTGACCTTTCCTTTGACTTTCTCTTCTTACCCGATTTAGCCATTTTGGCTACTGACTTTGGTCACTTTAAGACCATATTTAGGTATAGGATGACCTCCTAAAGTTCCGTCTCTCAGTTCATCCGAAATCTGAGTTTACATACAAGTTCCACTAAAATTACATAAACTTTGCAAAAAGGTCCTTTTTTGCAAATCATGATTTTAAACACCCATGCATGTAAATATAAAACATAAACTGATTAGTAAACATAATTTGATTATGTCGATGTTTAGAATCTGATTCTAATCCGAGTTTTAACAAAAGATGCAATTATGGCATCAAAAAGACTAAAATGCCCTTTTCGGAAAGTTAGAAAGATTTAACATGGTTTATCATCAAAAAGATATATTTACTGATGTAATATAATAAGTTGGACCATTTGGGATGTTCATTCAGATTATAACCTGAATGAAGACGTACGGTTCGTTAAATGCCGATAAATGACCGATTTACCTTTTTACGAAAAATAACTTTAACTACACTTTTTATAACCAAATCTTTTACCTAATATTGAAACATGATAAATAACATATTTTGGTTACATAAAACAGGTCCTACCCTCAGTTTATCATAAACATCGAATTTAATGGCATTTATCGACTTTTACGCCTTTTCGGCGCATAGTATGGTTTAAAACCATAACTATGAGCTAAGACTCGCTACCTACTGATTTATAAACTTATTTTCAACATCTTAACAGTAAGTACAAGTCCCAAACTCAGAATCCCAATTTTGGCGTCAAAGCTATGTGTGAAATTACTAAAATACCCCTACGGGACATGGATTGTTTCAAAACCATCAAGCACACATATATTTGATATCCTACTTTTATAACTTCATAAATTAAATATTTTTACAAGTTAATATGGATCTTGACATCAGATTCATATTTAACATCTTTTATAAACCTTAAAATGATCGAAATGCCCTTGTAAGGCATAATTCGGTTTTAAATATACCCCGGGCCTATCTTTTGCAAAGCTACTGATCTTATAAAATAATTTAAACATATATCCATATGGAACTTGTATATGACTCTCTCGGTTACCCGGTCTCGCCTATGTGCGTTTGGTTAAGCTTACGTAGCTAATTTACTTATTTAAATCGAAACCGGTTTAACCTTGTCATTTCTATATCAAAATCTAGAATGTTGTTGGTTTACCCATATTAGACAAGTTTATATACTTGTTGGGTCCAACTAACATCCTATTCCGGTCACCGCTTAATCTAGCGTATCGTACTGTATTGTTTTAACGTAAGACTAACCGGTCCGAGTCTAAGACTTAACTAAGGACCCGTTAGCATTCTAATATTGGTTAATAATTACCATCACTCCAGACTAAACGCCTTCCAGTAAATTGTACCTGTACTTGCTTTGATCTGCGGCTGAGTTCTGACTTTCCGAAGACTTAACTTCAGGTAAATACCTTAACTTATTTTCCCTATACGGGCTTGGGATACGGTAAATTATAACTGCTTGGTCGGGTATGGGATTATGTTTTATCCAATTGTGATAATTAACTAAAATCTTGCATAACCCGGTTTTGATCTATTTTGTCTGAAACTAAAACCTTGGAGGTGGACTTGACCGTGTCTGGGATATCATTGGCTCACTAAAGTGCTAGTGGCCACGACAATATAGCATGGCGTGTAGGCATACACTGGGTAATTGCTATCTGCTTTCTATGTTGGCGCCCGTTACTTTACATATTGGGCCCCATATGTAAAAGCCTGACATGTAAATCTGTATACAAGGTCATTTGTACTGTCCCAAGTTCTTTATAAAATGTGCCAAGTGCACCTAAAACCTTTTTCGAAAGGATTTTCAAAATGAATCGGTTGAGAGTATTTACCAGTGTAAACTGACGTATTTTCAAAGACTAAAATACAGGTACAAGTACGAAATAGGCCGGAAGCTGCGGGGTTTTGACATTAAGGAGTTGCGACCTTAGAGTTGAGCCTGTAGAGTCTGTTATCATTTTGTGTATGTTTATTTCCGATCTGCCTGTGGATCTTATTACAAGCCTTGATGTATATTTGTGTTTCAAACTTTTGGACACTTTATGGTTTGTAATAGTTTATAATTACTCAAAGCCTTCCGCTGTGTTGCTCTGTGTTGTAATTGGTTATAATGATATCAACTGTACGTCATGATACTCCCCACCAGGCCCACCAGAATACACGTGGAAATCGGGGTGTGACAGGTTGGTATTAGAGCCAATGTTTGAGGGAATTCAACACTTATCTTTAGTGTTTGATCTCAAACGACACAGTAACACGTTCCTTAGACTCCCGAGTCTAGGCTATGACCTAGGATTGTTCATTTCCTTATTTTATTATTATGCCTTGTTTTGTGTTTTAACTTATTTGAAGCAGGACAGCCGCCTAAATTTTTGAGAGGAGCAAAAGGAAAGGGGCTGATGAGGAGTGGATCCTCAAAACAAGGGCCTTCACGCCCCCGTGTACAACCCCTCCGAAGGTTCGGACGATTCCTCGTCACCATGGGATCCATACCCGAACTTACCTCATGAATACTCACCACCGTCAGGCTCCCATCATTCGCAACATTCGCACCATACCCAACAACCCCAACACTCCCATTCATCTCAAGAATACTGTAACACCGACATACGCCTTCATTCCATTTCGGTAACTCCTCCAGAAGATTCTCCGGAACCAATGGAGGAAGATTCTGACCTAGAAATGCCAGCAACAGGACCAACAGGTCACCCCATTGACATATTTAGCGTATCTAACTCGTACGCTGGAACCCCACATCATTACACTGATAGCTACGAGGAAAGGTGGGGACAATACGTCTTCTACAATACTCCTTCGGTTCATGATACTCCATCCTACCACACTCCACCACAAGAACCACCGGTAGAGCAGTCACTACCACCTCCACCTCCAAGAAGACGTGGGGCGCACATGTCAGTGCGCCTTGGACCGAGAGTAGGGTCACTCTCACCTAGCCCTTACCCTATTATTCTTGAGGACCCACAAATGGGTGGGCCCTCTCATACCTCACCGTTTGTGGAACATTTACCACAACCAACTGTTGAGCCTGAGCCTCAACCACCATTTCTTATAAGTGAGCCGTCACCACTGCCACCACTACCACAAACGGGTTTTGATAACCCTATCCCTTCTTATTCAAACCCATCTGGGTACAATCCATTTGAGCATTCCACCTGGCCGGAGCATAGCCATAGTCAAAATGTACCTCTTCATGATCCGTATCTAGAAATGGCCATGAATGCACACTATCCTAACCCCTATCCCTATCAACCAGGCGGATATCCCTATTATAATTATCAACATCCGGTTGCGCCATCTCAATCCCAACCACAAACGCAACCGCAGCAGCCACCGCCAACAATGGAAGTTCTTACTGAAGCAATAGAGAAGGTCAAGGAACTTCAGGAACAAACAACTAAGGATAATAAGAAGAATAACAAGCTATTGAAAAGACTAGTAAAGAAGCTAAGAGGGAAAAAGGATTAAATTCATAACTATCTTCGTATTTGTTATTTTAAATTAAGTCCCTGGGTGGACAAGTCTTAATTAGTCTCTGCGTGGACATTTTAATTATTTCAAGCATAGTCCCTGCAAGGACAATTTTCCTTTATTTAAGTCCTATTTATGGACTCTATTGTATCGCATTATTATTATTAATGGAATTTTGGAATTTTAATTATGTATTTTTTTATCAAAGTTATCCAAGCGATCGTCTCGATTTTAATTCGAAATTTATGATCTGCGTAATATTTCCAAAAGATCCTCTCGTGATTTACACCCGCCTAGTGATTAGGTCACGTGGATCGGCAAAACGGTAGTTATATGGTCTTCTACCATAATAGTTAAGGTTGATATTTCCCTTCTATCCAGAGGTGGTGAACTATGTTCTAAACCTCCCTAGTCTGCCTGATCTGGACTAGTTATTTAAATCATTTTAAGAGCTTATTCTAAAAAGTTAAGATATTCAAAATATTAACCTCCTGGTAAGTGTGACTTGAGGAACCACACGAACCGTTTAGGTAATGGACTACGTCCAAACCTACGTGATCTATTTTGATTATGATTAATCATCAGTGCGATGATTATTTTACCTAACACCCATTGGTGGTGTGATGCTTCCAGATTATATTTATGTCCATTAGTGACAACAACAGATGTAGTCTATGACTCCCTGTCTCGAGGTAGTAAAACTACGTTCGAACCTTGAAGCTTCGCGGTCCTTTAGTGATCTTAGCGTTTTGTAATTTAAGTCTTTTCGACTAAGCCTTTGGTGCTATTCTTTATGTCCTTGGTGACAGGCCTTCGTGCCACCCTTAATCACCCCCATAAAATTGACAAGCTCGTATAAGCTCTATTATGCTATACCATACATTGCAATTCATCAAGCATGTATGACTAAATTCATATTATTAATATTATAATTTCAAGCAAGATGGTGAATTCTAACGAAGTGAATAGTCAAAGAAAGGATAATGACGTAAATGAGAACATCGTTATAACCAAAGGAGACCTTCAAGCACTCATTGCCACAAAAGTTGAAAAGACGATAAAGGAACGTACTGATAAGCCATTAGAATCAAGTGCTTCACATGTAACATCCGTCGAAAAACGGGTTTCCAAAACCCGCTTCGTTTATTAATCGAATAACCAGTTAAAAATTTTCGTTGCTTATTTAATGCTCAAATAAATTTTAAACAATACATAATTAATAAATATATTAGAATTTAAAATCTATAATTGAAAATTTATAATAAATACTGAATAAAAAAAATAAAAGGGGACGCCGGGTTTCGAACCCGGGTCACCCGGATTAACAAACACACAACAAACCACTACACCACCTCTCCATATCTGAAATGATTTAACCAAATAATCATTTATGTATTCCTTAACTTCTTGATCTGAATTCAAAAGTTCCGCTCAATAACGGCTGTAACCTGCAGCAATCACCAAGATTGCGAATTCTTCGCAAATAACCGAAGAAAATGTTTCCAGTCTTGACCCAAGACTCAAATCAAGTCAAAATACGTCCAATTAGCTATGCAATCAATCAATCTGCCATAACTCAATTCTGACCGAAACCGAAGATTTAATTGTGCGACCTCCTCATCTATAAATAGGAGCTCTAGAACTCTTTAGAATTGCACATACACACTCTTAAACCTTCTCGCAACTCTCTGTTCACCAGAAAACACTTGTCGGAAGATCTGCACGTAATGGAATCTCGCCGGAATACCGAAGAATCCATTCCCTTATTACCTCACTCTAAAATAGGACGTCTAGAGCTCAGACAGAAGTCACCCACACTCACCTCAAACTTCCTGTAGATCCTCTGTCGCAAGTCACACTTCGCCGGAATTTCTTTCAGTCACCGGAACTTCATCGGAGATCACACCTGTTCGGTACAACATCCTTAAATCCTTTTCTGTTTTAATTATTTCCGTTATCAGTAATAATCAAACAATTAATTCAATAAGATTTGATTAAACAGTCGAGTTATGTTTCTGGGTATTAAGTCGATTGAAGAAGATGAAGTTTGAAATGTGTTTAAAGGAATTTAAAATCGGTAAATATACCGGGTTAGACACACAGTCCAGTGGTGGACTGTGTGCAAATTACAAAGCATGCGCCTCGAGTTCGATCCTTGACACAACCCTATCCTCTGAAATAAAAATGATCTTTTTAAAACCGAAACCATATTAACTCACTGTAAGATGTTAAGTATAATAAAATTTCAATATATATCGGGTTAGACACCCAGCCCAGTTGGTTGGGCTGGGTGCAACACAACAAGAAGGTCGCGGGTTCGAGTGTTAACAGGCATGCCGGTTCGATTGGATTAAAAACCTTTTTAATTAAATAAAATTCGGTATAATCTAAATAATATATAAATATAATTAAAATCAGAAATATTTCGGGTTAGACACGTAGCTCAGTTGGTAGAGTTGCGTGCACGTATACGGGAGGTCACGAGTTCGAACCTCACTCAGCGCACAGAATAAACGCGGTCCGACCGGTCAACGGTCAACGGTCAAAAAGTCAAAATTTTTATTTTCTTTTTATTTATTTATTTTATTTAAAAATCAATTAAAAACACTTAAAAATAATATTTTTGAAGTTAGAAAATTTCCTTAAACTCACAAAAATAAATCTAACAATCCCATTAAGAACGCTAATTAAAAATATTAATCCCAAATAAAAGTTTATTTATTTATCGAATTATTATGTTATTATTTAGGTTAGTTTCTATCGCGGTTAAATCCAAATTCGTGCGCATTCATCATCAATCCAAGAAACGCACCCACTGTGAGTGAATTCTTACAAATTCCCCTTTTTATTCATGTTTTGGGGTGTATCATGTGTCGCTTAAATTAATTCGCTTATTCAAACTCGTGCTATTACCATTATATGATCTAAACTTATAATGTAAATATTGTTTGTTGTGATGTGTGTTTACAAATTGTCAAGTTGTGTGCAAATAATTCATTAGGCCCATCAGTTCCTCGTGGGAGACGAGTTGAACATCGCGTGCCTCAAAATCATTCATTAGGCCCATCAGTTCCTCGTGGGAGACGAGTTGAACATCACGTGCCTCAAAATCATTTATTTGGTGTGTGCGTGAGCATTAATTAATAATATGTGTTTTGTGATTAAATTTACATCTACGTTTACTCATATGTGGTTATGCACTTTATTTTATAATCGATACAATAAACACGTTTAAATGGTTTCATAGGATTCACTCGCCAACTTTTTGTTGACCAAAAAACCCTATTTTTACATATGATACAGGTGGACAGGTTGAAGCAAGGAACACATAGGAAATTGCCTTAGAAGAAAAATAATGAAGTCTTGAAAAATGTATAGAACATGTTGTATTTGTATGATTGATTGTAATGATTCTCCTTTAAAAAGAAATAATAAATATGAAACTTTATAATAAATGTCATGAGCTTTGATGAAAACCCAATCATGCCCCGATCACTATTTCCGCTGCGGGTCGGGGTGTGACATCACATTCTAAACACTCATCTAAGCATTCCTCCAAGCATACCACCAAACATCACTCAAAACCTTCTTCGGAAAAGAAGGAACACTCAGAACACTCCTCGAATGTGAGGAGAGAAAGAGAGGAATATCAGAGAAAGGCTAAGTTTTCAAAGGACGGTTGCTCGTATAAATACTTCGTGTCTTGCAACCGCGAGACTTTACAGGAGAAAAAGGAGAGGTAGAAACTTTGAGATGGTTAGACGAGATTGAGACGGTTGTAGAGATCAGTGGATGCGCTGAAAAGGATGTCGTGAAGTATGTTGCTCAATCATTTAAAGGTGATGCTTTGATATGGTGGAAGTCAATGATCCAATCGTCCGGGAAGGTTCATTTGTATAACTTAAGCTGGGAGAAATTTGTTGAATTGATAAAGGAAACCTATTGTCCACCTCACGAAGTGGAAAATATTGAAACAAATTTTCTGAGTTTACAGATGAAGAACCTGGACTGCAGGAAGTATTTGTCCGATTACAACTCCCTGTCCAGATTGGTACCCTACCTGATTACCCCCGAACCCAAACGCATCACGTGTTTTATTGGTGGATTGGAACCAGAGATCAAGGGGAATGTTAGGGCTTCAAGGCCCGAAACTTTCAGATCTGCAGCAGAGATAGCTTTGACTCTTACTCAAGACTTGAAGCGACAGCGATCCATCAAGACTGAAGCAGAGGCAAAGAGAAAAAGAGAGGATGACCGGAATCAACGGTCAAACAAGAATCGGAGGTTTGGATTCAACAGGGATCAGCAGAGTTCGGATGATAGACCTAAGTGTCGGAAATGTAATCGACGACACCGTGGTGCGTGTCGGGATGAATCCCAGTCCAAGGCATGTGGGATCTGCAAGAAGTTTGGGCACAAGGCCCTGGATTGTAAGGATCTTACATGCTACAACTGTGGTGAGAAGGGGCACATCAAACCCAACTGCCCCAAGTACAAGAAAGATGACACTGCTAAGGACGATGGAGCGAAGAAAGGAAAGGCTCGTGCTTTCCAAATGAAAGCTAACGAGGCGGTGAGTGATGACAATGTGATAACAGGTACGTTCCTTATAAATGATGTTTATGCTAGAGTTCTCTTTGATTCCGGAGCCGATAAATCTGTCACACCCTCAATTTCCACTTGCGGAGTTTTACCGCGAGGCGTGTGAACAAACCAGAATCTGAAACACTAGTACGTCGAACGACTCTATATGATTTGATAATACGTTTTTCCAAAAATCATTTGTTTAACCATTCATCGTAGATTTTATATTGTCTTAGTTAGTTACCAATGTTTAGCGGAAGCATTAGTTTTTATGGTTGGGCAGAAGCATAGAATAAGTAGTGAAACGGGCGCCAACACAAACGCCAAAACAAATGAAAAACCCAAAACAATGTTTGTAAATGAGACTCGATAAAAGATGTCTTGATCAATGCAAGTGAGTGCACCTAGAGCTCCTATCGTCCTGAGAAACATGTAAAGAAACAAGTGTCAACTTTAAAGATGAGTGAGTTCACAGGTTTTCGTAAATTCGTTTGTTCGGTTATGAGTTTGTTTCCCCAGTTATCCCTAACCCGTAACGATTTAGTTCCATTATTCCCAACCCGGAATAATACCGATAGTTCCATTATTCCTTAACCGGAATAATAATGATGTTGGTTCCATTATTCCAAACCCGGAATAATAAAGTTGTTGTTTCCATTATCCCTAACCCGGGATAATATAGTTGTTGTTTCCATTATCCCCATCCGGGATAATATAGTTGATTCGTAATTAAGTTCAATGTTAACATATATAGGTAGCTAGCCTAAAGTCATGTCACGTAAGTGTTCGCGATCGAAGCTGACTGTTGTGCCTCCGTGTTGCCAGGCCTATCACTGACCATGGCGAAGTTAGGCCAAATTATTCACCCTTGACCATACCCGGTCGGCTAGCGCGACTAGCTCGGATGGGGCTTGTCGGGCCCAGTAGTACTACTTATAATTTCCCCGCTATTAAAACCCAATACTAACGATCCGAGAGATTGTCGAGGACTTATGTGATATAGCTGCTTAGTGACCATAACATTACATTAACATCAACTTAGTTACCGAATAGTTATGTGACGTTAATTTCGTATAACGTAAAGAGATTGAGTTTGAAGAGTGTATACATGTTTCTCCCCCTGTTGTTTAAAAACCGGATAAAGTTAGGGGCCGTGAACTCACCTTTAGTTGCTCGGTTAGTGTAGCAAAGAAGTCGTAAAGGATGGGACCGCTAATTGCGTCCTAACAAACCAATTGATTTCAAGTCAGTGTGTGAACACACCAATACAAAGTTCTACACATAATTTACGCACAAAGTGATACACACAATCAAAATTCCTAACACTCAAACATGCATGCAAGTATCCTCATGTGAACATAGTAATCAAAACAATTTATCATGAACATAATCCAATCCATACAACACTTTGGTGCACACATTCACAAGTTATCAAGTTTCAGCTTACATACTCATAATTCGGCTGTTTTCTAGGATTTTTATAAAATAGTTCCAACGTTCCAAAAATTCCAATTATTTTACAGCAGGTGACAATTATACTGTAGAAATTTATATAAATTTTTCAAGTCCTAATACTTTACCAATTAACCATAAATATTAATATACTAGGCTGCAGTCAGATTCGTCGCTTTCTGACTGCAGTCCACGGAAGAATTTATTTAAAAATCACTGATCGTCCAATTAACAAAATTCCAGTGGGAGTTGCCTGGAAATTTCCATACCTAGTTGCTGTACAAATTTCATGATTCGACTCCCTACAGATTATAAAATCCAACTCGATAAACAACTAACAAAATTTCAGGATTTTCACAGCTTTAGTTACTGAACTTAATTGGCCACTTAAAAATATCAAACGACTTCAGAAAAATATGAATCCAGCGCCATTGGATTCGTTATTCAAATCTCTACGTTTTAGACTTCAGAAAATCCGTTTTTCGACAACTAATGACCGAGTTACAGCCAGATGAAGTCGGCTGTAACTATCACTCAGCAACCTGTTTCAGCATTTTATCACCACTAATTCGCAAGAACCGTCGATACAATGAACCTAGGCGATCAAGAACCGATTTTTCCAATCATAGATCAATACATATAACATATCCATGCAAACCCTAATCAATATCTCTAGTCTTTATAAACAAAACACACTTGCAAACTATGAGTTCCGAAAACAATCACAGCATATTAACAACATAATCACTACATTCAAACACATATAATCTGAATATGATCTTGCAAACAATTATAAATCCTAACCTTTAATAATGGGATCAATGAGCCGTGAGTGAGATGAGGAACCGATGATCAAATAGAATCGCGACCGAGGATGAAGATGGCGAGGGCTGCTGCGACCGGGAGAAAAGGAAGGGGAAGGCTGTTGCGCGACCGAGAAGGTGAACAAGGCTGCCGTCGGCTTCTTAGATATTAGGGTTTTTGTGTTGTGAAGGAAGCATGCATGTGTTTGTATATATAGGCCAAGAAGAGGATCAAGAAAGGGGAATAGGTTTGCGGTTTGGGCTTGTTCTCGCGGCCGAATGGGTTGAGTTTAAGGTTTGGGTTAAAACTTGATCCCCAAGTTTAGTTCCTTGAGTCGCAAGAAAAGAGGCCGGCTTGTGTCGCGGTTCGGCTCGATTCATTTGTTTATTTACTACGTTTATACATTATAACTAACATAAAACACGAACTCGGATATCACATAATAACGCACCAACTTATAAACGTTTAATACGTAGCACATAATTTATTCGACAAGTATTGCGTTTAAGTTATCCGAAAAACCGGGATGTCACATTATCCCCATGTTGAAAGAATTTTCGTCCCGAAAATTGAGTAAACGCGGTTTAGAGTGCAGCGTACATGTTTAGAGTGCCACGCACAAAGAGTTAGTTCGTTAACGATGGTACGCGAAGTTACAAGAAGTTCCCAAGTGCCATGCACAAAGATTCCCAAGTGCCATGCACAAGGATTTAGTTAACAATGGTACGCGAAAGTATGAGAAATTTCCAGGTTGTCACATAATCTTTTGTAGATCATAAGTTTAGTGCCTTACTAAAATTACCTATAAAAACTCTAGACATAACATATGACGTAGAACTTGCTGATGGAACGATTGAGACCGCTTCTACGATTCTTGATGGATGTTCCATATCCATCAAGGATCATTCCATTCCTGTTTCACTTCTGCCAATGAAATTGGCAGGATTCGATGTAGTTCTTGGTATGGATTGGTTGTCTAGTAACTAAGCCCATATAGCCTGTAACAAGAAACTCATCGAGATCAAAACCCCAAATGGAGATACACTCGCTATACAAGGAGATCGTTATTATGGATTATCAGAAAAGGCATCGCTACTCAAAGCATTGAAGTGTTTGAAGAAAGGATGTGTCATTTATATGGCACAAGTGACCATTGATGAACCAAAGCCAAAGATTGAAGACCTGCCTGTCATCTCTGAATTTACAGATGTTTTCCCGAAGACTTGCCTGGTCTGCCTCCTGACAGACAAGTGGAGTTTAAAATTGATATTATACCAGGAGCCGCTCGTGTTGCAAAAGCTCCATACCGATTGGCACCTACAGAAATGAAGGAATTACGAACCCAGCTAGATGAACTACTTGGGAAAGGTTTTATTTAACCCAGTTCCTCACCTTGGGGAGCTCCAATTTTGTTCGTGAAAAAGAAAGACGGTTCGATGCGGATGTGCATTGACTACCGTGAGCTAAATAAGCTAACTATTAAGAACCGCTACCCGCTTCCCAGGATTGACGATTTATTTGATCAACTTTAAGGAGCAAGCTACTTTTCCAAAATCGATTTAAGGTCGGGATACCATCAACTCAAAGTCCGAACGAAAGATGTGCCGAGGACAGCCTTTAGGACAAGATATGGACATTACGAGTTCTTAGTGATGCCATTTGGACTCACTAATGCACCTGCAGCATTCATGGATTTGATGAATAGGGCTGCAAGCCATATCTTGATAAGTTTGTCATTGTCTTCATAGACGACATACTTATCTATTCTCACAGTCAGGCTGACCACGAGAAACAATTGAGGTGCATTTTGGAATTGTTAAGACAAGAGAAGCTCTACGCAAAATTTTCGAAGTGTGAGTTTTGGTTGCGTGAAGTTCTGTTCTTAGGACACGTTGTCAGTGAACGTGGAATTCAAGTAGACCCCGCTAAGGTCGAGGCCGTAATGAACTGGCAAGCCCCTAAAACCCCGTCAGAGATACGTAGCTTTTTGGGATTAGCTGGTTACTACCGAAGGTTTATTGAAAACCTCTCGAGCATTGCTACGCCCCTGACTACTTTGACTCGCAAGGATGTTAAGTTCAATTGGGGTTCGAAACAACATGAAGCTTTTGAAGTTTTGAAACAGAAGCTGAGTAAGGCACCTGTATTGACCTTACCTAAAGGAATAGAAGACTTTGTAGTCTATTGTGATGCGTCACACACTGGCATGGGTTGTGCACTCATGCAAAGAGGAAAAGTTATCACTTATGCCTCAAGATAGCTGAAGGTTCATGAAAGAAATTACACCATGCACGATTTGGAGTTAGGTGCCGTGGTGTTTGCGCTCAAGTTATGGAGGCATTATCTTTATGGAACGAAATGTATTATATACTCTGACCATAAAAGTCTTCAACATCTGCTTAACCAGAAGGATTTGAATATGCGACAGCGTCGATGGATGGAAACGCTCAATGATTATGACTGCGAAATTCGTTATCACCCAGGCAAAGCAAATGTGGTTGCCGATGCCTTAAGTTGCAAGGAAAAGGTTAAACCCATTCGGGTTAACGCCAAAAGTATGGAAGTGAGAATAGCTTGAATGAGAAAATCTTGCAAGCTCAGCATTAAGCCGTATTAAAGGTGAATCTTTCGAATGAAGAATTGGGAAAAATAGTGGAGCAACTCACGCGGGGAAGTGACGGAATCCTTAGATTCTGTGGGCGAATTTGGATTCCAGTATTTGGAGGACTCAGGGATTTAATTCTCCAAGAAGCGCATAATTCTAAATACTACATTCACCCGGGTAGTGATAAAATGTACAGAGATTTGAGGCCCAATTATTGGTGGGCAGGGCTGAAGAAATCTATAGCTACATATGTAGCTAAATGTTTGACGTGTTCGCAAGTTAAGGCCGAACATCAGCCACTGGAAATTCCCACGTGGGAATGCGTAACGATGGATTTCATCACCAAGTTACCAAAGACGAATCGTGGGAATGACGCAATATGGGTCATCGTCGATAGATTGACTAAGTCGGCACACTTTATGCCTATTAAGGAAACTTACAGTTCGGATGAACTGGCAAAACTGTATGTGGATGAAATTGTATCCTTGCATGGTGTGCCAGTATCTATTGTGTCCGATAGAGACACCAGGTATACTTCTCACTTTTGGAGGAGCTTTCAGCAAGCCTTGGGCACGCGTTTGAATTTTAGTACGGCATACCACCCACAGACAGATGGACAAAGCGAACGTACTATACAAACATTGGAAGACATGTTGCATGCGTGTGTAATCGACCTAGGAGGAAGTTAGGATAAACACTTGCCTCTAGTCGAATTCTCCTACAATAATAGCTATCATGCGAGTATTCAAGCTGCGCCGTTTGAAGCCCTTTATGGAAGAAAGTGTAGGACGCCCGTTTGCTGGGCAGAAGTTGGGGAAGCCCAACTAATAGGGCCGGAGATTGTTTTGGAGACAACGAACAAGATTTTACAGATTCGTGATCGTCTCAAGGCTGCCAGGGATAGGCAGAAAAATTATGCGGATAAGGGCGTAAAGCTCTTCAGTTCCAGGTAGGGGACAAAGTTTTATTAAAAGTGTCGCCTTGGAAAGGCGTTATGCGTTTTGGAAAGAAGGGCAAGTTGAGCCCTAGGTACATTGGACCGTTTGAGATCATCGAACATGTCAGGTCGGTGTCTTATAAGTTTAAACTACCAGAAAAGTTCAGTGGAATTTATGATGTGTTCCACATTTCCAATTTGAAGAAATGCTTGGCAGACGAATTGTTGGCTATGCCACACGACGATGTGCAAATTGATAATAACTTGCGTTTCATTGAGAAACCTATAGCAATTGAAGACCGTCAGGTCAAAAAGCTTCGTCGGAAGCATGTGCCTATTGTAAAGGTCAACTGGGACGCTCGTCGAGGTCCCGAATATACTTGGGAAGTGGAGTCAGTCATGCGACAGAAGTATCCACATTTGTTTGATTGAAATCTCGGGGTCGAGATTTATTTTAAGGGGGTGAGGATGTAACACCTCGTGTTTTTACGTCCAATATTTTTCCGACACGTGTCCCGGTAATCCTCGAAGGTTGTGTGCTATAACAGGCGGGACCAAAGTCGTTGAAAGAATAAATGATAACCTTGTTATGCGATTGTTGAAAGTTGAGGGACTTAAAATGAAGATTTGGAATTTTCCAAGTTCTGGGCACCCCTTACGGACCGCAAGGCTCAAGCTATACGGTACGTAAGGAAAACAAAACCTATGGGCGCCTGAGGTCCTTACGGACCGCAAGGCAAAGCCCAAACGGTCCGTAAGGACCTGCCAGCGAACAGAAACATGGCAGAGCCATGTTCTGCCACCTCTTGATGTTTTTGTTGCATTCTCTGCATGGTTGACACGACTTGGGACACCCATTCTCGTTCCTTAACACTTGGCAACCATCTATGTACACTCCATGACCATTTAATTGATGAATTTTTGGTGTTTGCAACACACCTTCTTCACAACATTCACCAAGTTCATGCTAGTGGAGTTTCTGGTCACCTCCAAGCTTTCCACTTCGTTCATATCACTCATGTGGACCTAATGTAAGTGTTCAAAGTCGTGTTTAGTGATTTCTTATAGTTATTAGCTTAGAACAAAGTTTCGTCGTAAAAACGCCTTGACTTTGTTCTAATCCCGTGAACATCTAGCCTTTGAGAATAACAAAAATGGATATGTGATTGTAATGATGTAGGCGTTAATCCCTTAAAAGGGCACCTCCTGATTACCACGAATCCTT
Organism: Scalesia atractyloides; assembly: GCA_947069175.1. NCBI lineage: Eukaryota > Viridiplantae > Streptophyta > Magnoliopsida > Asterales > Asteraceae > Scalesia > Scalesia atractyloides. The sequence continues at coordinate 52,408,771 of CAMTDV010000006.1, read as the reverse complement.
GATCAATTGACGAGTCAAACTAAAAGTCAACGAAAGTCAAACTGCCCAGTTTTATAAAAATTTATAACTAACAATCTAGATGTTATAAAATATGTTTTGAAGCAATAACAACATAAAAACAAGTGTTAGAACCTATACCAACTGATTTGGCTCGTCAAGATTTGGTCTAGCATCGGATCGCAACCGAAAGTCTCAATATTTGACTTTTCCTTTGACTTTCGCTTCTGACCCGATTTAGCCATTTTGGCTACTGACTTTTGGTCACTTTAAGACCATATTTAGGTATAGGATGACCTCCTAAAGTTTCGTCTCTCAATTCATCTGAAATCTGAGTTTACATACAAGTTCCACTAAAATTACATAAACTTTGCAAAAAGGTCCTTTTTTGCAAATCATGATTTTAAACACCCATGCATGTAAATATAAAACATAAACTGATTAGTAAACATAATTTGATTATATCGATGTTTAGAATCTGATTCTAATCCGAGTTTTAACAAAAGATGCAATTATGGCATCAAAAAGACTAAAATGCCCTTTTCGGAAAGTTAGAAAGATTTAACATGGTTTATCATCAAAAAGATATATTTACTGATGTAATATAATAAGTTGGACCATTTGGGATGTTCATTCAGATTATAACCTGAATGAAGACGTACGGTTCGTTAAATGCCGATAAATGACCGATTTACCTTTTTACAAAAATAACTTTAACTACACTTTTTATAACCAAATCTTTTACCTAATATTGAAACATGATAAATAACATATTTTGGTTATATAAAACAGGTCCTACCCTCAGTTTATCATAAACATCGAATTTAATGGCATTTATCGACTTTTACGCCTTTTCGGCGTATAGTATGGTTTAAAACCATAACTATGAGCCAAGACTTGCTACCTACTGATTTATAAACTTATTTTCAACATCTTAACAGTTAGTACAAGTCCCAAAATCAGAATCCCAATTTTGGCGTCAAAGCTATGTGTGAAATTACTAAAATACCCTTACAGGACATGGATTGTTTCAAAACCATCAAGCACCCATATATTTGATATCCTGACTGTTATAACTTCATAAATTAAATATTTTTACATGTTAATATGGACCTTGACATCAAATTGATATTTACCATCTTTTATAAACCTTATAATGATCGAAATGCCCTTGTAAGGCACAATTCGGTTTAAATATACCCCGGGCCTATCTTTTGCAAAGCTACTGATCTTATAACATAATTTAAACATATATCCATATGGAACTTGTATATGACTCTCTCGGTTACCCAGTCTCGCCTATGTGCGTTCGATTAAGCTTACGTAGCTAATTTACGTACTTAAACCGAAACGGGTTTAACCTTGTCATTTCTATATCAAAATCTAGAATGTTGTTGGTTTACCCATATTAGACAAGTTTATTACTTGTTGGGTCCAACTAACATCCTATTCTGGTCACCGCTTAATCTAGCGTATCATACTGTATTGTTTTAACGTAAGACTAACCGGTCCGAGTCTAAGACTTAACTAAGGACCCGTTAGCATTCTAATATTGGTTAATAATTACCATCACTCCAGACTAAACGCCTTCCAGTAAATTGTACCTGTGATCTGCGGCTGAGTTCTGACTTTCCGAAGACTTAACTTCAGGTAAATACCTTAACTTATTTTCCCTATACGGGCTTGGGATACGGTAAATTATTACCGCTTGGTCGGGTATGGGATTATGTTTTATCCAATTGTGATAATTAACTAAAATCTTGCATAACCCGGTTTTGATCTGTTTTGTCTGAAATTAAAACATTGAGGGTGGACTTGACCGTGTCCGAGATATTCTTGGCTCACTAAAGTGCTAGTGGCCACGACAATATAGCATGGCGTGTAGGCATACACTGGGTAATTGCTATCTGCTTTCTATGTGAAAGTTCAGAGTGGTATGTCAGTCGATCAGGTCTCGATTTTTGTATTGGGCCCAATATGTAAAAGCCTGACATGTAAATCTGTGTACAAGGTCATTTGTACTGTCCCAAGTTATTTATAAAAATGTGCCAAGTGCACCTAAAACCATTTTTGAAAGGATTTTAAAAATGAGTCGTTTGAGAGTATTTACCAGTGTAAACTGACGTATTTTCAAAGATTAATACAGGTACAAGTACGAAATAGGCCGGAAGCTGCGGGGCGTTGACATTAAGGAGTTGCGACCTTAGAGTTGAGCCTGTAGAGTCTGTTATCATTTTGTGTATGTTTATTTCCGATCCGCCTGTGGATCTTATTACAAGTCTTGATGTATATTTGTGTTTCGAACTCTTGGACACTTTATGGTTTGTAATACTTTATAATTACTCCAAGCCTTCCGCTGTGTTGCTCTGTGTTGTAATTGGTTATGATGATATCAACTGTACGTCACGATACTCCCCACCGAGCCCACCAGAATACATGTGGAAATCGGGTGTGACATTGTTGGTTAGATATCTGATGTTGTTGGAATAACAAGAGAAGTTCTTCCTCTGATGGTTCTTCTGGCAGATCAAATGATTTCCACAACCCTTTGTAGTTGAAAAGCCAAGGATCTCCTGGTTTTTGCATAGGCGCTGTGTATCTCTGGCAATCAACATATTGAGCAATAATAACCAGATTCATGCTTGGAAGGTAGATTCTCTTTTGCAGACTTGCATACCCTACGAAGAATCCTTCCAAAGATCTGGCTCCAAATTTTCCTTCCGGGTCCAATACAGTACACGGTGATCCAAAAGGTTCCAAAAACTTCAGATTAGGCTTTCGCTGGTTAAGAAGTTTGAAGCATTTCTTTTTATGAGGCTTGACAGTCATTACTCGATGAAGGGTGTAACATGCAGGCGCGACTGCTTCACTCCAGAAGCTAATGGGCAGTTTTGAATCAGCAAGCATCGTGTGTGCAGTCTCAATTAACGTTCTGTTCTTTTGTTCAGCTACTCCATTCTGTTGAGGAGTATAGGGGCAATGAACTCAAGATGAATACCCTTAGCATTGCAGAATTCGAGCATCTTGTTGTTCTTAAACTCAGTACCATTGTCACTTCTGATTCTCTTGATAGGCAAATGGTAAAGATTTTCAATCTTTCAAAACAAGATCATTAAATTCTCAAACGTTTCACTCTTGCTTTCTTGAAAGAAAACCCACGAGAACCTTGAATAGCCATCAGTGACTACAAGGCAGTAAAGATCTCCAGTAATACTTTTCACATTAACTGGTCCGAAGAGATCCATGTGTAACCTTTCTAGTGGAAGCTTGATTGAATTAAGAAGCTTTCTCGGGTGTGACTTCTTATGCTGCTTCCCCTTTTTGCAGCTAACACAATCATTTGACAGATGAAAACTTTTGAGATTTACCCCTTCCACTAAGTCGTTATGCACCAAATAATTCATTTTCCTCAAATAAAACCCATCTTCTTGTGCCATAGAATTGATTCCTTTTCAGTGGCTTTTGATACAAAACACTGTCCTTCCTTTGAAGTAGTGGATGCGACGCTCATGTCTAAGACATATAGATCATTTTCACGAGGAGCGCGCATGAGGATCCACTCCTCGGGAATTACGAAACCCAGTTTGAGAATAAGACACTCTTTGTCGTTGAAATGAGTTGTGAACTTCTTATCACAGATCTGTGAAATGCTCAATAAATTGTTCTCAAGCTCCGCAATATAGTTCACTTTGTCGAAAGACACCACTCCATTTGTAAGAATACCTTCTCCTACGATCATGCCGCCATGTGTTCCGGCAAACCCAACATAACCTCCCCTTATAGCTTTTACATTGTACAACAAAGCTAACATCCCTGTCATGTGCCTAGAAGCTCCACTATCCATGATCCACTTTGAAATAATAGACCTCGGAATCCCCTACACAGATGAAGAACATATTACTTAAAGAGAGAGACCCAGGCCCTTTCGGTCTTGGGAGGGATGGAAATGTCGACCTTTGGAACATTGGCAACTTTGATTTCTTTCTTAGTCTAAACCCATTGTCCAGTCTTTGATTCTATCTTATCTTTTTGTTTGACTGGAACATTGGTTAATTTTGTGGTTATAGAAGATGTTTTTGCTTTGGCTACCCATGTTTGTGTCTTTGAAAATGACTTTTTGATGTAAAGATTTGATTCCTTCTTTTCATTTTTCTTTGATGTTTCACCAATTGAAAAGATTTTAACTGTTGATTTCTTTTTAAGATTGGCATCATCATTTCTTTTCAAAATTTTTGTGGGCACAAACTCTGGACCTTTTTTCTTCCATCTACTGTGAACCTTCTTTGTTCATGAACAGGTTTTGGATGATTTTGAGAACATTGTCGTGCAATATGCCCAACTTTGTTACATCTGTAGCTTGCTCTACTGTTGTTTCCAACTGTGTGTTCCAAAGCCTGTTCACGAAGCTCCTTTTCCCTTTTAAACCCATCGTTGGTTTGCTTGTTTAGATTTCTTTTTCATCAACAGTGCTTGTTCCAAAAACAAACTCAACTTTCTTTGTAAAATCTGTCTTTTGTGACTTATTGTCATTTTTCTTCTTTTCAAACCCTAACCCATCCTTTTTGTTTTCAGGGTAACTTCTACCTCTGGGATGAATGGTTTTGTTAGACTTCTTTAGTTTTGAGTAGAAACCAGCAATTTTCTTCTCAAGATCAGATGTTTCAACTTCAATGAGTTTAAAAAATTTGTCGACACGGTTAAAATTAACATTCTGGACTGGAAAATCTGCATCAGTATATAGTTTATCTGATCCTTTTAGTTTGTAGATGACAACATTAGGATCATCATTTAAACTATTATCTGATGCTGTGATAAAGTTTTCATGAAAACTTTTCTCACTTCCAGAAAGTCAACTTGACTCTGACTTCTCATTGTTCGACTCAGCACTCTCATAAATTATGCTATCAGACTGATTTTCAAAAATATTTCAACCTCTTTGGTTACCACCTCGGATTCTCACTCCTTTTCAGATTTGGAATATGTTACAACAAGATTTTCAGGCAACTCGTTACTCTTTTCAGTGAGTAGATTTATATTTAGCGCCTTTTCCACCCATCTGGATGTTTCTTAGCATAGCTATTCCACATAGGAGGTGAAACATGATTGTAACATTTTCCAAGATTTTTCTCATCCTTACCTTTTTTGCTGTTTTCTGGTTTTGGAAGAATGTGATCAAGGACATACATGCTGGTAGAGTAACTGATTAACAATTTGTTAACCCTTTCAGTTTCAATTTTAGTCTTCTCCAGCTCATTTTTCAGCTTAACAATTGTGTTAATATGAAGATTAATAGCCGTTTGTGTAACACCCCGACCGCGTAAAAACAACAAACCGCGGCGGAAACGTCGAGGAGTCACGTTAACAGATTGTTACAACAACACATAGTAATTAAAGTTATGTTTTATTGGATATTGAAATTACATAGTTACATTGTCTTGAAGTTTAAAATAAACTAATTAAACTATTGTCTTTCATATTTTAAGGCACTAAGTCCGCGTCCAATCCTACGTGAGCATGCATCGACATCAAACTTGGTTTCCTGAAACATATGTGAAAACGAGTCAGCAAAAATATGCCGATGAGTACATAGGTTTTGTGAGTGTGTCAAATTCATTGCTTTGAATATGTATTTCAATACCTCGTCAGACTACTAGAGTCGTTAATTTTTTAAAAAAACTTGTTATCAAAAGTATTTGGTATTGCAATCATAACTAACCAACTAAAACAAGTTAGTTATAGTTTATAAAAGACTTGTAGCCATGAATGTTGACCAAAACATTTGTTTTGTAAATTCGAGTAGTAAATCACCTTAAAGAAACTTTGTATGGTTTATATCTTTAATTGAAATTCGTTGCGTGTCATTGTTTGAAAACCTTTGTTCCAAGTGATGCAAATAACTGCACGAATGTAATACGATAAAGGCACTTATATATAGGAAGTACCAGCGGCGTATCCACCATGCTTTTATCACATTACACACGTTTCGTTATCTAAATCACTTACCATAAACCAATCGTTCATTGTCCGTGTCATAAACCAATCATCCATTGTTCGTGTCATAAACCAATTTTTCATCGTCCGTGTAAAAAAATCGTCCTTGTTTTAATTTGTGAAAACTTTTGGTCGTTTTGGTAAATATATTCAAACCTGTGTTGACTCGTCTATACCACCAAAGGGTATCTTTAAATTGCAATAACAAACCACCAAAGGGTTTGTTAAAGTAAACAGTTTCGGTCGTTCCCCAAACTTCCCCACAAACACCGAGAAACTTGGTAACGGGATTGTCAGTCCTATGGTACCATAACTTACTACTGGTCGGCTTGGCCAAAGCAAATGAATGTCATTCATGTCATGTATAAACTCACCAACAAGTTCGTTCACATCATTGAAATCGTCGTGTTTATATAAACCATAGAATTTGTAATTTGAAAACTTGAAAACAATTTAGCACATATGAATCACCCCAAAATGTTGAAAACATAAAAGAGGGGAGCTATGTACTACTTGGGGTTGCAAAATAACCTTGAATCAAAGATTAAACAAGCTCAAATGTCTGAGAAATCAAACGTGTCCTAAAATTGGATATGTAAATGTCGGGACTTTAATCGGCGGATCGAATAGAATGAGGTCTTGTAAACCAAATGAGTGTTAGAACTCATATGAAATGGTTTAACAAAGTTAACATTCTGATTTGGAAAGATTCCTAAGTGCTTTTGACCCGTTATGACTCGTTACGGTAGTTTTATGCTACTTTAACGGATCATTTACGTACAAAGGTGTTCGGATGGTTAGATATGTGTTATGATAAGTCTAATATGCCAAATTAAGTTTAATATAGTTGTAACATCAGTTTATATGTCAAAACATTGGTCACACATGCTTAAAGTTGGTTTATGCGCAAAAACGGCATTTTGGTCATTTATAGGGCATAATAGACGGCTTAACATAACACTAACCAAACGTCGTGACAATAAGGTATAACCTCAGAAGGTTATTCCCTATACAACTATGGTCACATATATGTATTTGGTCGGATCCTAAGATCGACCAAACGGGTCGGATTCAAAAGTCAAAGCGATGGTCAAGACCGCTCGACTTACAACCCTAAATAAGCACTAAACTAAAAGTGACGAGTTAAACATGTTAAACATGTCTAACAAGGTTTATAAAACTGATTTGATATCAAAACAAAGGGTTTTGATACCCAAAAATAGTTCCGTCGTATAATACGCATTTGCGCATTATTGACCGAAACTTTGACTTGTCACTTCGACTAGGAAACGTGGTAATCAGTAGGCATGATCGCTAAGGATCATAACCATTGTGATTACGATCACGTTGCAAAGTCCAATTGGCCTTTGCTTTGACCAATTAATGGTCAAAGCTGAAAGTCAAACACTGTTTGACTTTTAGCTTGAAATAGCTAAAATGAATGAACAAGGCTAAGTTAGAACACTTACTTGTGCTCAAGGCAGCCAAAGAGGAAGAAAAGACTTAGAAAACTCAGTTGGGAGACCTCCAACAAAGTGGGAGTTCTCCACTTTGAGTTATAGAGAGAAAGGGAAAGAATGAGCAAGTTAAAATATGAGATCAAGGGCCTATTTATAGTTGTGGAGGATGGATTTGAAGATCACAAGTGTCAAGAACCATTCTAGGATCATTCCACATGTTCAAAGACGTGTCAAGAACAGGCTAGAACTTGGAGATCACGATATCTTTGGTTTTAAAGCTGTAAAACAGCTGTCTGCCATTTTTCTGCTGTAACTGGACATCCCCCGCGCGTCGCGGGAGATTATGGGGGTCTCTCACGTGGCGCCTGGGATTCCTAAGTTTCAGAATTGGCATAACGGGTCCCTGCAGCCTAAAACTTGTTTTCCGACGTGTTTTGGCACTTTTAACACCCGTTAACCCTATTTTTAAGCTTTACAAGGAAGATAAAGCATAGTGAACTTGAAAAATGCTTGGAAACTTTTCGGATGTCGGTTCGTTTGGTCGTACGGTTGCGGTTTTCAGTTAATTACGACGAAAATCGTAACGAATACGCAAATGACCGTAAACGCGTAACGAATGATATTTTTGCATTCCAATCACTAAAATGCTATATTTTAATGATTACAAAAATTTTTGGATGTGCGTGCATGTTCCGGATAACGATATACGCGAATCGGCATAGTTTCGCAGAATTTGCAAAATAGCCCCTGAGCTTGCATAAGCGTGTTTTTGCCATACCGAAGCCTTCAAAACTTATTTCTAAGTTATGTAAAGGGTATTTAGGGTATGTTTAGCTTATGTCGATGTTCCGGAGTGTACGTCGCGTTAAACTGATTACGTTTGCGTAATAGTTTGCGATTTCACTTCTAGAAGTCATTTAAGAGTTCGGAATCGTGCAAGAATCGAATACGTGCAATTGTCATGATAAAAATACAAATCTCATAAATAAAACACAAAAAATTCATTGATTGATAATTCGTCCGGAATTGATACACGATCGGATCACCACAAATGTCACAGTCTCCCCTACTTTAGGAAATTTCGTCCCGAAATTTAATTCGAGGAAACTTGTGAGAACATATGTGGGTATTTCACTTTCATTTGATCCTCTCGTTCCCATGTAAATTATGGGCCACGTTTGGATTCCCACCGAACTTTGACTATCGGAATTCGTCTTCGCTTGAGTTTCTTGACTTCACGGTCCAAAATCTCCACAGGTTTCTCGACAAAGTGCATAGTGTCATCAACGTGAATTTCGTCGACAGGGACGTGAAGATTTGTGTCGGCTAAACACTTCTTTAGATTGGACACGTGGAATGTTGGGTGAATGTTTCCAAGTTTAGGAAGTAGCTCAAGTCGGTAGGCCACCTTTCCAATTCTTTCAACGTCTTGAATGGTCCAAAGTATCGTGGTGCAAGTTTTCCTTTCTTTCCAAATCTGACCACTCCTTTCCAAGGGGATACCTTGAGTAGGACGTGATCACCAACTTGGAATTCCAAGCGCTTGCGTCGTTTGTCCGCGTAACTCTTTTGATGGCTTCTAGCTGTCAGAAGGTTATCGCGTATTTTCTTGACTTTGTCTGTTGTGTCATGAATAAGTTCTGGTCCAGTAAACTGAGACTCCCCAACTTCATTTCAACAGACAGGTGAATGACATTTTCAACTGTATAAAGCTTTGAAAGGCACCATGTTGATGCTAGCGTGATAACTATTGTTGTAGGAGAATTCGATCAATGGTAGATGCGAATCCCAACTACCACCAAAGTCGATCACACACGCTCTAAGCATATCCTCCAATGTTTGGATTGTCCTTTCAGTTTGTCCATCCGTTTGAGGATGATAAGCGGTGCTCAAATTAAGTTTGGTTACCATAGCAGATTGCATGGTCTTCAAGAAGTGAGATGAGAACCTAGTATCTCTGTCAGATATGATGTCCAAAGGAACACCATGACGAGATACAATCTCATTGACAAAGATCTTGGCGAGTTTGTCAGCAGAGTAATCCTCACGAATTGCCAAAAAGTGTGCTAACTTTGTTAGACGATCAATGATTACCCAAATGGCATCATGACCTCTAGATGTGCGCGGTAGTTTCGTGATGAGATCCATCGCAATGTTCTCCCACTTCCATACCGGAATTTCTGGTTGTTCAAGCAAACTAGATGGGCGTTGATGTTCGGCCTTGACTGTAAGACAAGTTAGGCATTTTGATACATACAAGGCAATGTCTTTCTTCATACCCGGCCACCAATACTGGGTACGAAGATCCTTGTACATTTTGTCTGTACCAGGATGGATTGAATAACGAGACTTATGAGCTTCGTCCATCAATAAGGTGCGGAGGTTGTCTTGACTTGGAACCCACAAACGGTTCAAATAATAGAGTAATCCATTGTCTCTCGCTTCGAGCTCAAGTTGATGCGGTACCCATCATACCTTGTGTATCACAAGTACGTTGAGCTTGGAAAATGCGTGTCTGGAAATCAGATTGAATTCGAGCACAATGCAAGCTTGACACGTTCCTTACGACTGAGCGCATCGGCCACAACATTCGCCTTACCAGGATGGTAGCGAATTTCGCAATCGTAGTCGTTTAAAGGTTCAACCCAGCGTCGTTGTCTCATGTTTAGTTCTTTCTGATTGAAAATGTGCTGGAGACTTTTGTGGTTGGTAAAAACTACACACTTCGTACCATAAAGGTAGTGTCTCCAAATTTTGAGGGCAAAAACTACAGCACCTAACTCAAGATCATGAGTCGTGTAGTTCTTCTCGTGTAATTGTCTTGACGCATAGGCTATGACTTTATCTCGTTGCATAAGAACACAACCAAGGCCTAGGTTCGATGCGTCACAATAGACAATGAAATCCTTGTTGCCATTGGGTAAAGATAGAATAGGTGCATCACAGAGCTTTTGTTTCAGAGTTTGGAAAGCTTCCTCTTGATTGGGTCCCCACTCAAAAGGCTTATTCTTTTGAGTCAAAGCGGTGAGGGAACTGCGATTTTTGAGAAGTTCGCGATGAATCGACGATAATATCCGGCAAGACCAAGAAAAGAGCGAACTTCTGTGGGAGTAGTGGGTGTGTTCCAATCCTTAATCGCAGCGATTTTGGAAGGATCCACATGTATACCTTGCACATTAACTATGTGTCCCAAGAATTGAACTTCTTTTAGCCAAAACTCGCACTTGGAGAATTTGGCATAAAGTTGTTCTTTCTTTAGTAGTTCCATAGTTAATCGAAGGTGTTGTTCGTGTTCGGCTCGAGACTTGGAATAAATAAGAATGTCGTCGATGAAAACAATGATGAACTTGTCCAAATAAGGTTTACAAACCTGATTCATCAAGTCCATGAAAACAGCTGGAGCATTTGTCAAACCGAAAGGCATGACAGTAAACTTGTAATGACCATATCGAGTGCGAAAGGCAGTCTTGGGAATATCTTCTTCGAGCACACGAAGTTGATGATACCCAGAACGCAGATCAATCTTTGAAAAGTAACTAGCACCTTGTAGCTGATCAAAGAAATCATCAATGCGAGGTAGGGGATATCAATTTTTGATCTTGAGTTTGTTGAGCTCACGATAATCGATACACATATGGAAAGATCCATCCTTCTTTTTCACAAATAGGACAGGAGCGCCCCAGGGTGAATAGCTCGGACGAATGAATCCTTTATCAGATTGCTCTTGAAGTTGTTTTGATAACTCTTGCATCTCAGACGGTGCAAGACGGTAAGGAGATTTAGCAATAGGGTTGGCACCAGGTACTAGGTCAATGCGGAACTCAACTTTTCGTATAGGAGGTAAACCAGGTAGTTCCTCAGAAACATCTTTGGATAATCTCGAACAACGAGGACATCCAGAACAGTTTTGCTTTTGCCTTTCTCCTCTATGATATGTGCCAGGAAGGCAACATAGTTCTTTTGTAGGTATTTTTGGGCTTGGTTATAGGTTTCTCTCCACGAACTTCTAAGACTTCACCAGACGGAAGAGGTATTCGAACTATCTTGTCAAAACAAATAACTTCGGCATGATGCTTGGTTAACCAATCAATTCCTATGATGATGTCGAAACTCCCGAGTTGCATTGGCGTGAGGTTAATGGCGAAAAGGTGGTTATTGAGGTTCATTGGCAATCACGAATGATAGAATCTAGTTTAAGAGGTTCGCCACTAGCTGTCTCGACAATCAAGGGCTTTCCTAGTTTAGTTCTTGGCATTGAAAGTAATGGTTCAAAGGCTAAGGACACGAAACTCCTATCGGCACCCGAATCGAAAAGAACAGAAGCAGGATGATTGTAGACAAGGAACGTACCGTTAACGACTTCGTTATCAGCACGGGCCTCGTTAGCGTTAATGTTGAATGCTCGTTCACGACCTTGGTTGGCATTGGCTAATTTCGGGCAATTGTTCTTGTAATGGCCCATCTCGCCACAGTTAAAACATAACCCAGGTGGAAAGTGAGGTCAAATGGGATTTGCTTGGGTTGGATGTCACACCCTCAATTTCCACTTGCGGAGTATTACCGCGAGGCGTGTGATCAAACCAGAATCTCAGACACTAGCAATATCGAACGACTCTATATGATTTATTTAAACGTTTTCCAAAAACATTTGTTGTAAACATGCATAGTCATTTTCAAAATATCAAGGTTTCAAAGTTTAGTGGAAGCATTAAAATAAAGTAACGGGCGCCAACATAAACGCCAAAACCAAAATCCCAAAAATTATTCATAAATAAAGACTCGATAAAAATGTCTTGATCAAATGCAAGTGAGTGCACCTAGCGCTCCTAGCGTCCTGAGAAACATGCAAAGAAACAAGTGTCAACATTAAAGAAGAGTGAGTTCATAGGTTTTTATAAGTTCACAAGTTCGGTTTAAAGATTGTTTTTCTCCGTTATCCCTAACCTGGGATAACAACATAGTTCCATTATTCCTAACCTGGAATAATAAGGTTTGTTCGTAAATAAGTTCAATGTTAACATGTAGGTAGCGAGCCTAAAGTTACGTCACATAAGAGTTCGCGATCGAAGCTGACTGTTGTTGCCTCTGTGTTGCCAGGTCTATCACTGACCATGGCGAAAGTTAGGCCAAATTAATCACCCGTTGACCATTCCCGGTCGGCTAGTGCGACTAGCTCGGGTGGGGCTTGTCGGGCCCAGTAGTACTACTATAATTTCCCCGCTATTTAACCCAATACTAACGAGAGTTGGTTGAGGACTTCCGTGATAAAGCTACTTAGTGACCATAACGTATATTAACATTAACTTAGTTACCGAATAGTTAACGGCGTTAATTTCGCATAACGTAAAAAGATTGAGTTGTAGAGCGTATACATGTTTCTCCCCCTGTTGTTCAAAACGGATAAAATAGGGGCCGTGAACTCACCTTAAATTGCTCGGTTCAGAATAAACGCAAAAGAAGCATATGATGGAACCGCTAATCACGTCCTAACATGTCAACCGATTTAAAGTTAGTGTGTGAACACACTGACACAAAACCCTACGCATAACTAACACACAGTACGGCACACGTAATAACCAATTCGAAACCATAATCATGCATGCAAAGTATCACCATACAAAATAATGATCAAACCAACTTGTCATAAACACAGATTAACTCATACAACACTTAGGTACACACAACGCAAGTTATCATGTTTGCAGCTTGTACGCTCATAACTGGGCTGTTTTCGATGATTTTTATAAAATAGTTCCAACGTTCCAAAAATTCCAAATTTTTTATAGGAGGTGTCAATTAGACTGTAGAATTTTGTGTAAAAGTTTCAAATCCTAAATCTTTACCAATTATTTATAAACATTTATATACTAGGCTGCAGTCAGATTCGTCGCTTTCTGACTGCAGTCCACGAGAAAAATTATTTAAAAATCATCGTTCATCAAATTAACAAAATTCCAGTGGGAGATTTTCGGAAATTCCCGTCTCCAGTTACTGTACAAATTTCGTGACCTAACCCCATACAGACTATAAGATCCGACTCGATAAACCACCTGCAAATTCTGCAGAATTTACGCAGCTTCAGCTGCTGCACTAAATGACCATTTAAAATAGCAAACGACCTCAGAAAAATATGAATCAGCGCCATTTGAAGAGTTTTTCAAAAATACACGTTTTAGGCTTTAGAAAATCCACTTTGCGATATATAATGATCAGGTTACAGCCAACTAAAGTTGGCTGTAAATATCAATCAGCTTATTGTTTTCGACTTTATCGCACTAGAACATGTTTAAACGGTCATGACGCTTAGTTGTATTGATTAACAGCAGGTTAATTTGTCAAATATCATCATATATATCAATATTCATGTAAACCCTAAATATATATCATGATCTTTATCGATAAAACGCAGCCTACGACTTTAGTATTCAACATATCATCACAACCGCAAGGATTCGCATATTCATCCGAACTACTCATACACCATAACACTTTTTCATACTAATAATCATACAAGCACAAATCATGATCAAGATTACACAAAACCTAGTGTGAATCGCAATACAATTAAACCATAACCTTGAAACGATGATGATTAGCGAACCGGGACAAGCTTGGAATGGATCCGGGGGTCTAGTTTGCGCGACCGTGAGAGGGGGGGGGGGGCTGCCGTCGATTTCACTAGGTGTTAGGGTTTTTTTTTTTTGAAAGCTACCCACAACATGCATGTAAATATAACAAGGGGGGGGTTGCGATGGGGGGGGGGTTTGGGTTAGTGCCTTGGGCTGCAAGTTTGGGTTATTTCCTTGGGCCGCAAGGAGGTGTGGGTCGCAAGGGGGTGTGGGTGGCGGGTTGGGTTTGCTTGGTCGCGAAGTCGAAATGTTTCACAGGCTTGGTTAGGTTTATAAATAGAAGTTACTAAAATATTATTCACGACACGGAGTTTATAAAATATTAAATCACGTATTTGGAGTGAGACGCAATCTAGATTCACAAACATCTAATAACACATAGCACGTAATTCAGAACAACCCGTCTAATAACACATAGCACGTAATTCACCCTATAGATTCACAAAGTTAGCGTAATTATTGCGAGCATGTAACTAAATTCTCGGAATTAAATCAGCGTAGGAGTGAATAACCATAAAGTAGCGCGTTTAAGATACCTGAAAAGCCGAGATGTCACATTATCCCCATGTTGAAAGAATTTTCGTCCCGGAAATTGAGTAAACGCGGTTTAGAATGCAACGCACAAAAGTTCAGTTTGTTAGAATGGTACAAGTAAATCCCAGGCTGTCATATCATCCCCATGTTGAAAGAATCTCGTCTCGAAATTCAGTTGGCGGTAACGTCAGATTGCTGCTCAGCTGCGAAAAGGTGTGGATATTTGCTTTTCATTTGGTCCTCTCTTTCCCACGTGAACTCCGGTCCACGCTTAGAGTTCCAACGAACCTTGACGATCGGTATCTTGCTGTGCCTTCGATCCCACGGTCCATGATCTTGATAGGTTGTTCCACAAAATGCAGTTGCTCATCCACTTGAATCTCATCCAATGGAATGACTAGGGTCTCATCTGATAGGCACTTCTTCAGATTGGACACGTGAAAAACGTTGTGAAGTCCACCGAGTTCGGCAGGAAGGTCTAACAGATAAGCTACGGGCCCGATACGCTTTGAAATCACAAATGGGCCTACGTACCGTGTGTTTAGTTTGCCTCGTTTCCCAAAACGAATTACACCCTTCCAGGGTGACACTTTCAGTAGGACGCGGTCGCCTACTTGAAATTCGAACGGTTTGCGTCGTTGATCAGCGTAACTTTTCTGTCGATTCGTGCCAATGCTATGCGGTTTCTGATTTGACAATCTTTTCAGTAGCCTCAAGTATCAACTCAGGACCTGTGAGTTGACTGTCACCGACTTCTGCCCAACAGACCGGTGATCTACATTTGCGACCGTATAATGCTTCAAACGGTGCTGCCTGAATACTCGTATGGTAACTGTTGTTATATGAGAATTCCACCAAAGGCAGATGGATTTCCCAACTGTTCTTGAAGTCTACCAGCATGCCCTAAGCACGTCCTCCAAGGTCTGAATGGTCCTTTCACTTTGACCATCCGTCTGAGGGTGGTAAGCTGTGCTCATATCTAAGCGTGTACTCTACGCTTTCTGAAGTGACCGCCAAAAGTTAGACGTGAAACGAGCATCTCTGTCTGAAATGATGGATGTTGGCACTCCGTGCCGAGAAACTACTTCCTTTATGTAGATGCGAGTCAACTTATCCATCTTATCTGTTTCTTTGGTTGCTAGGAAGTGTGCAGACTTAGTTAGACAATCCACGATTACCCAGATGGTATCGCAACCACCCGGAGTTTGCGGGAGTTTAGTGATAAAGTCCATCGAGATCTGATCCCATTTCCACACTGGGATCTCGGGTTGTTGAAGTAGCCCTGATGGCTTCTGGTATTCCACCTTGACTTTCGCACAAGTCAAACACCTGCTCACGTAAGTGGCTATATCCGCTTTCATGTTGGGCCACCAGTACGCGGCTTTAAGGTCTTGATACATCTTATCTGAACCAGGATGGACAAAGTATCGGGATTTGTGAGCTTCGTCCATAACTAGCTTCCTAAGGTTTCCGTAGAGAGGTACCCATATACGATTCATGAAATACCGGGCACCATTGGGTTTCACTTCCCAATCGCGTTCCATCTTTCCCACAGATTCGGCCTTGATGTTCTCTTCCTTAACTGCTTCTAGCTGCGCGTCGCGTATCTGTTCGGGTAACCCAGAATGAATTGTGAACTGTAGTGCTCGTACCCGATGAGGTTCCAAGTGCTCCTTCCGACTGAGGGCATCAGCTACCACGTTAGCTTTACCCGGGTGATACTGAATGGCACATTCATAATCATTCAGGAGTTCGACCCAGCGACGCTGTCGCATGTTCAACTCCTTCTGGTAAAAAATATGCTGGAGGCTCTTGTGATCCGTGTAGATTGTGCACCTTGTTCCATATAGACAGTGTCTCCAAATCTTAAGTGCAAACACAACTGCTCCCAATTCCAGGTCATATGTTGTGTAGTTCTTCTCGTGGACCTTCAACTGTCGAGATGCATACGCGATGACCTTTTCACGTTGCATGAGCACACATCCCAATCCCTGAATGGAAGCGTCACAATATACCACAAAATCATCTGTCCCCTCTGGCAAGGACAAAATGGGCGCACTGCAAAGCTTCTGCTTCAGTAATTGAAATGATGCTTCCTGTTTGTCACCCCAAGCATACTTGGTGCCCTTCTGAGTGAGAGTGGTAAGCGGTTGTGCGATCTTGGAAATCCCTCGATGAAACGTCTGTAGTAACCAGCCAAACCCAAAAATTGGCGGATCTCTGTCGGTATCCTGGGTGCCTCCCAGTTCTTGATAGCATCGATCTTGGCGGGATCAACGTGAATACCCTTTTCATTCACGATATGCCCGAGAAACTGAACTTCCCGAATCCAGAAATCACACTTCGAAAACTTGGCATGTAGTTTCTCTGTTGAAGTAGTTCCAGCAATAATCGCAGATGTTCAGCATGTTCTTCTTCACCCTTAGAGTAGATGAGTATATCATCGATGAACACAATGACAAACTTGTCAAGATACGACTTACACACTCGGTTCATGAGGTCCATGAACACCGCGGGTGCATTGGTGAGACCGAAGGGCATGACCAAGAACTCGTAATGGCCATACCGAGTGCGAAATGCCGTCTTGGAGATATCCTCCTCCCTGACGCGTAGCTGGTGATAACCGGACCGTAGATTAATCTTGGAGTAGTAGCTTGACCCTTGAAGCTGGTCGAAAAGATCGTCGATGCGAGGTAATGGGTATCGGTTCTTGACGGTATAACCTTATTGAGTTCCTTGTAGTCGATGCTCATGCGGAAGGTCCCGTCCTTCTTCTTGACAGGACCAGAGCTCCCCATGGCGAAGTACTGGGTCGGATAAATCCTTTTTCCAACAATTCCTGAAGTTGGGTAGACAGCTCTTGCAGCTCTGCTAGAGTTTACCGGTACGGGGCCTTGGCGATAGGAGTCGCATGCTCGCCAATTCGATTTCAAACTCTACTTGTCGATGTGGTGGAAGACCGGGTAACTCCTCTGGAAACACATCGGGAAAGTCACGGACGATGGGGATATCTTCAATTCGCTTCCCGTTCTTAGACTGCTCGGTGACCAGTGCGAGAAAAGCAAAAGAGTTCCTCTTCCGAAGATACTTCTGAGCTTGCATGTAAGAGATGATGTTCATGACGGCGCCTTGCACCATCAAGACTTCGCCGTTAGAGAGCGGAATACGGATAGCTTTCTCGAAACAGAGAACTTCAGCTCGGACGTCGGATAGCCAGTCCATTCTGGCTACCACATCAAAACTACCCAGAGTAGTTGTCATCAGTTCAATGGTAAAGGTGTGACCCGCGAGTATAAGTTGACAGCCGGTCACTAGATGGGTCACATCTACAGATTTACCATCGGCTAGTTCTATGACGTAAGGGGTCTCTAGGGGTTTAGGTGTGACATTTAGGTTCCTTCTAAAAGACTCAGATATAAAACTCTTATCCGCCCCGTGTCAAAAGGTATAGTAGCAAAATGATCGTTAAGGGGAAACTTACCGGTGACCACATTCGAGTCATTTCTAGCCTCTCCACGGCCCAGTGTGAATACACGTCCTTTGGCACCTCCTGTGCCACCATTTCCAGTGTTGCCATTGTTGTTATTGTTGTTATTCCCACCATTGTTGTTGTTGCGAAGTTGCGGGCAGTCTCGCTTGAAATGGGCAATGCTACCGCACTGATAGCATCCCCAGTTATTACCCTGCTGTTGACCCTGGTGCTGGTTCTGATTCTGTCGTGACATAATTTCCCCGCGACAATCCTTTGCTGCGTGTCCTGCTTTGCCACATCGTTGGTAGCGATTTCCAGCGCAAGGGCCGTGATGATGGAGGTTACAACGATTACATTGCGGCTTTCGACCCGCATAGCCGCTCGAGTTCTGGGTGTTGTTGGCAGACTGATTGTTGTGACCCCGATTGTTGTTGAAGTTGTTGGACCGCTTCTGGTTTCGTTGTTGTGGCTGGGCTGATGAAGACTGCCGAGCAGGTGAGTCTTCAAATTTTCTTTTGTTGTCAGGGACAATTTCAGTTGCACCCCTAGGTGGCAACTTCCTTTGCTCCACCGCCTTATCGGTGAGTTTATGCTCCAGCCTAATCGCTTGATGCTCCATCGTAGGGTTGCTAGACATTACCATGCCCTGGATCTCAGGGACCAGACCCCCAAGATAAAACTCAAGTCGTTTATCGACGGTGTTAGCCAAATCGGGACAAAGGAACACCAGATCATGATGTCTTGCCGTGTAAGCTTCAATTTTTGACCCGATCATCTTGTGGTTTCATAACGCTTGTTCCAATTGCTGAACTCTGTCCCGCGGACAGTATTCCTCCTTGATTAGAGCCTTGAATTCGGTCCAGGCCATTGCGTTCGCCGCAACAAGTCCACGCGTTTGGACGTGTGCGTTCCACCAGGTTAATGCCCCATCTTCCAACGTCGAGGCAGCATACTTGACCTTATTAGCTTCAAGGCAATTGCACATTTCGAAAACCAATTCAGACTTTTCAATCCAACGGACCAGTCCTATGGGTCCTTCAACTCCCGTGAACTTGCTCGGTTTCGCATCAAGGAACATCTTGTAGGGGTTAAGACCCCCTCCTAAGGATAGAGGATAGGTAGTCAGCGAGAAAGTCTACTAGCCCAACTATTAGATTTTCCCATTAAAATTTAATAATGGTTACATGCTGGTGGGTTAGGAACACCTGCCAGAGCAGCATTTACGTGTTGTTGGATTAGAGCGGCTAATTCTTCAGTTGACATGTTGAGATTTCCGTGGCGACCGGATGCCATTTCAGATCTTCGCAAGACAACACAAACACACACCGATAAGTATATAACCAATATAGTCATCATATTCCACACTTAAATGACCACACAATTTATGTCAACCCAACATATTAACCAATCAAAAGGAACATTCGATTAAATAAATTGCAATGTCTCACAAAATACCAACCAAACATCTCAGTTTAATTATAAAATTTTCAAGTTCAAACATAAGTGGAAACAAACAAACTAAAGGAAACAAAACGGAGATTGGCGAGACGAGTTAGTCATCTATGTCTCCATCTCCCAAGTTGCTATCACTGCCGCCTTCCTCTTCAGCGTTTTCAGCTTCAATAGTCGGGTCCTGTTCCGGCTCTTCTTCCTCCGGATCCTCCTCCGCGTCTTCTTCTGGATCCTCCTCTTCGTCCTCTACTGGCGCTGGAGGGGCCGGTGCTGGTGTGGGTTGTAACATCCGTCAAAAACGGATTTTACCAAACCCGCTCCGTTTATTAACCGAACAATCAGTTTAAAATTTCGTGGCGTATTTAATGCCCAAATTAATTTTAAACGATACATAATTAATTATTATATTGGAATATATAACTTGTTTTTGAAAAATTGTTAAAAATAATGAAATAAAAATAAAATGGTTCTGCCGGGTTTCGAACCCGGGTCAGTCCGCCGGGTCAACAGACTTAACACTCAACTCTCCAACCACTGCGCCACTAGTGTTTCTTGTCAATTATTAGAATCAATTAATTCATATCATGAATCCCAAATTAAAAAACCGGCGCCCAAATTTCAGTCGTCGGAAATCCCGGCGATCTCGCGAGATTGGACGGTTTCTTCAAGTCTTAACGTAAACATTTAAACCTACATCGGTTATAACCGACGCCTGAACCCGCGACACAAGCTATAACCGCCGGAGAATTTCTAACCGACGAATTAAGTCGGAAATCGGACCAAATTCATCGATGACCTGCCTTATAAATACCCCCTCAAACCTCTGCAAGCTTTTTCGCTCAAAACCGCACCTTTACCCGACGTAATTCCATTCGCCGGAAAACTTCTGCACATCGCCGGAAAACCGAACCGGAGTCACCGCTGTTACATGTTAAGTTTAATAATAACCGGAATAATAACCAAGTTAGACACACAGTCTAGTGGTGGACTGTGTGTATGTTTAATCACAGGACACGAGTTCGAGTCCGGGCTACCGCACCGGTCCGGATAATTATTAAATTTTTTATTTAAGACAGAAATGGAAATGTTTAGTTTGTATATAAGTATAATAAAAATCGGTTTATATAACAAGTTAAACACACAGTCCAGCGGTGGACTGTGTGTTAACATAACCACAGGTCCCGGGTTCGAGACCTGTGGAGCGCACCGAGTCACTGATTAAAAATCTTTTTAGAAATAAGTTGATTTTCGGATTAATCTAATTAATATATAAATATAATTAAAAACAGAAATATTTCGGGTTAGACACGTAGCTCAGTTGGTAGAGCTGCGTGCACTCGTACGGGAGGTCTCGGGTTCGAGCCTCACTCAGCGCACACTTACACGCATACGAACCGGTCAAACAGTCAAGGTCAAAGGTCAACGGTCAAAAAAGTCAACATTTTTTATTATTTTTATTTATATATTTTAATTAAAAATCAATTAAAAATACTTAAAAATAACATTTTTTAGGTTAGAAAATAGCCTTAAACTCACAAAAATACACCCAACAATCCTACTAAAATGGATTAATAAAATCCGTTTACTTACCGAAACATTATGCCATTATCTAGGTTAATTTCACTCGTGGTTAAAACCACTTCGCGTGCATTCAACATCATCAACCGAACGCACCCACTGTGAGTGAATCTTACAACTCCCCCTTTTTAATTACACGTTTAGGGGTGTGTCATGTGTCACAAAATAATTAACTCGTTTATTTAAACATGTGCCATACCATATCGTGATCTAAACTTAGATTGTTTATATTGTTGTGATTATGTATTTCATTTTGTCAACTTATATGAAATTCATTCATTAAGCCCATCAGTTCCTCGTGGGAGACGAGTTGAGCAACGCGTGCCTCAAAACCAATCCATTATTGTTCATGTGTGTATTATTGAGTTTATATTGTTTGTAGTTATGTCTTTCATATTATCATGTTTATGCAATTCATTCATTAGGCCCATCAGTTCCTCGTGAGAGACGAGTTGAGCAACGCGTGCCTCTAAACGATCCATTATTGTTCATGTGTGTATTGTTTAATATTAAATTGATTTATGAATAAGTTTGCATCTAGTTTTACTCATGTGTGGTTGTGCACTTTATTTCATAATCAATTAAATAAACTTGTTCAAATGTTTTCCATAGTATTCACTCGCCAACTTTTTGTTGATCCAAAAACCCTTTTTACACATGATACAGGTGAACAGGTTGAAGCAAGGAAACATAGGAAATGCCTTAGAAGAAAACAATGAAGCCTAGATTGATATTTAGGACATGTTGTAATATTGATTGTAATTTTCCATTAAAGTGTATTAATGAATATGAAACGTTAAAATAAATGTCATGAGCTTTGATGATAACCCAATCATGCCCCGATCACCTTTTCCGCTGCGGGTCGGGGTGTGACAGATTGGTATCAGAGCCATGACTATAGGGATATAGGATAGGTTATTAGACCCTTAGAGCCTATACTATAGTCTGCCTAAATTTTAATTGATTAGGTGGTTACATACAAACTTATGATATTTATTTGTTTCATATTTGTTTATATTTACAGTCAAACATACATACTTACATACACATTCATTATACATATATCAATGTTCATATATTCAATTCATCTTCATACTTTGGTTATTCAAATATTTTGTTGCAATTTTCAAATCTCATCAAAGTAAGTTCTGCGACGGGCATGTAGTAACTGGAAGGGTACAAGTACCGGTAGTCGGAACGTCCTGTCTAGGTTGGCATTCGTATAAATCCAATATAACGGACCAGTTTGCCTACCTGGGGACTAACGATGAGAGTACGAAGGACCTATTAGGCCAAAGCATGCCACACCAAACGTCGTTCGAACTAACCCCACTTTGAGGTGTCACCGTGTCTACACCTGGACACATTCCGAATATCACACGTTGTATACATATTTCTCGATTTTCTCCAGGTTTTAGTGTACGCAACCAGGCTAACACATGCGAACCATATGAAAAACCCGGTATTCATGGGGGCCCACATGATTACGAAGGTGAAGTATGGCGGCATGTAGGGCCTAATGGCGAGCAAAGCCCAAGACATCCTATGGATGTAGTAGATTTATTTTTCTATAATTATTGTATGAACGTTCATTCCTGAATGCGACCCATGATCCCAAAAGCATCCAACTCATACTCTTGACATGTATTCCTTGTAGATGTCTTCTAACCATGCCCGTAGGAAGATGAGAGCAGGAAAAGCCCGCGAACGCATGGCTGCCCTAATCGCACAACAAATGGCTGCCGTAATACCCAACATTGTAATCCAAGTCCAACAAGCACTTACCGCTAATCTTGCCAATCAAGAAAACCAAAACATTATCAACTCCCCCCCAACTACCACTAAATGCACCTACAAGCATTTCAAATCATGCGACCCTCCGAAATACAAAGGGACTGAAGGTGTCACTGCTCTCCTCCATTGGTTTGAAGAGATGGAGAACACTTTTCTAAATTGCGATTGCCCCGATGATCGCAAAGTGCGATATGCTACCGGTCGATTATATGGGATAGCACTTACTTGGTGGAATACAGAGAAGGCCAAATGAGGTGTGGAAGATGCTATGACCTTAACTTGGAACGAATTGAAGGAAATCATGACCAGACGATTTTGCCCAAGGAGCGAAATCAAGAAATTAGAAGATGAATTTTATTCGTTGAAGCAAAAGGAAGGAGACCACACCACATACAACAAAAGATTCCTCGAGTTACATCAAATGGTTCCCAACATGTTCACTCCCCTCTACCGTTTGATCGAGCACTACATTCGTGGTCTTCCGTCAAAGATTCAAGACTCTGTAATAAGTACCACGCCTGCAACTTTGGAAGCAGCAATGGAGCTAGCAACAGAGCTCACCGAGAACCGAATCCGGAACAAAGACTTCAAGGAGGAGAAGAAGAAGGATAAAGCATCGACTGAAACCTCCGATCACACCCAAACCGAATCCCCTTCTCAACCCAATCCTAAGAGAAAAAGAGACGGGCAACTTTTCGCTACTATCCAACGAAATCAACCAATTTCACACGCCATACCCATCCAAGCTATCCCAATCACTCAAGTTGGCACCCAACTCAACTTACCCAAATAAGAAACCATATCTTGGACGTCACCCTTGATGCAACAACTGTTTTTATCACCATCCCCTTACCTTACCTTGTCGACTATGTGCAACTTATGGACGCTATGGTCATTTGAGCAAGGTTTGCCGCACCTTTCAAAACCAAATCTCTTCCCCTACTCAAAACATGATCCAAACCTATCAACAACCCCAATACCCCATGTTCCCATATGTTCGAGCTTGTTTCAATTGTGGCGACCCTACCCACTTTAGAAACACGTGCCCTCGATTGGTTAACATCATAAACGCTCAAGCCCAATCAAACCCAGTTAACCAAGAAAACCCAACCGCTAGGCCACCAGCAAGTGGAAGAGTCTTCAACATCAACGCCAATCCTGTCGAAGATAATGACGGCCCAAACGAAGATACCCAACTAGTCCTCTTCACCAGAAATCAAGATTCAACTCCAATCGTTTAGTTTTATGTTTTTCTTTATCACATAGAACCAATCATAACTTAAGGATAAAGCCAATGGGAATTTGACAAGAATATGGTGGATACGCCGCTGGTACTTCCTATATATAAGTATTCTTGTCAAAGGATCAGAAGCATTATCTGGCGGTGATGAGAGGTTCCATGTGTAGACTGTTTGAGTAATTATTGTTTATTATTTTCAGTACATGCAATTTCATAGGCCGCCGCTCCCCATTACATTATGAGCGTTGAGCATGTTCCCCATTTCATTATGAGCGTGAACCCGGCGTGCCCACATACGATCGGCTCCGTTTGATTGAGCCTTGATCGCACAGACATTTTCATTTTCAGTACATGCAATACGATCGGCTCCGTTTGATTGAGCCTTGATCGCACAGACATTTTCATTATCAGTATCTTGTGGTTGTTGTGTTTGTTGTAGAGTCACATAGAACTAATCATAACTTGTGGATAAAGTCAATGAAAATTTGACAAGAATATGGTGGATACGCCGCTGGTACTTCCTATATATAAGTATTCTTGTCAAAGGATCGGAGGCATTATCAGGCGGTTATGAGAGGTTCCATGTATAAGCTGTTTGTGTGATTGTTGTTTAGATTAAATTTATTATTTTCAGTACATGCAATACGATCGGCTCCGTTTGATTGAGCCTTGATCGCACAGACATTTTCATTTTCAGTACATGCAATATGATCGGCTCCGTTTGATTGAGCCTTGATCGCACAGACATTTTCATTATCAGTATCTTGTGGTTGTTGTGTTTGTTGTAGAGTCACATAGAACTAATCATAACTTGTGGATAAAGTCAATGAAAATTTGACAAGAATATGGTGAATACGCCGCTGGTACTTCCTATATATAAGTATTCTTGTCAAAGGATCGGAGGCATTATCAGGCGGTTATGAGAGGTTCCATGTATAAGCTGTTTGTGTGATTGTTGTTTAGATTAAATTTATTATTTTTAGTACATGCAATACGATCGGCTCCGCTTGATTGAGCCTTGATCGCACAGACATTTTCATTTTCAGTACATGCAATACGATCGGCTCCGTTTAATTGAGCCTTGATCGCACAGACATTTTTTCATTTTCAGTATTTTGTGTTTGTTGTATTGGTTGTAGAGTCACATAGGACTAATCATAATTCACTGATAAAACCAATGAAAATTTGACGAGAATATGGTGGATACGCCGCTGGTACTTCCTATATATAAGTATTCTTGTCAAAGGATCAGAGGCATTGTCAGACGGTTATGAGAAGTTCTATGTAGGATTTAATAGTTTCTTGGTAACTAATCATAACTTGCAGATAAACCCAACGAAAATTTGACAAGAATATGGTGGATACGCCGCTGGTACTTCCTATATATAAGTATTCTTGCCAAAGGATCAGAGGCATTATCAGGCGGTTATGAGAAGTTCCATGTAGGATTTAGTATTGCCTTGGTTGAAATTTGTGTTACATTCATATCATCTCGCTATTTAAAGAAATTGGACTGTGTTCTATTTCTACATAAACTAACCTCTCCATCATAACAAACGAGAGAGGAACTGTCACCATTCAAACGTATATGCTATCAGAAGTGGATTCAAATATTGGTTGTTGTGTTATTTATGTTTTAGAGTTACATCATAGAACCAATCATAACTTACTGATAAAACCAATGAAAATTTGACAAGAATATGGTGGATACGCCGCTGGTACTTCCTATATATAAGTATTCTTGTCAAAGGATCAGAGGTATTGTTAGATGGTTATGAGAAGTTCCATGTAGGTTGTAGTATTAGAAGTTTTGCCTTAGGATATAACCATATCCTTCCAAACATATCCAAACTCTTATGCATGATATCATATTTAGCGAAACAACTCTGCTTATCAATATTTTTACAGTAGGCAACAAAAAGCGATTCCTGTAATAGGGTACTTAACCCTTACAAGGGACGTTACCGCCTCAAACAAAAATTTAAACTCTTACTTTTCTTCTAAGTATGTAACTGTCAAACTAAACACCATCATTCTTTTAGTCAAATATATCACTACTTAAATTTCGGGACGAAATTTCTAAAAAGCAGGGGATACTGTAACATCCGTAAAAACGGATTTTACCAAACCCGCTCCGTTTATTAACCGAACAATCAGTTTAAAATTTCGTGGCGTATTTAATGCCCAAATTAATTTTAAACGATACATAATTAATTATTATATTGGAATATATAACTTGTTTTTGAAAAATTGTTAAAAATAATGAAATAAAAATAAAATGGTTCTGCCGGGTTTCGAACCCGGGTCAGTCAGCCGGGTCAACAGACTTAACACTCAACTCTCCAACCACTGCGCCACTAGTGTTTCTTGTTAATTATTAGAATCAATTAATTCATATCATGAATCCCAAATTCAAAAACCGGCGCCCAAATTTCAGTCGTCGGAAATCCCGGCGATCTCGCGAGATTGGACAGTTTCTTCAAGTCTTAACGTAAACATTTAAACCTACATCGGTTATAACCGACGCCTGAACCCGCGACACAAGCTATAACCGCCGGAGAATTTCTAACCGACGAATCAAGTCGGAAATCGGACCAAATTCATCGATGACCTGCCTTATAAATACCCCCCAAACCTCTGCAAGCTTTTTCGCTCAAAACCGCACCTTTACCCGACGTAATTCCATTCGCCGGATAACTTCTGCACATCGCCGGAAAACCGAACCGGAGTCACCGCTGTTACATGTTAAGTTTAATAATAACCGGAATAATAACCAAGTTAGACACACAGTCCAGTGGTGGACTGTCTGTATGTTTAATCACAGGACACGAGTTCGAGTCTGGGCTACCGCACCGGTCCGGATAATTATTAAATTTTTTATTTAAGACAGAAATGGAAATGTTTAGTTTGTATATAAGTATAATAAAAATCGGTTTATATAACAAGTTAAACACACAGTCCAGCGGTGGACTGTGTGTTAACATAAACCACAGGTCCCGGGTTCGAGACCTGTGGAGCGCACCGAGTCACTGATTAAAAATCTTTTTAGAAATAAGTTGATTTTCGGATTAATCTAATTAATATATAAATATAATTAAAAAAAGAAATATTTCGGGTTAGACACGTAGCTCAGTTGGTAGAGCTGCGTGCACGCGTACGGGAGGTCTCGGGTTCGAGCCTCACTCAGCGCACACTTACACGCATACGAACCGGTCAAACAGTCAAGGTCAAAGGTCAACGGTCAAAAAAGTCAACATTTTTTATAATTTTTATTTATTTATTTTAATTAAAAATCAATTAAAAATACTTAAAAATAACATTTTTTAGGTTAGAAAATAGCCTTAAACTCACAAAAATACACCCAACAATCCTACTAAAATGGATTAATAAAATCCGTTTACTTACCGAAACATTATGCCATTATCTAGGTTAATTTCACTCGTGGTTAAAACCATTTCGCGTGCATTCAACCTCATCAACCGAACGCACCCACTGTGAGTGAATCTTACAACTCCCCCTTTTTAATTACACGTTTTGGGGTGTGTCATGTGTCATAAAATAATTAACTCGTTTATTTAAACGTGTGCCATACCATATCGTGATCTAAACTTAGATTGTTTATATTGTTCTGATTATGTATTTCATTTTGTCAACTTATATGAAATTCATTCATTAAGCCCATCAGTTCCTCGTGGG
The DNA here is from genome assembly GCA_947069175.1 of Scalesia atractyloides. Classification (NCBI taxonomy): domain Eukaryota; kingdom Viridiplantae; phylum Streptophyta; class Magnoliopsida; order Asterales; family Asteraceae; genus Scalesia; species Scalesia atractyloides. Next base: position 52,380,928 of record CAMTDV010000006.1, on the reverse strand, counting down.
AGACGAGTTGAGCAACGCGTGCCTCAAAACCAATCCATTATTGTTCATGTGTGTATTATTGAGTTTATATTGTTTGTAGTTATGTCTTTCATATTATCATGTTTATGCAATTCATTCATTAGGCCCATCAGTTCCTCGTGAGAGACGAGTTGAGCAACGCGTGCCTCTAAACGATCCATTATTGTTCATGTGTGTATTGTTTAATATTAAATTGATTTATGAATAAGTTTGCATCTAGTTTTACTCATGTGTGGTTGTGCACTTTATTTCATAATCAATTAAATAAACTTGTTCAAATGTTTTCCATAGGATTCACTCGCCAACCTTTTGTTGATCCAAAAACCCTTTTTACACATGATACAGGTAAACAGGTTGAAGCAAGGAAACATAGGAAATGCCTTAGAAGAAAACAATGAAGCCTAGATTGATATTTAGGACATGTTGTAATATTGATTGTAATTTTCCATTAAAGTGTATTAATGAATATGAAACGTTAAAATAAATGTCATGAGCTTTGATGATAGCCCAATCATGCCCCGATCACCTTTTCCGCTGCGGGTCAGGGTGTGACATGGGTACTGGGATAGGTGGTGCTTGGTTCTGCTCCAGTTCGTGAATCCTCCAACGGGACTCAAGAACTCTGTCTTCGAGCCAGTCAACCCTCAGCTGCTCAGCTCGAAGGTCCTTAGCTAAAATGTTTCGAACTCTCTTATTCTCATATTGCTCTTCCTCGAGCTCTCCAGTCTTACCAGTCAGCTGACGTATCAGCCATCCCTGAGCTTCGATAGTCTCCTGCATTCTCTCCAGTTGTTCCTGTTGTTTCCTTAACACATCCCTAAGTAGATCGTCCCCCACTCCTGAAGAGTTGACCGGTTCGACCAGTACAGCGGTGGTCGGACGGGAGGACGACTCCCCTCCTAGAGCGAGTCTTTTCCTAGCAGCTGAGCGTGTCTCCACGCCACGAGGTGGTGAGGGTTCGACCATGGGTGCCTTCCACGGCGCCCTTGATTGTCGAGATCTGTCGGATGATGATGATGACATAGCCTGCTAGGTCGGTGCAGTTAGTTACGAGCTGCGTATATCACAATATACATATATATCTCACATAGAACAATTGTAGTATAACACATAACAAGATATCACAGTACGGTGCCAATTAAGTCTAGTGTCGTGCAACAGTTATAGTTTAGGTTTACTTTTAAATGCAAACCTGATTCTCTATAGCTAGCGTGGCTCTGATACCACACACCCTCAATTTCCACTTGCGGAGTATTACCGCGAGGCGTGTGACCAAACCAGAATCTCAGACACTAGCAATATCGAACGACTCTATATGATTTATTTAAACGTTTTCCAAAAACATTTGTTGTAAACATGCATAGTCATTTTCAAAATATTAAGGTTTCAAAGTTTAGCGGAAGCATTAAAATAAAGTATCGGGCGCCAACATAAACGCCAAAACCAAAATCCCAAAAATTATTCATAAATAAAGACTCGATAAAAATGTCTTGATCAAATGCAAGTGAGTGCACCTAGCGCTCCTAGCGTCCTGAGAAACATGCAAAGAAACAAGTGTCAACATTAAAGAAGAGTGAGTTCATAGGTTTTTATAAGTTCACAAGTTTGGTTTAAAAGATTGTTTTTCCCGTTATCCCTAACCCGGGATAACGACATAGTTCCATTATTCCTAACCTGGAATAATAAGGTTGGTTCGTAAATAAGTTCAATGTTAACATGTAGGTAGCGAGCCTAAAGTTACGTCACATAAGAGTTCGCGATCGAAGCTGACTGTTGTTGCCTCTGTGTTGCCAGGTCTATCACTGACCATGGCGAAAGTTAGGCCAAATTAATCACCCGTTGACCATTCCCGGTCGGCTAGCGCGACTAGCTCGGGTGGGGCTTGTCGGGCCCAGTAGTACTACTATAATTTTCCCGCTATTTAACCCAATACTAACGATCCGAGAGTTTGTTGAGGACTTCCGTGATAAAGCTACTTAGTGACCATAATGTATATTAACATTAACTTAGTTACTGAATAGTTAACGGCGTTAATTTCGCATAAGGTAAAAAGATTGAGTTGTAGAGCGTATACATGTTTCTCCCCCTGTTGTTCAAAACCGGATAAAATAGGGGCCGTGAACTCACCTTAAATTGCTCGGTTAGAATAAACGCAAAAGAAGCAAATGATGGAACCGCTAGTCGCGTCCTAACATGTCAACCGATTTAAAGTTAGTGTGTGAACACACTGACACAAAACCCTACGCATAACTAACACACAGTACGGCACACGTAATAACCAATTCGAAACCATAATCATGCATGCAAAGTATCACCATACAAAATAATGATCAAACCAACTTGTCATAAACACACATTAACTCATACAACACTTAGGTACACACAATGCAAGTGATCATGTTTCAGCTTGTACGCTCATAACTGGGCTGTTTTCGAGGATTTTTTTAAAATAGTTCCAACGTTCCAGAAATTCCAATTGTTTTACAAGAGGTGTCAATTAGACTGTAGAATTTTGTGCAAAACTTTCAAATCCTAAATCTTTACCAATTATTTATAAACATTTATATACTAGGCTGCAGTCAGATTCGTTGCTTTCTGATTGCAGTCCACGAGAAAAAATTATTTAAAAATCATCGTTCATCCAATTAACAAAATCATCGTTTTCGACTTTATAGCACTAGAACATGTTTAAACGGTCATGACGCTTAGTTGTATTGATTAACAGCAGGTTAATTTGTCAAATATCATCATATATATCAATATTCATGTAAAACCTAAATATATATCATGATCTTTATCGATAAAACACAGCCTATGACTTTAGTATTCAACATATCATCACAACCGCAAGGATTCACATATTCATCCGAACTAATCATACACCACAACACTTTTTTCATACTAATAATCATACAAGCACATAATCATGATCAAGATTACACAAAACTTAGTGTGAATCGCAATACAATTAAACCCTAACCTTGAAACGATGATGATTAGCGAACCGGGACAAGCTTGGAATCGATCCGGGGGTGTAGTTTGCACGACCATGAGAGGGGGGGGGGGCTGCCGTCGATTTCACTAGGTGTTAGGGTTTTTTTTTTTGAAAGCTACACAAAACATGCATGTAAATATAACAAGGGGGGTCGCGATAGGAGGGGGGGTTTGGGTTAGTGCCTTGGGCCGCAAGTTTGGGTTATTTCCTTGGGCCGCAAGTAGGTGTGGGTCGCAAGGGGGTGTGGGTGGTGGGTTGGGTTTGCTTGGTCGCGAAGTCGAAATGTTTCACAGGGTTGGTTCGGTTTATAAATAGAAGTTACTAAAATATTATTCGCGACACGGAGTTTATAAAATAATAAATCACGTATTTCGCAATAGATTCACAAATGTCTAATAACACATAGCACGTAATTCAGATACAACCCGTCTAATAACACATAGCACGTAATTCACCCTATAGATTCACAAAGTTAGCGTAATTATTGCGAGCGTGTAATTAAATTCTCCGAATTAAATCAGCGCAGGAGTGAATAACCATAAAGTAGCGCGTTTATGATACCTGAAAAGCCGAGATGTCACATTGGACAAGATTCTGAGCAGCTTGGTTTGGAACAGATCGACAAACGTTGGCCAAGTGACCAAATCTTCCACAAGTAGTACATTGACGACACGGTTGATGAACTTGGTGGTGACCGTTGCACCGATGGCTTCCTCGCAGGAGGTTGAGCTGGTTGGTTTTGGGGAGCTTGATTGGGTTGAGCGGCTGGAGCGGGTTGTGTAGTAACACGAAAGTTCTGAGAAGCCTTACGCTTCTTTGAACGTTTGGAAGGCTCAGCTTTGTTTCCCTTTTGATTCTCTTGAGTGGTTTTGGTGGATGATTTCTTATCGCCTTTGGGATGAAGGTTACCCTTTTTGACCTGAGACTCGGTCAAAGTCGCAGTTAGCTTAATGGCCTGTCGGACAATGGTTGGGTTACTTCCGGTAACAATGTCCTGAACAGGATCAGGCAAACCATCGATATACTTCTCGATTGCCTTATCCAAAGGCGTCACCATTGAAGGACAGAGTAAACTCAACTCCTCGTACCGGTCAGTATAAGCACGATGCTCACCACTATCCGGTTTGAGATCATGGAAGTCGTTTTCAAGCGCCCTTTGCTCATGACGAGGACAAAATTCCTTCATCATTAGAGCCCTAAGCTCTTCCTAAGTTTGTGCTAAGGCTACATTAGCACCTCTGCCTCTCATAATACCATTCCACCATGTAAGAGCTCTCTTTTTGAATATGCTCGACGCAAACTCAAATTTTCACTCGTTTGGGCATTGCACATGACGAAAAGTACTTTCGAGGCTCTCAAACCATTGCAAAAGCCCAGTAGCTCCCTCAGACCCAGAAAACGAGAGTGGTTTAGCCGAACAAAATTGTTTATAGTTGCACGGAACTTGTGCATTGTTATTGTTATTGTTGTTCGCTTGATTGAGTTGGGTCATAAGATTTGGGAGTATAACAGCAATTTGCTGAGCGATAATAGCTGCCATTTTGGCATTTTGAGTTGTGTCACGTCTAGGAGGCATTCTAAAAGAAAACATGGAGGAAGATACGTGAGATTGATATAAATCAAGAGAGGTGTTGAAAATATCGATGAAATAAGGATGGTGGTCATTCGTTTGTTTCTCAAAACAAACAAATGACAAACAGTGACTTATCAAAGTAAATGGGTCTTTATAATGTATCGCGAAGACATGCTTTAGCCTATAGGTGGATACTCACCCCAAGAGTTCCCAGGTAAGAGTGACTGGTCCGATTAAGTGGATTTGTACGAACACTCTAACCTTGGACATAAAACTCGGGGTACAGGCACCCACCCTTCCAGATTGCATGTGTTCACATTAATAAAACCAAACTTTGACGAGATTTGAAAATCTTAAAGAGACCGATGATTCATTTTTGACCTTATAACTTCAATTTTGTCTTGTTTTTGGTAATCACCTAAGGATAGGTGATGGTGGTGTATTAAGAATCTAAACGCAAGTAAACTCGTGTTAGGGTCCTAGGAAGGTTATAGTCTAGGTCAAAGCATTAGTAATAACCTAATCCCCTATAACCAGTGCTCTGATACCAATCTGTAACACCCCGACCGCGTAAAAACAACAAACCGCGACGAAAACGTCAGGGAGTCACGTTAAACGATTGTTACAACAACACATGGTAATTAAAGTTATGTTTTATTGGATATTGAAATTACATAGTTACATTGTCTTGAAGTTTAAAATAAACTAATTAAACTATTGTCTTTCATATTTTAAGGTACTAAGTCCGCGTCCAATCCTACGTGAGCATGCATCGACATCAAACTTGGTTTCCTGAAATATATGTGAAAACGAGTCAGCAAAAATATGCCGGCGAGTACATAGGTTTTGTGAGTGTGTCAAATTCATGGCTTTGAATATGTATTGCAATACCTCGTCAGACTACTAGAGTCGTTAATTTAAAAAAAAACTTGTTATCCAAAGTATTTGGTATTGCATTCATAACTAACCAACCAAAACAAGTTAGTTATAGTTTAAAAGACTTATAGCCATGAATCTTGACCAAAACATTTGTTTTGTAAATTCAAGTAGTAAATCGCCTTGAAGAAACTTTGTATGGTTTATATCTTTAATTAAAATTCATTGCGTGTCATTGTTTGAAAACCTTTGTTCCAAGTGATGCAAATAACGACACGAATGTAATATGATAAAGGCACTTATGTATAGAAAGTACCAGCGGTGTATCCACCATGCTTTTATCACATTACACACGTTTCGTTATCTAAATCACTTACCATAAAACAATCGTTCATTGTCCGTGTCATAAACCAATAATCCATTGTTCGTGTCATAAACCAATTGTTCTCGTCCGTGTAAACAAATCGTCCTTGTTTTAATTGTGAAAACTTTTGGTCGTTTTGGTAAATACATTTAAACCTGTGTGACTCGTCTATACCATCAAAGGGTATCTTTAAATTGCAATAACAAACCACCAAAGGGTTTGTTAAAGTAAACAGTTTCGATCGTTCCCCAAACTTCCCCACAAACACCGGGAAACTTGTTAACGGGATTGTCAGTCCTATGGTACCATAACTTATTACTGGTCGGCTTGGCCAAAGCTAATGAATGTCATTCGTGTCATGTATATAACGCACCAACAAGTTCGTTCACATCATTGAAATCGTCGTGTTTATATAAACCATAGCATTTGTAATGTGAAAACTTGAAAACAATTTAGCACATGGAATCACCCCAAAATATTGAAAACATACACGAGGGGAGCTATGTACTCACTTGGGGTTGCAAAATAACCTTGAATCAAAGATTAAACAAGCTCAAATGTCCGAGAAATCAAACGTGTCCTAAAATTGTATAACTATGTAAATGTCGGGACTTTAATTGGCAGATCGAATAGAATGAGGTCTTGTAAACCAAATGAGTGTTGGAACTCATATGAAATGGTTTAACAAAGTTAACATTTGATTTGAAAAGATTCCTAAGTGCTTTTGACCCGTTATGACTCGTTAAGGTAGTTTTATGCTACTTTAACGGATCATTTACGTACAAAGGTGTTCGGATGGTTAGATATGTGTTATGATAAGTCTAATATGCCAAATTAAGTTTAATATAGTTGTAACATTAATTTATATGTCAAAACATTGGTCACATATGCTTAAAGTTGATTTATGCGCAAAAAGGGCATTTTGGTCATTTATAGGGCATAATAGACGGCTTAACATAACACTAACCAAACGTCATGACCATAAGGTATAACCTCAGAAGGTTATTCCCTATACAACTTTGATCACATATATGTGTTTGGTCGGATCCTTAGATCGACCAAACGGGTCAGATTCAAAAGTCAAAGCGGTGGTCAAGACCGCCCGACTTACGCCCTAAATAAGCACTAAACTAAAAGTGACGAGTTAAGCATGTTAAACATGTCTAACAAGGTTTATAAAACTGATTTGATATCAAAACAAAGGGTTTTGATACCCGAAAATAGTTCCGTCGTATAATGCGCATTTGCGTATTATTGACCGAAACTTTGACTTGTCACTTCGACTAGGAAACGTGGTAATCAGTAGGCATGATCGCTAAGGATCATAACCATCATGATTACGATCACGTTGCAAAGTCCAATTGGACTCTGCTTTGACCAATAATGGTCAAAGCTGAAAGTCAAACACTGTTTGACTTTTAGCTTGAAATAGCTAAAATGAATGAACAAGGCTAAGTTAGAACACTTACTTGTGCTCAAGGCAGCCAAAGATGAAGAAATGACTTAGAAAACTCAGTTTGGAGACCTCCAACAAAGTGGGAGTTCTCCACTTTGAGTTTAGAGAGAAAGGGAAAGAATGATTAAGTTAAAATATGAGATCAAGGGCCTATTTATAGTTGTGGAGGATGGATTTGAAGATCACAAGTGCCAAGGACCATTCTAGGATCATTCTGCATGTTCAAAGACGTGTCAAGAATAGGCTAGAACTTGGAGATCACGAATCTTTTGTTTTAAAGCTGTAAAACAACTGTCTGCCATTTTTCTGCTGTAACTGGACATCCCCCGCGTGTCGCGGGAGATCTTGGGGGGTCTCTCGCGTGGCGCCTGGGATTCCTAAGTTTCAGAATTGGCAAAACATGTCCCTGCAGCCTAAAACTTGTTTTCCAACGCGTTTTGGCACTTTTAACACCCGTTAACCCTATTTTTAAGCTTTACCAGGAAGATAAAGCATAGTGAACTTGAAAACTGATTGGAAACTTTTCGGATGTCGGTTCGTTTGGTCATAAGGTTGCGGTTTTCGGTTAATTACGACGAAAATCGTAACGAACGCGTAAATGACCGTAAACGCGTAACGAATGATATTTTTTGCATTCCAATCATTAAAATGCTATATTTTGATGATTATAAAATTTTTGGATGTGCGTGCATGTTCCGGATAACGATATACGCCAATCGGCATTGTTTCGTAGAATTTGCAAAATAGCCCCTGAGCTTGCATAAGCGTGTTTTTGCCATACCGAAGCCCTCAAAACTTATTTCTAAGTTATGTAAAGGGTATTTAGGGTATGTTTAGCTTATGTCGATGTTCTGGAGTGTACGTCGCGTTAAACTGATTACGTTTGCGTAATAGTTTGCGATTTCACTTCTAGAAGTCGTTTAAGAGTTCGGAATCGTGCAAGAATCGAATACGTGCAATTGTCATGATAAAAATACAAATCTCATAAATAAAATGCAAAAATTTCATTGATTGATAATTCTTCCGGAATTGATACACGATCGGATCACCACAAATGTCACAATTTGTTTGTCCATCACAGTTGCTTTGAGCATTGAAAGTGTTTTGTCATTTTCTTTGACAGTTTTCTCATACTGTCGAGTGGTCCTGCTAAGTTTATCATATGATTCTTTTACAGTGTTACAATCATATGACAACTTATCATTGTATGTTTTAAGATCTTTAAAAGCTTTTTCCTTTTGAGCGCATTGTTCACATGCCATGTCACATTTCAGGCATGGGCTGACCATTTTGACAGTTTGAGCTTTGTTTGTTTCTTTTACTGTTTCAATCTTTTCTACCCTTTCTTCCACACTGACTACCTCTTTTGTATTGGCCATCAGTGCTTTGTTGGCAATGTCAATTAAGCTCTCTAGTGTTACAGGCTTGGTTACATTAATTACTTCCACACATTCTGCTTTTCTTTCATCAGTGCCTTCCTTTTGGTGACTTGAATCAAAACTTCCTGCAAAAGTTTTAAGAATTATGTCAAACAAACAAGGTTTAGGAGTACCTTTAAGACATTCTTCTTCTTCTGCCGATGATCTGATGTAGTCTGCAAGAACTTCTTCCATCTTTTCTTCTGAGACTTCTTCTGATGATTCAGGTTCTTCCATAATTTCGGCTACGAGAGCAAGACTTTCTTTCTTAGTGATGAAGTTGTTCCAGTTGAACCCTTCATCTTTTTGTGTGACCACTAGAGCTTTCTTTTGTGTTTGAAGGTCTGTCTTCGATTTGCACCATTCTTTTCTCAGGTTGTGGTTGGTGATAAATCGCCTTCTTGTAATAATCCTCTCCAAATGGATTATGATTTCCTTTTACTTCGCGATTTGGACATTCATGTTTGAAATGTCCTTTCTCTCTACACTTAAAACATTTAACTTTTGACTTATGAAAACCGAGTTTTCCATCCAGACCTCTCAAGTCGTCTCTCCCCGTGATTTCCATGAAGCGCTGAGCTCGACGAACCACCGATGCCATACACCACATAATATCAATTAACTTCATCTCTTCCAGATCAATCTGGTCATAATCTTCTTTTGTCATTTCCGGATTTTCAATTCTTCCAGCTACCAAACTTTCATAAGATTCCAGAACTGCTGCGAGTAATACCATGTGTTGCTTTGCGGTTTGCTCGCTAAAGTCTTGAGCATTTTGAAGGTTTACTGGAATGTTACATTGTAGTATTCGCTGGTTGGAATTGGTTTGATTCTGTTGATTGTTTTGTGGTTGGTTGGAGCTATGAGACGATTGTTGCCCTTGTGAAATATTTGGATTGAGGGAAGCAAACGATTGAAATCCACTTAACTGGTCTGAAGGTGGAATTGCGTTAGAACTAGCACGGAAATTCGTATGAATCTTCGGGCTCTGAATCAGTGTATTAGGATTTCCTTTGTAGTACAAGCCAACATCCTGTTGCGAGTTCGTCCTCTTGCTTTTTGCCATTTTCTGCATTTCCAATTCATACCCTTCCAATTTTTTGATAAATCTTGGCAAGCTAAGATTATCGTACTCTGCTCCATTCTTCAGGATGATTAGATATGTCCCCCATTCTCCTTCAGGTCGTGAATCTGCTAATTTATCGACTAACTCTTCGTTAGTTTTAACAATTCCCATTCGCTTCATTTGAACTACCAGGTGGCAGTATCTTTCTATGAGCTGTTTCATTGTTTTGCCTTGAATAAGATTGAAAACTTCAAATTCTTTGTTTAATAGCGCTTTCTTTCCCTTTCTGAGTTGAGTACTACCTTGTGCCCTTAATCGTAAAGCAAGCCACAATGACCGAGCATATCGTCATGTTGCAAAAGAACCAAGATATCTTCCTTTATGGCTTGTTGTAGAAAATTCATCATCTTCTTCTCATTAACATAATTTTCTCGTTCATCATCGGACAAGCGACCCAAAGTTTTCTCAAGACCAAGTTCATTTAGAGGTTCTTGGTACTTGTTCTCAAGTGCAAACCAGCAGTCTAAATTTGTCGCTTGAACCCAGTTCTTGAATCTCTCACTACAACTTTCGTAATCTTCAATGTTCATGAGTTTCGGAGGCTTTGTAGCGGTTCCCATTTCGTTTTCGAGATTCATATTCTGAGCCGCTACGGAAGTTGTGACTGCTTGTGTTGCAAACGCGTTATGAAAGTCTTCCTCACCTGACATCTTAAAAAATACTTTTAACAGATAAAAATAGATTAGAATTGGTTAGTCTAACGCAAACTGATAATCAAGAAATTGACAAGAAATTTTCGTACGAAAAAGTGACCCAAATTTTCGTGCGAAACCTTTGATTTTCGTACGAAAATTGGTTTTGTGTGAAAACTTTTAAATGCTGATGTTTCAAACTTTTAAGAATTTCAATCTCCTTATTTTCGTACGAAATGCAGAATTTCGTGCGAAAATACTGATCTTCTTCAGACACTTGTTCACAATTTCACGTTTTCAGCAATTTCAAGCATGATTTTGATGAGTTTTAAGTTTGTATGTTTCAGTAATTTGCTTAGAATCAATTTTAACACATTATACTAGAAACCCAGTCCAATTTATAATGAAATCCCTTAGATCTAGATGAAGTTCCAAGAAAAGGTAGAAGAAGAGTTTTCAATGGATGAATCTTGAACTTTGAAGGTTGAATCTAGCTGCAACTTGGTTGTTTGTTCTCAAATCAGACCTCAAGGCTCTGATACCACTTGTGAGTGTAGGATCAAACCCAACTCGTGAGCTTCCGGTATGATTTGCTCAGCTAACAGAGGCGTAATTCATTGTTAACCGAGTGAACAAACAATCGACAAGTATGATTCTCACTGTTTAACACGTCCGTATCTTGTATTGATTAACTTGAGAAGATTACAGACTTGATTTGAACAGGGCTTCGCCTCTGATTCACCAAAACAGCATAAAAGACTAACACCTCAAGTCACCTATTTATAGGCAAGACACGATAGCACCAAGTGACTTGGGCCAGAGAATTTTCGTGCGAAAATTCTGAGTACAAAGCATAACTAACTTAACCTTTTGACGATGCGAAACCCTATCTATACATCAGACTCGCCTTGACGTAGGCAATAGACATATGTGCACCAACAAAATGTAACACGTGTCATGAATGAATAAAAGACTGTATTTGATTATTTATGATGTTTATATATGGTATTTGATGTGTTGGTAAATCCAAAGTTTGATAAAAATATGCTGGCAACGATAAGATAAACGCTTAGCGCGTAACGGATAAAATGCGAAACGAACGTCGGTGACCTCCCGATTAATTTTAAAATCCTAAAAATAGTCCGTTATGATTAAAAATATTTTTAACCATATTCGTGAGGAAAAATAATTTCAAACGCTAAGTAACTCTATTTTTCGAGTTTAAGCACGTACTGCCCGATACTTCGCGTATCTGACAAAATACTGTCAACACAACCAGTTATGGCAACTAATAATTATTTCAGTAATATTTTGGCGAGATTATTCCTATAGAATGATAAAAATAAACTAAAACCCTTAAAATCGAATTTAAGCGCTTACTGCGCAACACCGCGCGAATACTGCCAAATACCGATAACGTGGCCGGTCCAGGCAAATAAAATATTGATCAATAATATTTTGGTAAGTTTATTTATATAGAGCGTTAAAAATTAATTTAAACACGTTAAAACATGATTAAAACGCTAGATAAAACACCCTGTAACAAGTTAAATACCAGTTTTTGCCCAATAGATGTTATATATACATATTTATGCGTGTGTGGGGTGTATATATATGAGAGGTGGCAGCCATATATCACACTCTCTTTCCTCTCTCTTGACACTTGTGGGCATTGGAAACACAAGTGATGATTAACCTTTACAAGAATATTCCAATATCTCTCTTAATCCAAGAGATAATCACAAAATCAATCTTCACTCTCTCTCTCTAAATCTTGCAGCCGAACACCCCCTCACACACATACATTTTCAAATTTCAATCAATTTCTTGAAGATTCAAGGGCATTTGAAGGTGTTTTCAAGTGATATTGAAGGTTTAAAGGTGATTCCAAGGAGTTTCAAGCAAGAACCAAGCTTCACCTCATCTTTCTATTCAAAAACCCACTTGAATCTTGAAGGTATAACATTTTATTTTTAAACAAGTTCATGATTCATGGTGATGAAGATGATAGTGAATGTTTCTCTTGTTCTTGGATTTAAACACTAACTTGAAACAAATAACAAATGGGTTTTCAAAGAAAATAAATGGAGGTGTATGTACATGTATACATGGCCGTAAGGTATGTATGTATATACATATGAGATTGAGTTTTGATTTTGAATGTCTTTGATTGATAATGTTCATGAGGATTTGATGCATGCATGTTTAAACGTTGTCATATAGAAGTTATGTGATATGAAAAGTGAAATTTTGTAGTCATATATGTATATATATATGGCCGTGTGTGTATATATATATATGTATGTATATATGCATGCATGTAAATCTTTGATGTTAATAAATTTAGATGTGTAAGAATATGTATACATGTCTTGCATTTATGATGGAATGATTCCATGATGATGATCATATGAAGATGAGAATATTCTTAAATGAGTGAACATGAAATAAATGAATGTTGCTGTATTTAAGTTCATGCATGTTGATGATGATATGATATGGATGCATTAGATGCTTGTACTTAGACATGCATGTGGATATATGGTCATAAAATGAAGATTAAGCTATGCTATGATAAAAATGGTTTTAGATCAGATTATAAACCTTAAAAATAAGGTTATTTGATGTAATAAAGTGGTATGAAACTTGTCATAAAGTTTACTAGCTTTGCATGTAGTACATTATGCATAAAGAGTTATAAAATACGTGAAATCGTATGATTTATATGGCTTACACAAAACTTCACTAATCTGAATATAACCATCATTTTAATCAGTAAATAACACGTGTTATGTTAAAATATCAAGTCGTTTCGATTTAGGATGGTTATGGTAATGTTTGATGCAAAACAAACGGTAAAAATCACCTTTTTAGGAGATTTTTAAGAAACTGTTTTAGATCAGTAAGTAAACTGATATTTTTTATATAAATATAAGTATTTTAACTTATATTAAGTTTACTTGGTGCTTGGTAAGTAAAATGTGACTTTCGACGCCCGAAAACGTTACCGAATCACTAAAATACGCATTTTTCAGTGAACACTAGAAGAGGTCGTTCATGGGTGAACCTTATGTGATAAAATGAGTTATGTGATTTAAATATGTGTATATGATAATATGCTAAGTATTGACATGATAGTGGGAATTTAAACTATGCATGTACACTTGTGTGTTTATAGCGGTAGAATCGGTGAAATCGTGTTAAATGTGTAACTTAATTGTCAAGCATGAAAATTGATACATAGGTTAACTTAATAAGTTATTTCATGTATGCATGCTTAAAAAATGATAAAATGTATAAGATAACGAGTTTTCGCGTGTTACGATATTGAATATTTGTGTTCGCGTGTTACGATATTGAATATTTGTGTACGTTTATATATATATATATTACAACGCGCAAATCGTAAATATATAGTACTTATAAATGGGAGTGATAACGGATATAACATATTAAGGGTCACCAGTAAAATCGTTCAAGTCGCAGTCTTAATATATATATATATATATATAAACTCATATAATATTAAAGTGCCAACATAATTAAAAAAAAATAATGACTTTTCGAGAAAATCTCAAAGTTATGTGAAAATTCCAAGATTTGGAGAAACTTAGGAATATTGTGATATATTGTTCGATAAATCGTTCTACGCATATTAGGTCGTGTAGAAACAATTGTGGGATTGCGCGATTTATAATACGCACCCAAAGGTGGGTGTCACTAAACCCCTCATTTTACTGTTTTACATAACTGTTTTGGGGAAAGAACACACCTTAAAAGGACAAGTATACATTTTTGTATAAAATATACCTTTGATTAAACTATGAATAAACTTTCATGGAAAATATATAGTTTTGATTTGGGGAGAAACGGATTTTTGGATAAATGTGAATATATGTTTCGGGAGAAAGGGTGTTATTACGGTGTTTAAGAGAAAACGACCGTGTAGATTTAAAATTGTTTAGCTCCAAAAGTTGTAACGAATTCGCTCGGTCTCAAGGGAGTATGTATCAGGTATGGTTTACGTTTCGGTGGGGACTTCGGGGAAGTTCGTACAACTCTTATGTATATTAAATGTATCATTTTAGTAGGATATATATATAATATTATTCATGAGGTTGGCACCTTGAGTGACCCATTGCGGGCACATAACGCGAAATTAGCCAGTTAATCATTAATATCGATATGCGTAGAATTGTTGATAGATCTATCGGGTTGACCACCCCGTCGTGACCGGTAGCTCCGCGTCAAGTCAAGCGACGAATTTTAAATTATGTTATTGTCTAGCATTGATTATTGTCTTGTAAACATACGAGTTTGAACAAATGATGCTATCAACTTAATATGGAAAACTTGGGAAGATGTTGTGTATCGAAGGTTTTCAGAAAATGCTTACGATGGCTGACCCTTGAATTTTTATAAGGAAATGAAAGTGGCTTTCATAATGGATGTTTTAATATTTAAACACATAATTTGAAATTTTTCGTGAGATCAAATTTTTTTTAAATTTGAATACGTGAACTCACCCTCCTTTGTGTTGACACTTGATTTTAATGTGTTCTTCAGGTACTTGAGCATGGCTTCGAGAATTATAGCGTATCTTGTGGTTGTTGATGCGTGGTTGTTTTGAAAATGTTTGGACAAACTTTTAAAACTTTGGGACCTTTGTAATAAGATCCATAAGGATCAAAACAACTTAACTATGATGTGGTTGTGACGTACTTTTAAACATTATATTTTAAAAAACTATGTTTTAGTAAAGTTAAATGTCCAACATTAACAATGCATCGTTCAACAAGATATTTATGGGCACCAACTTTCGTCACCATTACGTTTGTATTTCCGCTACGACGTTTTTGGGGTGTTACAGAAATTGGTATTAGAGCCAATGGTTGTTAGCGAACTAGATGTTTTCTGGGAAAACTCTAGACTTCGACCAAAGAATTTTGAGATTATAGTTCAAAATTCGCGGAGCCAAATTTTTTTAAATAAACATGGATTTTTATCATGTATGAAAACCATTGCGTGTTTATGTGCATACGTGTTAATCTGTTTATTTGGGCCTTATGTGTTATTTTTCATTTAAACACACACTTACTTTGTACGGTTATATATGCCACAGATGTCGCACGAGTACGAGGTCATCGAGATTCATGACTCAGGTAGCAAGCCATAATTCGAGACTTCACCTAGATCCGTTTTGCTAGAGATACCCCTCAGAACCCCTCAGATCGTTAACATTGCCAAGTTTGCCTCGTCATTTTATGTTGGCCCTGCTGCATTCGCCAGCCAGGTCGACCCCCGTTAGCCCATACTAGTAACGGATGGATTGATGATGATGACTCTGTTCCACCCTCGATTTTCGAGATCGGACAGTCATCCGGCACAGTGCCTATTGTTGATGAGCTGGGTAGAGGTACTCCGTTGATTGGAGGATCCTTTGAGATAGCTCCATGGTGGACGCCACTACTGTTACGGTTCATCCATTAGAGCCATCGGTAGTCCCGCCCATTTCCACTGCTGAGCCTACACCCGAGATCCCTCCGCCTATTACGTCAGAGTCGTCCGTACAACCACTCGAGTCACTAGTCTCCACTGCACCTATGCTAGTCTATTACCACCTTAGGAAGAGGACTCGACTTGCCAGAGAGAATCCCTCAACCTCTAGAGCTGCCATGGAGTCTGCTTCGAAGAAGCGTAAAGGAGTAGGGGTTAACCGGTGTTCTCACTGCGATCATCAGATGGGTGCTATACGCGGAGTTCTGGAGATGACCAAGGGGAAGGTGAAGGATCTCAAGGGTCAGATGGACTGGTATGATGAGCTTAAGGATTTGGATGACAGTTCATATGCACTGGAGGATTGTAGAGCTTGATGTCACACCCCAACCGATGGCAGAAACATCAGAGTAAGACGAAAATGAGATTGCTAGAGGCTTCATAACACTATTTGTGTCAAGTGTTTCATAATTACATTGTTTAAATCAGATACAACAATTTAATGTACGACACGTATAAAAGGAATATAATTTCATTTCATTGATAACAGTTTAGTACAAAGTATTAAAACGAAATACAACATGATAGAAAATATTACAATACAACGAATTAAAATTTAAGTGCGTTTCTAGGCAAATCCTACTAGATTCGTCGATCGCAAACCTGCAACATGTAATAAAAGCATGGATCAGTACAAAAGCACTGGCGAGAATACAAGATTCAATTTATGCATATGTATAAAAGTTTATTACAGTTCAACATGGTAATTTATAAAAACGTGAAATCTAGCATACAAGAACAAACTAATCATAACATACAATACGAATATACAAGTCAAAGCTAGCATGCGCAAACAACCTAAGCATAATAAATTACATGGATGTACAAGCTAAAACCAATACGCATAAACAAAACTAGATATAACAATAACGTACGTATACGAATTGAACGAATACGCACAAATGACCAAGCGATGCATTTAATGGATTGAATGATTCATTATACTCGATCGTGATAAGTGGATATGGTTCTTAAACATGTTGCACCCCAAAGCGTGTTAAAGTGTAAAAAGGGGTCGAGTATGCTCACATTTAACCAAGTTTCCTTTAGACATTTCGTTGGAGAGTCGACCGTCGAAAGATGGGACACCGGGATCACCACACATGAGCAAACAAGTATGTAGATATTAGAGGTTGTCGAAGTGCGATTAAAATACATATTCATTTATATTTATTTCGTATAAATGACTTGAATCCGATACGTTTCGTTTTACAATTTAACATGTTTTGATTGACGGATTTTTTTACGAAAAACGAGCAGAGTTTCCTCTGTTTTTGGACGATCCCGACAACTAAAAAGTGTCGGTTTTATTTGTCAAACTCAACACTAGCCGAAACATTTTTTTAGTTACACATTTTATACCTGTTTAACAAGTTTGGTTTTGCGATAAAAACATATTTAAAGGAAACAATAAAAAAAACAAAATTCACGTTGTTAGAATTTTACCGCCTTTCGTGTTTGACCTGCATTGACCAGCGACTGGTTGGACTGAAACTGACCAGTTGACTTCTGTTGACCAAATTTTACTGGAGCCGCCAGAACTGACCTGTTGACCGGGTTTACCCATGACCAAATCTGAATCGAAACCAAACCAATGCTGACAGGAACCCGAGTAGCAAAGGTGTTGGCTCGTATTTCCGGACTCGACCCGAACCTGAACCGTGACTCGAACTGGGACCGGGTCGAACTGAAATCGACCAAAAGTGGAACCAATTGAACTGAACCGAAGCATGACCCGAGTGGCCGAGTCGACTCAACCCGTTCACCACTGCCGTGAACCCGCATCTGAGACACCATCTCTGTCGTAACCACCACTGAACAGACTCGAACCGAATCTCGAATCAAACCGAAGCCAGCTGTTGTCGTGGTGGCTCTGTCTTCAACATCAGCATCACGTCATCATCATCAAATCATCAACGCCGGCCGGAGCTCGGCTGTATATCAGACAAGAGAGCAATGCGGGGGGGGGGGGGGGAATCGGGAGTGGTTGCTGGTGACTGACACGATGTCTGGGGCTTCTCCGGTGGTTGTGTCGAGGAGGGAGAGAGAAGAGTGGAGGGGTGTTGTGGTTCGCCGGGGATGGAGGGGTTATACGAGTGAGAGACAGTGGGATAGGGGTTCTCGCCGGCGGCCGGCCGGAGTGGCGGCGCCGGTGACTGATTTCTTGGGGGAGGGAGACCAGGGGGTTGTGTGTGTACATGGTATGTGTGTGTGGTGTGAGTGAGTGTGTGTGTTTTATAAAGTAGGGTTTTAGGTGTGTTGGCCCAAGGCCCGTTAGCTTGGTTCTTGTGTTTTAAAGCGGCCCGATTGCGTTTTCAAAACCGTTTTCGCACCCGAACTTCATAAGACGTCGTAATGTATTTTTTAAATTCGAAATCGAGTAAGATATGGTCGGTAATCGATAATGGTAACGTACGTTCGTCGGTTGCGTTACAACGTGTAAAAAATTGCGGCTTTTTACGGTTTTTCGTTGGATTTCGACTGTGACTCATAAATTAGGAGAACGACACGTATTTATGAAACTTTGAAAATACGAGGCGTTACACTTGAGGAGCTGGTTAGGAAGCTTCTGGAGTTCGTGGGTTTGAAGTGATTAGTTGTTGTTGCGTTTGTTTTATTTCTCTTTTGGTAACCCTAATATGGCTTGCATGCCAAATTATTTTTGGATATTTAGGAGGAAATTTCATGTAGACTTGTTATTGGTGATGATGTTGACACACCAAATTTTGAGTAGTCTTTGTACTAAGAACAAGCTTTGTAATTTCTGTGATATATATCAATGATAAGGGTTTTTGGTTAAATTATCTCATTATTATGTGGATGCATGTGTATTGTTTAGTCCACTATTATTTAATGATTGATTATTTAATTATTGTCTTACGTTGTTATTATTATTGAAATAATAGAAACGACAATATGCCACCAAAATCGAGACAAGGTCCCTCTACTGACGGTACTGGATTGCCTACCACACCCGAGGAGTTGGCGCAGCTTATCGCTCAACACGTCAATACCGCCATGGAACAGTGCAAGGCTAACCAGACGACGGGGCGAGGATGTCGACGTGGTGATGCACCTGGTTTCAATGGAGCGCCAATTGGAGCCCCTCAAGGTAGTGTAATGATTGGAAAAGTTTTTGTAGTTTCATGAGTTATGATATAATCTAAGAGTAATCTTAATTCTCATTAACCTTGTGAATAGTGCACGAATGTACGTATAAAACATTCCAGGGTTGTAACCCAAAATCATTTATCGGTGCTGAAGGACCCCTTGATATCATTAGATGGATCGAGAAAATGGAGTCTGTGATAGCCATCAGTGGTTGTGCCGCTGATCAGAGGGTTAAGTATGCTTCGTGTTCATTTCTTGATGAAGCTTTATCCTGGTGGAACACTCAAATTCAGATTTTGGGAGAAGACGTTGCCTATGGTCTTACCTGGAACTAACTGAAAGAGATGCTTCTTAAGGAATACTGCCCGCGTAGTGAGATGTAGAAAATTGAGACTGATTTCTGGATTCTAACCATAGAAGGCTTGAATGTCATAACTTACATGTCTCGGTTCAATGATCTGGCTAGGTTGGTTCCTCGGATGGTCATTCCCGAGCATGTTAAGATAGAAAGGTACATTTGGGGTTTAATGCCACAGATCCGCAGTATGGTCACATCAGCGAAACCCACTACCTAGCTGGAAGCTACTTCTTTGGCAAAATCAATGACCGATGATGCCGTTCGTAGGAATAATCTTAACAAGAAGGATGAGACTGGGAAATCGTCAGTGAAGGATGCTGCAGACAGGAAATCCGATCGACATGAGCGCTCCGAGCGTAGGTCAGAAGGTTCGCGGAAGCGAAAATCTGAGAGTTCGAGGAAGGATTCCGATGATAGGCGTGACAGGAAGCGCAGCTCTGGTAAAGCATTTATGGCTAACACCAGTGGTTCAGAAAAGGATAATGCCAGGGATGGCAACAGTAATTCGGTGAAGAAGACTCACGGTGACGAACAAAGAAAATGTACCAGATGCGGTCGATCTGGGCATGTGACACGTGAATTCTATGCTAAAATCACATCGGATGGAGCTAAACTTGAAGGTTGTTTCGGGTGTGGAGAGCAAGGACATTTCAAGAGAAATTTTCCATCGTTGAAGAATAGGGTGCTAGAGGCAGAGCGTTTGAGCTAAACACTGGGAAAGCGCGTGATGATCCTGCAGTAGTTACCGGTACGTTCTTAATCAATAACCATTCTGCGTTCGTACTATTTGATACTGGTGCTGACTTGAGTTTTGTTTCGAAAAACTTTGAACCATTTCTGTGTTCTCAAGTAAGTAAGCTACACAAAAAGTATTCAATCGAATTAGCAAATGGTAAACTGATAGAAACTAGCAAGTCATTCATGGTTGTAGTATTCGGTTATGCGATCATAGTTTTAGTATCGATTTATTAGAGCTCGGTAGTTTCGATGTAGTTGTTGGGATGGATTGGCTATCCAAGAACGGAGCTGAGATTGTTTGTTCAGAGAAATTAGTACGTATACCCCGTCCTCGTGGTGAAGCGTTAGTGATTCATGGAGATCGATCAGATTGGAAATCGAGAATCGTTAGTGTTATGAAGATGCACAAGTGTTGCATAAGGGTTATCCTGTGTACTTAGTTAACGTAGTTGATACCAAGACTGAAGGTAGGAAGGTCGAAGAGATTCCTATAGTTCGGATTATCCGGAAGTTTTTCCCAAAGACTTACTTGGATTGCCCCCTGCGAGACAGATCGAGTTTAGAATTGATCTTGTTCTTGGTGCTGCACCGGTTGCAAAATCTCCTTATAGATTAACGCATTCGGAAATGAAATAGTTGTCGAATCAGCTTCAAGAGCTTTTAGACAAAGGTTTCATTCGCCCACGCTTTTTGCCTTGGGGAACACCTGTTTTATTTGTGAAGAAGAAGGATGGTTCCTTTAGGATGTGTATAGATTATCGGGAGCTGAACAAGCTGACGATCAAGAATCAGTACCCGCTACCAAGAATAGATGACCTGTTTGACCAGTTGCAAGGATCCAGCTATTACTCGAAGATTGATTTGCGTTCAGGATATCATCAATTGAAGATTGCTAATGAAGATGTTCCGAAGACTGCTTTTAGAATACGTTATGGCCATTATGAGTTCTTAGTCATGCCTTTTGGCTTAACCAATGCGCCTGCGGTGTTCATGGATCTCATGCACAGGGTATGCAAACCCTATTTGGATAAATTCGTGATAGTATTCATTGATGATATACTTACCTATTCACGAACCAAAGAAGATCATGAGCAACATCTGAAGATTGTTTTGGAGCTGTTGAAGAATGAGAAGTTGTATGCCAAGTTCTTTAAATGTGAGTTTTGGATTCGAGAGGTTCATTTCTTCGGTCACGTCATAGATGAGAAAGGTATACACGTGATCCGTCAAAGATAGAGGCGATTAAGAATTGGGAAGCGCCAAGGACCCCGTCAGATGTACAATAATTCTTAGGACTTGCTGGGTATTACAGAAGATTCATCGAGAATTTTTCGAGAATAGCACAGCCATTGACGCTATTAAACCAGAAGGATAAGAAGTTTGATTGGACAGAGAAGCAGGAGAAATCTTTTCGGATGCTGAAGGAGAAGTTGTGTAGTGCACCTATCCATGCCTGAGGGAAATGACGGTTTTGTTGTATACAGCGATGTGTCACGTTTGGGCCTTGGTTACGTGCTTATGCAAAAGGACAAAGTGATAGCCTATGCATCCAGAAAACTGAAAGTGCATGAAAAGAACTACACAACTCATGATTTGGAGTTAGGAGCTGTTGTGTTTGCCTTGAAGATTTGGAGACATTATCTGTATGGCACGAAATGTACGATTTACACAGACCATAAGAGTCTCCAGCATATCTTTGATCAGAAGGAACTCAACATGAGGCAACCACGATGGGTGGAATTACTCAATGATTATGAGTGTTATATTCGCTATCACCCAGGGAAGGGCAATGTTGTTGCCGATGCACTCAGTAAGAAAGAGCGAGAAAAGCCTCTGCGTGTTCGTGCTTTGGGTTTAACCATACAGACGAGTTTGACCGATCAAATTCGCAGTGCACAGCGAGAAGCTTTGAGAGATGAAAATATGAGTAGAGAAGATTTTAGAGGTTTGGAATGTGAACTGATACCAAAAGCGGATGAAGAGATGTACTTCATGAACCGGGTTTTGGTTCTGCTCAGGGGTAACCTACGTGAACTGGTTATGAACGAAGCTCATAAGACCAGATATTCAATTCACCCAGGTTCTACCAAGATGTATCAGGATATTAAGGAGTTGTAATGGTGGCCGAATATGAAGAAAGATATTGCGGTGTATGTGAGTAAATGTCTGACATGCTTGAAGGTTAAGGCTGAGCATCAGAAGCCGTCTAGGCTTCTGCAGCAACCAGAGATTCCTGAATGGAAGTGGGAGCATCTTGCTATGGACTTTATCACCAAATTACCCCGTACGTCATGTGGACATGACACTATATGGGTAATTGTGGATCGGTTGACAAAGTCTTCTCATTCCTTGTCCATTAAGGAAACAGACAAGACGGAAAGGATATCGCAGCTGTACCTCAACGAGATTGTAGCCCGACATGGAGTGTCTGTGTCAATTATCTCTGATAGAGATGGACGATTTGACTCCAGATTTTGGCGATCTTTTCAAGAGTTGCTGGGTTCTCGTTTGGACATGAGTACTGCCAATCATCCTCAAACGGATGGTCAGAGTGAGAGAACCATTCAGACATTAGAGCATATGTTGAGAGCGTGTGCGATTGATCTTGGTGGAAGTTGGGATACTCACCTACCATTAGCTAAGTTTTCTTACCACAATAGTTACCATGCTAGTATCAAAGCCGCTCCGTTTGAAGCTTTGTATGGAAGGAAGTGTCGATCACACCTTTGCTGGGCTGAAGTTGGCGAAAGTAAACTAACCAGACCTGAGCTTATCCTGGAAACCACCGACAAGGTTGTCCAGATCCAGGAAAGGTTGAAAGCTGCCGCTGATCGACAAAAGAGTTATGCAGACAACCGAAGGAAACCGTTGCAGTTTCAAGTCAGAGATCGTGTTCTGCTGAAGGTGTCACCTTGAAAAGGTGTTGTTAGGTTTGGGAAAGGGGGAAAGCTTAGCCCGCGTTATATAGTTCCTTTCGAAGTCCTCTCTCGAGTTGGATCAGCCGCGTATAGGCTTAAGCTGCCACAGGAATTGAGCGGAGTTCATGACGTGTTTCATGTTTCCAACCTGAGAAAGTATCTGTCAGATGAGACACTAATCATACCCCTGACGAGGTTCAAGTAGACGATAAACTGAGATTTATCGAAGAACCGGTAGAAGTTCTGGATGTGAAAATTTAGAAGCTTAGGAGGAGTTGGATTAAGTTGGTCAAGGTTCGCTGGAATTCAAAGCGTGGAGCTGAGTTTACATGGGAACGACAGGACCAGATGCAATGGAAATATCTGCATCTCTTTAAATCTAGTGCGAAAACGAAACCTGTAGTGTAAGAATTTCGGGGACGAAATTCCTTAAACAGGGGGAGACTGTGACACCAGGCTATTTAGACTGTATCGTACAAATGTAACACGTGTCATGAATGAATAAAAGACTGTATTTGATTATTTATGATGTTTATATATGGTATTTGATGTGTTGGTAAATCCAAAGTTTGATAAAAATTATGTTGGCAACGATAAGATAAACGCTTAACGCGTAACGGAGAAAATGCGAAATGAACACCTGGAACCGCCTGATTAATGTTACAATCCTAAAAATAGTCCGTTATGATTAAAATAATATATTTAATCATATTCGTGAGGAAAAATAATTTAACACACAAAGAAACTCCATTTTTCGAGTTTAAGCGCGTACTGCGCGATACTGCGCGATCTGACAAAATACTGTCGTCACAGGAAGGTACGACAACTGATAATTATTTTTAGTAATAATTTGGCGATTTTATTCCTGTAGAATGATAAAAAAAAATTAAAACGCTTAAAATACCTATTTTACGAATTTAAGCGTGTACTGCGTAACACATCGCACATACTGCCAAATACCGACAACGTAGCCGGTCCAGGAAAATAAAATATTGATTGGTAATATTTTGGTGAGTTTATTTATATAGATCTTAAAAATAATTTAAAACACGTTAAAACGTGATTAAAACGCTAGATAAAACACCCAATAACCAGTTAAATACCAGTTTTTGCCCAATATATGTTATATGTATGCGTGTGTATATATATGAGTGGTGGGAGCAATATATCACACTCTCTTTCCGATCTCTTGACACTTGTCAGCATTGGAAACAAAAGTGATGATTAACCTTTACAAGAATCTTCCAATATCTCTCCAAATCCAAGACATAATCATAAAATCAATCTTCACTCTCTCTCTCTAAAGCTTGCGGCCCAACACCCCCTCACACACATAAATTTTCAAATTTCAATCCATTTCTTGAACAAGGGCATTTTAAGGTGTTTTTAAGTGCTTTTGAAGGTTTAAAGGCGATTCCAATGAGTTTTAAGCAAGAACCAAGCTTCACCTAATCTTTCTATTCAAAAACCCACTTGAATATTGAAGGTATAACATTTTATTTTTAAACAAGTTCATGGTTCATGGTGATGAAGATGATAGTGAAAGTTTTTCTTGTTCTTGGATTTAAACACTAACTTGAAACAAATAACAAATGGGTTTTCAAAGAAAATAAACGGAGGTGTATGTATATGTATACAGGGCCGTAGGTATGTATAGTATATACATATGAGATTGAGTTTTGATTTTGAATGTTTTTTATTGATAATGTTCATGAGGATTTGATGCATGCATGTTTAAAAGTTGTCATATGGAAGTTATGTGATATGAAAAGTGAAATTTTCTAGTCATATATGTATATATATGTGGCCGTGTGTATATATGCATGCATGTAAATCTTTGATGTTAATAAATTTAGATGTGTAAGAATATGTGTACATGTCTTGCATTTATGATGGAATGATTTGATGATGATGATCATATGAAGATGAGAATGTTCTTGAATGAGTGAACATGAAATAAATGAATGTTGATGTATTTAAGTTCATGCATGTTGATGATGATATGTTATGGATGCATTAGATGCTTGTACTTAGACATGCATGTGGATATATGGTCATAAAATGATGATTAAGCTACACTATGATAAAAATGGTTTTAGATCAGATTATAGACCTTAAAAATAAGGTTATTTGATGTAATAAAGTGGTATGAAACTTGTCATAAATTTTACTAGCTTTGCATGTAGTACATTGTGCATAAAGAGATGTAAAATACATGAAATCGCATGATTGAAGGTCCGTGATCAGGCGGTTCTAGACGGAAGTTAATGCGTAGACGTGAACCGATTCGGTAGAATGTTATTACAGAAAGGAGTAGAAGTAGAATGCAGCAGAATTCTTCATTCATACCGAAAGAGTATACATCTTATAAGTCCAACTGCCGGAGTTCCTGGAGAGAATCCGGCAGCACCTCCCCGTAGGGATGGCAAAAACTCAAATGACAAATGAACACACACCACCTATTTATAGGGAAACATAACAAGTTCGCTTGACATGTGCATAGGAGGACAAGTTCGGCCGAACTTGTCTACCATATGACAAGTTCGGCGAATTGTCAGTCAGTTCGAGCGAACTTATCAGTCAAGTTCGAGCAAACTTGACCCCGCAGGTCAAGTTTGGGCTAACTTTTTCCCTTTTACACTGTAAACTCCGTATTTTGTTCGTGTGTTCGATTCTAACCTATACAATATTCAACACATCCTCAATCTAGCCTATTCGACAAGTGACGAACACTATAGTGCGTCAACAAGGATTTATATGGCTTACAAAAAAGCTGCACTAATCTGAATACAACCATAGTTTTAATCAGTAAATAACACGTGTTATGTTAAAATATCAAGTCGTTTCGATTTGGGTGGTTATGGTAACTTTTGATGCAAAACTATGGATAAAAACGGTAAAAATCGCCTTTTTAAGAGATTTTTACGAAACTATTTTAGATCAGTAAGTAAACTGATATTTTGATATAAATACAAGTATTTTAACTTATATTAAGTTTACTTGGTGTTTGATAAGTCATACGTGACTTTCGACGCCCGGAAACGTTACCGAATCACTAAAATACGCATTTTTCAGTAAACACTAGAAGAGGTTGTTCATGGGTGAACCTTATTTGATAAAATGAGTTATGTGATTTAAATATGTGTATATGCTAATATGCTATGTATTGACATGATAGCTGGAATTTAGACTATGCATGTACACTTGTGTGTTTAAAGCAGTAGAATCGGTGAAATCGCGTTAAATGTTTAACTTAATTGTCGAGAATGAAAATTGATACATAGGTTAACTTAATAAGTTATTTCATGAATGCATGCTTTAAAAATTGTAAAATGTATAAGATTACTTTTCGCGTGTTACGATATTGAATATTTGTGTACGTTTATGTATATATTTTACGACGCGCAAATCGTAAATATATAGTACTTATAAACGGGAGTGATAACGGATATAACATATTAAGGGTCACCAGTAAAATCGTTCAAGTCGCAAAATCTTAAATTATAACATATATATATATACATATATATATATACATATATATATATACATATATATATATATAATATATATATATATATGAACTTGTATATATATTAAAGTAGCCAACATATTAAAAAATAATGACTTTTCAAGAAAATCTCAAATTTATGTGAAAATTCCAAGATTTGGAGAAACTTAGGAATATTGTGATATATTGTTTGATAAATCGTTCCTACGTATATTAGGACGTGTAGAAACAATTGTGCGATTGCGCTATTTATAATACGCACCCAAAGGTGGGTGTCACTAAACCCCTCTTTTTACTGTTTTGCATAACTGTTTTAGGGGAAGAACACACCTTAAAAGGATAAGTATATATAAAATATACCTTTGATTAAACTATGAATATACTTTCATGGAAAATATATAGTTTTGATATAAATATGTTTGGGGGAGAAACGGATTTTTGGATAAATGTTAATATATGTTTCGGGGAAAAACGAGTGTTATTACGATGTTTAAGAGAAAACGACCATGTAGATTTAAAATTGTTTAGATCCAAAAGTTGTAACGAATTCGCTTGGTCTCAAGGGAGTATGTACCGGGTATGGTTTACGTTTCGGTGGGGACTTCGGGGAAATTCGTACAACTCTTATATATATTAAATTTATCATTTTAGTAGGATATATGTATTGTTCATAAGGTTGGCTCCTTGAGTGACCCATTGCGGGCACATAGCGCGAAATTAGCCAGTTAATCATTAATATCAATATGCGTAGAATTGTTGATAGATCTATCGGGTTGACCACCCCGTCGTGACCGGTAGCTCCGCTTCAAGTCAAATGACGAATTTTTAAATTCTGTTTTTTTCTAGCGTTGATTATGTCCTTAATGTTAATATGCAGATTGTATTGCTTGCAAACATACGCGTCTGAACACTTGATGCTATCTATTTAATATGGAAAACTTGGGAAGATGTTGTGTATCGAAGGTTTTCAGAAAACACTTACGATGGCTGACCCTTGAATTTTTATAAGGAAATGAAAGTGGCTTTCATAATATTATATATATTATTATATGGATGTTTTAATATTTAAACACATAATTTGAAAGTTTTCCTTGGATCAAATTGTTTTAAATTTGAATACGTGAATTCACCCTCCTTTGTGTTGACACTTGATTTAAATGTGTTCTTCAGGTACTTGAGTATGGCTTCGGGAATTATGGCGTATCTTATGCTTGTTGATGCGTGGTTGTTTTGAAAATGTTTGGACAAACTTTTAAAACTTTGTGACCTATATAATAAGATCCATAAGGATCAAAACAACTTAACTATGATGTGGTTGTGACGTACTTTTAAACTTTATGTTTTAAAAACTATGTTTTAATAAAGTTAAATGTCCAACATTAACAATGCATCGTTCGACAAGATACTTATGGGCACCCACTTCTGTCACCATTACGTTTCCGCTGCGACATTTTTGGGGTGTTACAGAACCTCCTAAAGCAACGTTCCAATTCAAACAATTCATGGCCTGTAAGCCTATGGAGTTTACTGGAAATGATGGCGCCACCTCCATGATGAATTGGTTCGACGCAATAGAACTCATCTTTTTTCTAAAGTGGTTGCCCCGACGATCTACAAACCCTGAACGCGACAGGGGTTTTCCGTTCGAGAGCACTCGAATGGTGGACATCTGAAAGAAACAAAAGAGGAAACGATGTAGCCCACGCCTTACCCTGGGCAGAACTGAAGGTGCTAATGAAGGACGAGTTTTGTCCTCCTCACGAACTTCAGAAACTCGTACGTCACGTGGACATGACATTATATGGGTAATTGTGGATCGATTGACGAAGTCTTCTCATTTCTTGCCCATTAAGGAAACAAACAAGACGGAAAGGATATCGCAGTTGTACCTCAACGAGATTGTAGCCCGACATGGAGCGCCTGTGTCAATTATCTCTGATACAGATGGACGATTTGACTCCAGATTTTGGCTATCTCTTCAAGAGTTGCTGGGTTCTTGTTTGGACATGAGTACTGCGTATCATCCTCAAACGGATGATCAGAGTGAGAGAACCATTCAGACATTAGAGCATATGTTGAGAGCGTGTGTGATTGATCTCGGTGGAAGTTGGGATACTCACTTACCATTAGCTAAGTTTTCTTACAAAAATAGTTACCACGCTAGTATCAAAGCCGCTCTGTTTGAAGCTTTGTATGGAAGGAAGTGTCGATCACCCCTTTGCTGGGCTGAAGTTGGCGAAAGGCAAATAACCAGACCTGAGTTTATCCAGGTAACCAACGACAAGGTTGTCCAGATCCAGGAAAGGTTGAAAGCTGCCGCTGATCGACAGAAGAGTTATGCAGACAACCGAAGGAAACCGTTGCAGTTTCAAGTCAGAGATCGTGTTCTGCTAAAGGTGTCACCTTGGAAAGGTGTTGTTAGGTTTGGGAAAGGGGAAAGCTTAGCCCGTGGTATATAGTTCCTTTCGAAGTCCTCTCTTTAGTTAGATCAACCGCGTATAGGCTTAAGCTGCCACAAGAATTGAACGGAGTTCATGACGTGTTTCATGTTTCCAACCTGAGAAAGTGTCTGTCAGATGAGACACTAATCGTACCCCTGACGAGGTTCAAGTAGACGATAAACTGAGATTTATCGAAGAACCGGTAGAAGTTCTGGATGAGAAATTCAGAAGCTTAGGAGGAGTTGGATTAAGTTAGTCAAGGTTCGCTGGAATTCAAAGCGTGGAGACGAGTTCACATAGGAACAACAGGACCAGATGCAATGGAAATATCGGCATCTCTTTAAATCTAGTGCGAAAACGAAACCTGTAATGTAAGAATTTCGGGGACGAAATTCCTTAAACAAGGGGAGACTGTGACACCTGGCTATTTAGGCTGTACCGTACAAATGTAACACGTGTCATGAATGAATAAAAGACTGTATTTGATTATTTATGATGTTTATATATGGTATTTGATGTGTTGGTAAATCCAAAGTTTGATAAAAATTATGTTGGCAACGATAAGATAAACGCTTAACGTGTAACGGAGAAAATGCGAAATGAACGTTGGGAACCGCCTGATCAATTTTACAATCCTAAAAATAGTCTGTTATGATTCAAATAATATATTTAATCATATTCGTGAGGAAAAATAGTTTAACACGCTAAGAAACTCCATTTTTCGAGTTTAAGCGCGTACTGCGCGATACTACGCGTATCTGAAAATACTGTTAGCAAAGGCAGGTACGACAACTAATAATTATTTTAGTAATAATTTGGTGATTTTATTCCTATTGAATGATAAAAATAAATTAAAACGCTTAAAATCCCTATTTTGTGAATTTAAGCGTGTACTGCGCAACACAGCGCGCATGCTCCCAAATACTGACAACGTAGCCGGTCCAGGAAAATAAAATATTGATCAATAATAAAATATTTCAGTAATATTACGGTGTTTAAGGGAAAACGACCGTGTGGATTTAAAATTGTTTAGATCCAAAAGTTGTAACGAATTCGCTCGGTCTCAAGGGAGTATGTACCAGGTATGGTTTACGTTTCGGTGGGGACTTCGGGGCAATTCGTACAACTTTTATATATATATTTAATTTATCATTTTAGTAGGATATATGTATTGTTCATAAGGTTGGCTCCTTGAGTGACCCATTGCGGGCACATAGCGCGGAATTAGCCAGTTAATCATTAATATCAATATGCGTAGAATTGTTGATAGATCTATCGGGTTGACCACCCCGTCGTGACCGGTAGCTCAGCGTCAAGTCAAATGACGAATTTTTAAATTCTGTTTTTTCTAGCGTTGATTATGTCCTTAATGTTAATATGCAGATTGTATTGTCTTGCAAACATACGCGTCTGAACACTTGATGCTATCGATTTAATATGGAAAACTTGGGAAGATGTTGTGTATCGAAGGTTTTCAGAAAACGCTTACGATGGCTAAACCTTGAATTTTTATAAGGAAATGAAAGTGGCTTTCATAATATTATATATAATGTTATATGGATGTTTTAATATTTAAACACATAATTTGAAAGTTTTCCTTGGATCAAATTGTTTTTAAATTTGAATACGTGAATTCATCCTCCTTTGTGTTGACACTTGATTTTAATGTGTTCTTCAGGTGCTTGAGCATGGCTTCAGGAATTATGGCGTATCTTGTGGTTTTGATGCGTGGTTGTTTTGAAAATGTTTGGACAAACTTTTAAAACTTTGGGACCTGTGTAATAAGATCCATAAGGATCAAAACAACTTAACTATGATGTGGTTGTGACGTACTTTTAAACTTTATGTTTTAAAAACTCTATTTTAATAAAGTTAAATGTCCAACATTAACAATGCATCGTTCGACAAGATATTTATGGGCACCAACTTCTGTTACCATTACGTTTGTATTTCCGCTGCGATATTTTTGGGGTGTTACAGAACCTCCTAAAGCAACATTCCAATTCAATTAATTCATGGCCTGTAACCCTATGGAATTTACTGGAAATGATGGCGCCACCGCCATGATGAATTGGTTCGACGCAATCGAACTCACCTTTTTGCAAAGTGGATGCCCCGACGATCTATGAACCCTGAACGCGACAGGGGTTTTCCGTTCGAGAGCACTCGAATGGTGGACTTTGAAAGAAACAAAAGAGGAAACGACGTAGCCCACGCCTTACCCTAGGCAGAACTGAAGGTGCTAATGAAGGACGAGTTTTGTCCTCCTCACGAACTTCAGAAACTCGTTAACGAGTTCTGGAATCTGAAGCAAGTTGGGAGCGACACCACTGGTCTGGTTGCACGTTTAAGCAACTTAGTATCCTCTGCCCTGGCCAGGTTGATACCATCCCTAAAGCCATCGCCAAATTCATCCATGTAACCCTTGTGCCAAAATTTCGGTCTTTCAAAAACTTTTTCTTTGAAGGCTTTCCGATAACTGATACTTAAACGTAACCCGTTTAACATAACGTACACATCGGGACATGTAGATAAGCTAAACATACCCTAAATACCCTTTACATAATTTAGATATAAGTTTTGAGGGCTTCGGTATGGCAAAAACACTCTATCTTAACTCCAGGGACTATTTTGCAAATTCTGTGAAACTATGCCAATTCGCGTGTTTCGCTATTCGAAACATGTACGGAGATCCAAATATTTTTCCATCATTAAAATCTTGCATTTTAATGATTGGAATGCAAAAATATCATTCGTCACGCATTTACGGTCATTTGCGCGTCCGTTACGACTTTCGTCGTAATTAACCGAAAACCGCAACCGTAAGACCAAACGAATCGACACCCGAAATATTTTTGGACATATTTCAAGTTCCCTATGTTTATTCAACCTTATAAGGCTTAGAAATTAGGTTGACGGGTGTTAAAAACGACGAAACACAACAATACAAGTCCAGGGGCCAAAGCTGCCAAAAAGCAAACTTCAGCCCCAGACCCCAGCTTTCGGACCGTATGCCTGGACCCCTTATGGTCCGTAAGGGATGTCCAGCACAACAGATTCATGGCAGCTCCTTGTTTCAAGCCTTGCTCGCCAAGTTCTCGATATTTGCACTTTCCAGCAGCTCTTGACACGATCCTAGACACCTGGAATGATCCTAGAACAAGTCCTAACACTTGGATCAATCTTGTAGCTCATCTCCAACTATAAATAGGATCTCAATCTTCAATTCTACTTGCTCATTCCTCTCTTCTCACCTCCCACATTCTTGGAGTTGTTTCCTGATTAAAAGGAAGCCTCCCTCTGAGTTCTTATAGTGTTTTAAACACATGTAAGTTCTCATCCTTAGTCTTTTTCATCATTTTGGCTATTTTGAGCCAAAAGTCAAACATTTTGACTTCTGTTTGACTTTCGGTTTTGACCATAAATTGGTCAAAGCAAAGTTCAATTGAACTTTGCAACATGATCTTAATCACGAAGGTTATGATCCCTAGCGATCATACCTACTGATTACCATGTTTACTAGTCGTAGTGACGAGTCAAAGTTTCGGTGAATAATGTGCAAAATGCGCATTATACAACAGAGCTATTTTCGGGTATCAAAACACTTTGTTTTGATACCAAATCAGTTTTATAAACTTAGTTAGACATGTTTAACATGTCTAACTCGTCACTTTTAGTTTAGTACTTGTTTAGGGTCGTAAGTCGAGCGGTCTTGACTACCGCTTTGACTTTCGAATCCGACCCGTTTGGTCATCTTTAGGATCCTCCAAGCCCATTATTATGACCATAGTATTATAGGGAATAACCCTCTGAGGTTATACCTTATGGTCATACCGTTTGGTTAGTCAAATGACAAGTCGACTATGTATTCTTTAAAATGCCAAAAATGCCCTTTTTCGCATAAATTAGTTTTGAACATATAAGAACATTGTTTTGACATCTAAACATATTATACAACTTATATAAACTAATTTTGGTATATTAGGCTTGTCGTAGGACATATCTAACCAACCGAACCCATAGTTACGTTTATGACCGGTTAAAGTGGCGTAAACCACTTTAGCGAGCCGTAACGAGTTAAAACACTTTGAAATGCTTCCAACTCAGGATTTTAGGTATTATGAATCATATTATACAAGATCTAACTCTTGTTTGGTTTATATACGTCATTCTATCCGATTCTCGTTTTCAAGTTTCGACACACTAACATGTAGTCCACCGATACACTAGGAACCACTTCAACACTTGAACTCTTGATCCTTTGAGCTTTGTTATATCATTTGAACAAGATCTATACGTAATCCCAGGCGAGTACTTAGCTCCCCTCTTTTACGTTTTTCAAATGTTTTTGGGGTGATTCATATGTGTAACCAATTTTTCTCAAAAGTATGGCATGTGTGTGTTTACTAAGTGCTTTTTGTGTATTAATTCCGATTATGCAACACGACAATTGATGACATGAACCAAATCCTTGTAGGATCTTTCTATCTTCATAGTCAGATTCTTGAAGGAGATTTGAAGTACAGTCTTAAGTCTTCTATCTTTATAGTAAGATTTCTAAGAAGTGCTTTACACGCTGATGACGATGGTTATTGTTTATGTGTAGAGATTGTTGGTGAATTAGATAACAAAACTAGAGTAATACAATAAGAACATGGTGGATACGCCGCTGGTACTTCCTATATATAAGTGTGCTTATTGTATTACCCTTTGTAGCGTTATCCGACTCACCATTAGGATTTAGGACTTCATGATTCAATGTGACTAAACCAAAGCATAGTTTGATATGCTAAACCAAAGTATAGTCTGATATACTAAACCAAAGCATAGTTTGATATGCTACCAAGTCCGTAAAGTATCTATCTATCTTCATAGTTATATTCTTGTAGGATGTTTAAAGTACTAAATGGTAGTCCTCTTCTTGGATTCTTAGTGTACTTTAATACGTATGTGATAAGATGATTGTGACGAGACGATGACGATGTGGTTAATTTGATTGTTTCAAAGTACAATGTCCAAATCCTTGTAGAACTCTTTCTTATTTTTATATGTTAGATTCTTAGAAGGATATACAAAGTATTATTATAAATCTTTGAATGGATTTCTAATAATACTCACACGAGTTATGACCAAATTTCAATATTGTTATTATTAATCTTTGGATGGATTCTTAATAACATACTCACAAGTTTTATGACCGAATTCAATGCGATTACAATGAACAAAGTACAATTTTCAATGGCATAAAATTTACTTAGTATTAATCATATTGCCATATACAAAATCTTTTTGTCACAAATTTCATAATCAAGATTAACTTATTGCAATATTGTAACACCCCAAATCGCGTAAAGCAACACGCAGCGGAAACACTTGGGGAGTCACCTTACAAATTGTTTCGCCACACATGGTTTTAAAGTTTTGTTTTTTTTGATATATCAAATTTGTAATTGTCTTGGAATGACGGAATTAAAATACAATCAAATTGTCTTCTAAATTTTAGTGTCACTAAGGCACGCATCCATCCTATGTGTAGTAAGCAGCGATAACCATCATATATGTAAACCTGAAACATATGTGAAAATAGGTACGTCAGCATAAAAATGCTTGTGAGTAACATAGGTTTTGTGATGATGATTCATGGCTTTAGATGTTTTAAGAAAAGAACATATGTTTTCAAAAGTAGCCATGAATCCTTGCAAAAGTTTAGTATCTAAATACTTTGCTTTTTGATAAAGAGTCTTTGTAATTTTATGTACAGAACATACTTTTGGTTTTGAAATAACAATATAGGTAGTATATCAAACTATATACCTTAGTTTTGAAATTAGTTGAATTACTAGTATATAAAATATATACTTTTGAAAAGCTAGATTTGGTAGTATATAAAATATACTTTGGTTTGAGAACAAGTGAATCAGTAGTATATCAAAATATACTTTGGTAAAAATGGATATCGATAAACAAATATACTGTAACAGGAGTATCGATAGTATATCAAAATATACTTTTTCTTAAGAACAAGAGCTTCGGTAGTATATCAACTATACTTTGGTAAATAATATCACATTGATAGCATATCAAACTATGCTTTGGAAGTATATCGAAATATACTTAATTGTGATTTGGTAGTATATCAAAATATACTTTGGTTTAGGGAAGTCAATAAAACATAAGTTTTTATGGCTT
Source organism: Scalesia atractyloides (assembly GCA_947069175.1). Lineage (NCBI taxonomy): Eukaryota > Viridiplantae > Streptophyta > Magnoliopsida > Asterales > Asteraceae > Scalesia > Scalesia atractyloides. Next base: position 52,345,648 of record CAMTDV010000006.1, on the reverse strand, counting down.
AGTTAGAAAACCTTTGTAAAACATACATTTTGGTCGTTTGGCAATACATTCAAACCTGAGTATATCAAACTATACTTTGGTGACTATAGATTTACCACGAAGGCAAAATTTATTTGGTTTAAACTTGGTTTTGCCATTCCATACAACAGGAATGGGGTGTCAAATCCTATAGCGCAATATCATACTACCAATCGGTTTGATCATTGTTAATGAATGTATAAAAGAAATACGAACCAACCATAGTCTCAAAACTTTGAAAATCGTTATTCGAGTCATAGGTAACAGTTTCAAATCGTTAATGGATATAGTACTATGTATACGAAATCATATAGCTTTGAAAACGTGAAAATAGTGAATAGGCACATATGAATCACCACAAAACATTTGAAAAACGTAAAAGAGGGGACTATGTACTCACTTGGGGTTGCAAAATATCCTTGAATCAAATATTAAACAAGCTCAAATGTCCGAGAAGTCAAACGTGTCCTAGAATCGGATAACTATGTAAAATCGGGACATTAATCAGCGGATCGGATAGAATGAGGTCTTGTAAACCAAATGAGTGTTGGTACTCATATGAAATAGTTTAACAAAGTCTACATACTGATTTGAAAAGATTCCTAAGTGCTTTTGACCTGTTATGACTCGTTAAGGTAGTTTACGCTACCTTAACGGATCATTTACGTAAAAACGTGTTCGGATGGTTAGATATGTGTTATGATAAGTCTAATATGCCAAAATAAGTTTAATATAGTTGCAACATCAGTTTATATGTCAAAACTTTGGTCACATATGCTTAAATTTGATTTATGCGCAAAAAGGGTATTTTGGTCATTTATAGGGCATAATAGACGGCTTAACATAACACTAACAAAACGTCGTGACCATAAGGTATAACCTCAGAAGGTTATTCCCTATACAACTATGGTCACATATATGTGTTTGGTCGGATCCTAAGATCCACCGAACAGGTCGGATTCGAAAGTCAAAGCGGTAGTCAAAACCGCTCAACTTACGACCCTAAATAAGCACTAAACTAAAAGTGACGAGTTAAACATGTTAAACATGTCTAACAAGGTTTATAAAACTGATTTGGTATCAAAACAAAGGGTTTTGATACCCGAAAATAGTTCCGTCGTATAATGCACATTTGCGCATTATTGACCGAAACTTTGACTCGTCACTTCGACTAGTAAACGTGGTAATCAGTAGGCACGATCGCTAAGGATCATAACTATCGTGATTATGATCACGTTGCAAAGTCCAATTGGACTTTGCTCTGACCAATTAATGGTTAAAGCTGAAAGTCAAACACTGTTTGACTTTTAGCTTGAAATAGCTAAAATGAATGAACAAGGCTAAGTTAGAACACTTACTTGTGCTCAAGGCAGCCAAGGATGAAGAAAAGACTTAGAAAACTCAGTTGGGAGACCTCCAACAAATGGGAGTTCTCCTCTTAGAGTTATAGAGAGAAAGGGAAAGAATGAGCAAGTTGAAATGTGAGATCAAGGACTTATTTATAGTTGTGGAGGATTAATTTGATGATCACAAGTGTCAAGGACGATTCTAGGATCATTCCACATGCTCAAAGACGTGTCAAGACCAGGCTAGAGCTTGGAGATCACGAATCTTGGGTTTCAAAGCTGTAAAACAGCTGTCTTCCATTTTCTGCTGTGACTGGGCATCCTCCGCACGTCGCGGGAGATCTTGGGGGGTCTCTCGCGTGGCGCCTTGGATTCCTAAGTTTCAGAATTGGCAGAATAGGTCCCTGCAGCCTAAAACTTGTTTTTCGACGCGTTTTGGCACTTTTAACACCCTTAACCCTATTTTTAAGCTTTACAAGGAAGATAAAGCATAGGGAACTTGAAAAATGCTTGGAAACTTTTCGGATGTCGGTTCGTTCGGTCGTACTATTGCGGATTTTGGTTAATTACGACGAAAATCGTAACGAACGCGCAAATTACCGTAAACGCGTAACGAATGGAATTTTTGCATTTCAATCACTAAAATGCTATATTTTAATGATTACAAAAATTTTTGGATGTGCGTACACGTTCCGGATAACGATATACGCGAATCAGCATAGTTTCGCATAATTTGCAAAGTAGCCCCTGAGCTTGAATAAACTTGTTTTTGCCGTACCGAAGCCCTCAAAACTTATTTCTAAGTTATGTAAAGGGTATTTAGGGTATGTTTGGCTTATGTCATTGTTCCGGAGTGTACGTCGCGTTAAACTAATTAAGTCTGCGTAATAGTTTACGTATAACTTCCAGAAAAGCTTTGAGGTATCGAAATTGTACATGAACTTACATGTGTGAATGCCAGTTGTAATTATACATTTATGGGAATGAAATGCAAGATTTCATTGGTTTCAAAATTGTTCGGAATTGTATGATGGTTGAAAAGGCACATGTGTTACAAATATTAAATCCTTTTGCCATTTCTTAGCTTCAAATAGTCCATTTTCAATAGACAACTCTTGTAGTTGTCGAAGTATTGCAACACTAAACTTTTGCCATTAACTTGGCTAACAAAACTATGTACTCGCCAACATTGTTTGTTGATGTCTCTTTTTGACATATGTTTCAGGTTTCGATTATTCAAGCATGCTGCACATAGGAATGCATCTGGGCTTTAAACTTCTTTAATTCAAAAGACAATTTCATGTATTCTTTGTATTGTAAAACTTGTTAACAATAATGAAACAATTTAGTCCCAGTAGCTGTGAGCAATTTGTAACGTGACTCCCCGATATTTCCACCGCGTGTTGTTATATTACGCGATTGGGGTGTTACAATCCATTGCCTACCTTCCGTATTGATTAACCATGTTACATCTGCCTGTCCCAAAACCATTAAAGAAGCCTCCAGTGTTATCATCAAGCTGACCAACAACTGTATCTTCATGGGGCCTACGATAAGGTCTCTATGAAGAATGCTTACCAAGCCACCACCGATACTACCACTGCTGAACTATCACCACCCAAACCCCCAAGAAACAACAACAACAAGAACAAGAAGCATAAGGCTTCTAGTCAAATTGTGTGGTTGTCACTCTGCCAAACTCTCAACCCTTGCAATCCCTGCCTACTGCAACAAATACTGAGTCTCCACAAAGGGGTTCCACTAGGACACAGCCCAAGTGTGGGCAGTGCCATTACCATCATCCCGCCACTGTTCCATGCCGCAAGTGCGCTAATTGCCATCGGTATTGACACTTTTCTAAGCACTGCCACAAACCACCTATGACCAACCAAGCCAATGAAGCCCAAAACCCTGCCCAGAACCAAGCCCAAATTGCTCCTGTGCGAGCATGTTTCAAATGCAGCGACCCTAATCACCTCGCCAACGTTTGCCCTCAGCGCAACAACAACCAGCAGCAACAACAGCAGCAACAACCTTAACCAGCTCGATGCAGAGCTTTCGCCCTCACTACCGCTCAGGCGCAGAACACGAACGATGTTATAACTAGTACGTTCCTTCTGAACCATGTCTAGGCTTCTTGTCTTTTTGATACTGGCGCAGATAGAAGCTTTGTGTCTATTGAATTTGAATCCATGCTTTGTGTCACTGTTGATTCTGTCCTCTCTAAGTGTTCCTTAAATCTTAATGATCAAACGTTCTCGATTGAGCTCATACCCATGCAATTGGGAAGCTTCGATCTCATAGTAGGCATGGATTGTCTTAGACGAGTCCATGCTGAAGTTGTTAGTTCCGAAAAGTTCATTCACCTTCCTCTTCCAAATGGTGATTCCTTGCACGTCTATGGCGAGAAACCTTCTAAAGGTCTCAAGCTTATGTCGTGTATCCAAGCAAACAAATACTTACGTAAGGAATACTTTGCTTTTCTTGCCCATGTTGTGGAGAAGAAAGACAAAAGGCCAAGCTTAAGTGATGTTCCTATCTTTTGTAAATTTCTTTACGTTTTCCCAAAGGATCTTCCTGGTCCTCCTCCTCCTTGTTTTGTTGACTTTCGTATTGATCTCATTCCTGGCGCAACTCCGGTTGCGAAAGCTCCATTCCATTTAGCACCCTCAGAAATGCAAGAGCTATCAAGCCAGCTTCAAGAATTTCTTGATAAAGGCTTTAAACGCCCTAGTACTTCCCCTTGGGGCGCTCCCGTTTTGTTTGTCAAAAAGAAAGATGGATCTTTTCGGATGTGCATTGACTATCGTGAGCTCAACAAGCTTACTGTAAAAAACCGATATCCTCTTCCTCGCATTGACGATCTCTTCGATCAACTTCAATCGACCTCCGTTCTGGTTATCATCAACTTCGAGTTCTCGAAGAAGATGTACCAAAAACCGCTTTTCGCACACGTTATGGACACTATGAGTTCGTGGTCATGCCTTTTGGTCTGACCAACGCACCTGCAGTGTTCATGGATCTAATGAACCGCGCGTGTAAACATTTTCTCGATCGCTTCGTAATTGTATTCATCGACGATATCCTCATCTACTCCAAAGCGAAAGAAGAGCACGAGCGACATTTGCATCTTATCCTTCAGCTTCTGCATACTGAACATCTTTACGCCAAGTTCTCCAAGTGTGAATTTTGGCTAAAAGAGGTTCGAATTCCTTGGTCACATCGTCAATGAATTCGGTATTCACGTTGACCCTGCAAAGATCGAAGCTGTGTAGAATTGGATTGCACCTAAGTCTCCTTCTGAAATTCGTTCGTTTCTTGGCCTAGCTGGTTACTATCATCGTTTCATCTCGAACTTTCCCAAGATCGCTGTTCCTCTTACGTCTTTGACTCAAAAGGATAAACCCTATTGTTTGGGGTCCCAAACAAGAGGAGTCTTTCCAAACCCTCAAGGACATGCTTTGTAATGCTCCTATCCTTACACTTCCCGATGGAAACGATGATTTCGTCGTGTATTGCGATGCTTTAAAACCAAGGTCTGGGTTGCGTTCTTATGCAACAGGACAAGGTTATCGCTTACGCGTCGAGACAACTCAAAATCCATGAGAAAAACTATACTACGCACGAACTTGAACTTGGTGCAGTTGTTTTTGCATTGAAGATTTGGCGACACTACCTTTATGGTACTAAGTGTACGGTCTTCACCGACCATGAAAGCCTTCAACACATCTTCGATCAAAAGGAACTCAACATGTGTCAACGTCGTTGGGTAGAATTGTTAAACGACTACGACTGTGATATTCGCTACCACCCTGGTAAAGCGAATGTTGTAGCCGATGCACGTAGTTGTAAAACTCATGTAAAGAGTATTCGTTGCTACCAAACTGTGGGAAAACTTCACGAGCTGATTCGCCATGCGCAATTCTAAGTCATTATCGAGGGTAACCTCGATAACGAGTTGAATTGTGGAGTCGAAACCCACTCGAAGCTAAACCTGATGGTATTCATTACTACCATGATCGCATTTGAATTCCCAATCGTCTCAATCTTCAGAACTCCTTGATGGATGAAGCCCACAAATCCCGATACTCCATTCATCCTGGCGCCGACAAGATGTACCATGACCTTCGAGCATCTTATTGGTGGCTGGGGATGAAGAAGGATATCGATCTTTACGTCTCGAAATGTCTTACGTGTTTCAAAGTTAAAGCTGAACGTCAACGTCCCTCTGACTTACTCAAACAACCAGAAATTCCTGTCTGGAAATGGGAAAGTATTGCTATGCATTTCATTACTAAGCTTCCTCGGACTTCGTCTGGTCATGATAACATCTAGGTCATCATTGATCGATTGACCAAATCCGCTCATTTCCTTGCCATTCGTGAAGATTACAAAGTCGAGAAATTGGCTCGTGTCTACACGAATGAAATCATTTGTCGTCATGTTATCCCCAATGACATCATTTCTGATCGCGATGCCCGTTTTACCTCCCGTCTTTGGCAAGTTCAAACAGCTCTTGGTACTCGTCTCAATCTTAGTACCGGTTTTCACCCTCAGTCCGACGGTCAAACCGAGCACACTATCCAAACTTTAGAGGATATACTTCGCTCCTGCGTAATCGATTTTGGTGGCAACTGGGATTCGCACTTACCCTTGGTAGAATTCTCGTACAACAACAGTTATCATGCTAGTATTCAAATGGCATCATTTGAAGCATTGTATGGTCGTAAGTGCCGTTTGCTGATTTGTTGGCACGAGATCGGAGAAACTCAAATCACCGGTCCTGAACTTATACAAGAGACAACGGACAAGATCATACAAATTCGTGATAATCTCCTCAAAGCTCGAAGTCGTCAATAGAGTTACGCTGACAAAAGATGCAAACCATTAGAGTTCATTGTTGGTCATCAAGTACTTCTCAAGGTATCCCCTTGGAAGGGTGTTGTTCATTTTGGTAAGAAAGGCAAGCTCGCCCCTCGTTATGTAGGTCCCTTCAAGATTCTTGAAAGGATTGACAAGGTAGCATATCGATTGGATCTACCTCAAGAACTCAACAACGTTCACCCAGTCTTCCACGTTTCAAACTTGAAGAAATGCCTAGCTGAAGAAGGAGTTCAAGTTCCACTCGAGGATCTTCAAATCAACGAGACTTTGCACTTCTTGGAGAAACCGGTCGAAATCATGGACTGAGGAGTCAAGCAATTAAGGCGCAGTCGAATTCCTATCGTCAAGGTTCGATGGGAAGGAAAGTGTGGCGCTGAGTTTACTTGGAACTTGAAAGTGATATGAAGACTAAGTATCCACATCTCTTCGTTGCATCTTCCAAAATTTCAAGATGAAATAAGGAGGGGAGACTGTAACGCCCTGCTTTTTCATACTTTCCATATTTAGAAAGCTCATTTTGTAATACTATTTTTGGAAACTTGTAATCTTGTATTCGTCGTTTCGTTGTAATCGTTGCAAAACCCGAGACTTGGATCATAATGATATTCATAATCTTTTACAATTTTTACTTTATACATTCATACACTACACAAATGATACTTGATTCGTTATTCTTGGAAACGTTTAGTGGATTCCTAAATACGTCACATACATGCTTCATACGAAATTTATACATAATTCTTATACTTAATCATGTTCGTTTTATACTTGTGTAATCCTTAGAATATGTTTCTTATACTTGAAAACCTTAAATAGTTCAAAAACACTTACTACATAACATTTGGACATGGCCCTAATCAACAAAATAAAAAAAAATAAAAATTATGTTTTCTGCCGAGCCTTGCGGACCGTAGGTCCCCCCCCTTACGGTCCGTATGGGGGTTTGGTGGGCAGAAACTTCAAACAGCCGCGAATATGCACGAATCCACACATCCTTCTTTCACCCAATGGCCTCCAAACCCCATTAAAACACCTTCCAAACAACCCTATTCATCCCCTATAAATACCAAGCCTCTTTCAAGCATTTTTCACTTTTCAAACACTCTCTAATCACTCTCAAACACATCAAACCAGCTGGAATCTCAAGAACTTGGCAGATTCGTCATACTTTGCAAAAGTGAGCATAACTTGCTTATTTCTTAGTTTTTTCCTTGATTCTTCTTTCAAAACACTTGGATGAACTTTAGGTATGATCCCACGGGTTTGCCATGGCAAATCCAGACATGGGAATCCACCAAAAAGGCTCCAAAGTGGAATGAACTGTCTGATGTACTTTGAACTTTGTTAAAACAACTTGAACTTAAGTTATCTCATACACATTCGTATGTCCTAATGCTCATAATCACTTGTATGGTTAGTGGGGCTTAAAAACAAGGGTGTGACATTCAAAATCAGAGGATTTATCCTCACAAACTTTCTGTTTTGTATGAGTTTTCAACTCACAAGTGGTGTCAAGTCTTGAACCTGAAGTTGTGTGACTACTTGGTAAGCTTGGGCTATCCTACATACAAGTCCACACACCACTTGATGTTTTACTTAGATTAGATGTTATTATTTCGTTCTTTTTTATGTTCTTGACCCTCCTTGTTGTCTATGACAACTTGTGTAGTGGTGAACTTTACATGAGGTTCTAAAATGGATGGTTACACCTCCTACCTCCTACATGACTTCTATGACATCATTGTTAAACTTATATTAATATATGTATATGGACTATATAATATACTTAAACCAAACCCTTGATGATGATTAAATAGTTATTCCTCAAGCTACTAAGTTAGGTCACCAAAGGGTTTAGTTCCTCGTTACGAATCTAATAGGTGTTAACCTATGAAATCATATATACCCTAATGGGTTCTCATAGTGTCAAAACGAGTGCTAGACCTTAGTGATTATTTTCGTGTATATTATTTTGTTATACTTTATTTCAAATTATGAATCTTCCATCATGTACCCCGACCGCGTAAAACAAGAAACACGGCGGAAACGTCGGGGAGTGTCGTAACAGAAGTATTGTTTCAACAACCATGGTAACTTAAAGTTTTGTATTATGGAATAAAAGTTGATTACAATGTCTTGGAATAAAAGAAAATAAACGAAATTCTAATTGTCTTGTAGATTTTAAGTCACTAAAGCCCAAAGTCCGTCCTACGTGTGGCATAATCAACCTCAAACATTAGCTCCTGAAACACATGTGAAAATAGGTACGTCAGCATAAAAATGCCTATGAGATACATAGGTTTTGTTGATGAGGATTCATGACTTGAAGTTTAAATAATAGTTTAACGAGAGGTAGTCATGAACCTTATAAAATGTTTTCTTTTATAAAATCATATGAAAATCAAATAATTTAAAAGAAGGATGTATGGTTAAATAATTAACCAGATGAAAATGAATTGTATAAAATATGCCATTTGTAAAACAATGTCTTGTGAAAAATATATGTTATTTGTACCAAATGTGTCATGTCTTTGTCGAAGTTGTTTAAATAATGCTACGATATGTAATATCATGACAGCACTTATATATAGAAAGTACGAGCGGCGTATCCACCATGCTTTTATCATATTACACACATCTCGTTATTTAGATCACTTATCAAACAACCACCAAAAATGTCTTGTCTAACCAATGTCAAATGTCATATGTAAACAATGTAATGTGTCACAATGTTAAGTATAAACCATGTCTTGTATAACAAATGCCTTGTACAAAACAATGTCTTGAATAAACCAAAGTTTAAATCAAAAGTCATGCTTTGCAAAACCAATGCTTTATTTGATATGAACATTTATGTAGTAATGTTTATCGCATACATTCAAGCCTTGAGACTGTCGGATAAACCCTTATCAAGTCAAAGGTATATAAAAAATATTCGGATTCTGTCATTCCCTACTTCCAAACAAACCTAGGAAGTGGGGAACGGGATTTGTCAAGTCCTATAGTACCATTACATACTACCGGGCGGCGTGATCATTGTTAATGAATGTATTATGTCCCGTTAAACAAACCAAATGTCATAGTCAATGTAAGCAATGTCATGAAAAATGTCTTTAAACCATGTACTAAGTATGCTAAGTCAACATACGAAGTAGAAATGTCCATAAAATCGATGTGCTAGCATGCTCAGTCAACATACATAGCAAAAATGTAATGTAACTTAATGTGCTCATATGCTAAGTCAACATATGCCACAAAAAGATGTCTTTAAAATCAATGTGCTAGCATGCTCAGTAAACCTACATAGCAAAACATAATTGAAATCATGTACTATATATGTACTAGATGAACATAGCAAGTATATGTCATGAAAGCGTGAAAACATGAAAGTATCGAGTAGGCACATGTGTTTCACTCCAAAATATTTGAAAAATATAAAAGAGGGGTTTATGTACTCACCTGGGGTTGCAAACGTATCCTTGATCAAGAAGAATAATAAAGCTCAAGAGTACGAGGAATCAAATGGTTCCTAAGATCAGATAATTGTGTTAATGTCAGGACCTTAATCGGAAGATTCGGATAGGATGATGTCTTATAAATCAAATGAGTGTTGGAACTCATATGGTATGATTTAATAAACTCAACATTCTGATTTGGAAGTGTTCCTAATTGCTTTTGACCCGTAATGACCCGTTAAGATAGTTTACGCTACTTTAACGTGTCATTTGCGTAAACGCGTGATCGGATGGTTAAACATGCCCTATGATAAGTCTTGAATGCCCAAACATGTTTAATAATGTTGTCATATCAGTTTATATGTCAAAACTTTAGCCACATAAGCTTAAATTGAATTTATGCACAAAAAGGGCATTTTGGTCATTTATAAAGGGCATAATAACGACCTATCATAATACTAACCAAACGGCGTGACCATAAGGTATAATCTCAGAGGGTTATTCCCTATATAACTATGGTCAGATTTATATGTTTGGTCAGATCCTAAGATCGACCAAACGGGTCGGATTCGAAAGTCAAAGCGGTGGTCAAAACCGCTCGACTTACGACCCTAAACAAGCACTAAACTAAAAGTGACGAGTTATACATGTTAAACATGTCTAACTAAGTTTATAAAACTGATTTGGTATCAAAACAAAGTGTTTTGACACTCGAAAATAGTTCCGTCGTATAATGCACATTTTGCGCATTATTGACTGAAACTATGACTCGTCACTTTAACTAGTAAATGTGGAAATCAGTAGGCATGATCGTATGGATCATAACCATCGTGATTAGATCATGTTGCAAAGTCCCATTGGACTTTGACTTGACCAATTAATGGTCAAAATAGAAAGTCAAACACTGTTTGACTTTTAGCTAAAAATAGCTAAAGGAAATGGAACAAGACTATGGGGCACTTACTTGTGTTAGAGAACACTTGAAAAGCCCCAAGAATAAGAATACACAGTTAGGTAGCCTCAAACTAAGTGGTAGCCTCCAAGTAGAGCAAGTGAGAAAGAAAGAGTGAATGACCAAGGAAATTGGTTGCAACAATGGGGGTATTTATAGATTTCTTGAAGCCACAAGATCATTCCAAGTGTTAGGAGATGTTGTGGGATCATTAAAGTGTCTAGTGAGGTGTTGCAACCAGGAGAAGTGTGGCAAAAACGAGTTATAGGTGTCAAGACAAATAAACAAGAAGCTGCCAAGTTGCTAGTAGGAAGCTTCTGCTCTGAGCACCCCTCACGGACCGTATGGGGTATTGCCTTACTGTCCATAAGGCCCTTGCAGGGGCATAAGTTTCAGAATTGGCAGAATTGGCCCCTGAACTTGTTTTTGTCGCATTATGGCACTTTTAACACCCGTTAACCTTATTTTTAAGCTATATAAGGATGATAAAGCTTAGGAAACTTGAAATGTGTCCAAAAATGTCCCAGGTGTCAGTTCGTTCGGTCGCACGGTTGCGGTTTTCGGTTAATTACACGAAAATCGTAACGAATGCGCAAATGACTGTAAACGCGTAACGAATGATATTTTTCATTCCAATCATTAAAATACTAGATTTTAATGATTACAAACATTTTTGGATACACGTACATGTTCCGGATTAGGAAATACGCGTAACGACATAGTTTCGCAGAATTTGCAAAATAGCCCCTGAAGTTGAATAAGCATGTTTTTGCCATACCGAAGCCCTCAAAACTTATTTCTAAGTTATGTAGAGGATATTTAGAGTATGTTTAGCTTATTTCATTGTTCCAGAGTGTACGTCGCGTTAAACTGATTATGTTTGCGTAACGGTTTGCGATTTCACTTCCAGAAGTGATTTTCAAAGGTCGAATTTGAACAAGGATTGAAAATATGAAATGTCATAAGTATTAAAATAAATCTCAGAATAAAACACAATGTTATAAAATTACAAAATTGTTCGGAATAGTATGATGATTAAAATACACAGATGTCACAGTCTCCCCTACTTTAGGAAATTTCGTCCCGAAATTTAATTAGAGGAAACTTGTGAGAATAGATGTGGATATTTCGCCTTCATGTGGTCATCTCGTTCCCAAGTAAACTCAGGGCGAAGTTTGGAATCCTAGCGAACTTTAACAATCGGTATACGTATGCGCTTGAGCTTTTTGACTTCACGATCCAAAATTTCCACAGGTTTCTCGACAAAGTGTAACGTGTCATCAACACGAATTTCATCAAGAGGGATGTGGAGGTTTTCATCAACCAAACACTTTTTAAGATTGGACACATGGAATGTTGGATGAACATTACCAAGTTCAGGAGGTAGCTCAAGTTTGTAGGCAACATTTCTGATTTTCTCAATGATCTTGAATGGTCCAACATATCTAGGTGCAAGTTTTCCTTTCTTCCCAAATCTAACCACGCCTTTCCAAGGGGATACCTTGAGCAGGACATGATCACCGACTTGGAATTCCAAGGCTTGCGTTGTCTGTCCGCGTAACTCTTTTACGGCTTCTAGCTGTCAAAAGATTATCACGGATTATCTTGACTTTGTCTGTCGTGTCTTGAATGAGTTCAGGTCCAGTGAATTGAGATTCACCGATTTCATTCCAACAGACAGGTGAACGACATTTTCAACCATAAAGAGCTTCGAAAGGAGCCATGTCAATGCTGGTGTGATAACTGTTATTGTAGGAGAATTCGATCAAACATAGATGTGAATCCCAACTACCACCAAAGTCAATCACACAAGCTCTAAGCATATCCTCCAGTGTCGGGATTGTTCTTTCGAACTGTCCATCAATGAGATGAGAATCGAGCATCACGATCAGAAATGATGTCCAAAGGGACACCATGACGAGATACAATTTCATCCACATAGTTCTTAGCAAGTTTGTCAGCAGGGAAATCCTCACGGATTGCCTTAAAGTGTGCTGACTTGGTTAGACGATCAACGATTACCCAAATGACATCATGACCTCTAGATGTACGCGGTAATTTGGTAATGAGATCCATTGCAATGCTTTCCCATTTCCAAACCGGAATTTCTGGTTGTTCAAGCAAACCAGAAGGGCATTGATGCTCTGCCTTAACTTTAAGACAAGTAAGACATTTAGATACGTACATGGCAATGTCTTTCTTCATACACGGCCACCAATACTGAGTACGAAGATTCTTATACATTTTGTCTGCACCTAGATGAATTGAATAACAAGACTTATGAGCTTCATCCATTATCAAGGTGCAGAGATTATCTTGACTTGGAACCACAAACGGCTCAGATAATATAACAACCCATTGTCTTTTGTTTCAAGTTGAAGCTCAAGATGATGTGGTAATTCATCACCCATCATGCCTTGTGTAACACAAGTTCGTTGAGCTTGGGAGATACGGTTTTGAATATCATATCGAACTTGAACACAATGTAGCTTGACTCGTTCTTTTCGACTAAGAGCATCGGCTATGACATTCGCCTTACTAGGATGGTAGCGAATCTCACAGTCATAGTCATTCAGAAGTTCGACCCATCATCGCTGTTTCATATTTAGTTCTTTCTGATTGAAAATGTGCTGGAGACTTTTGTGGTCGGTGAAAACCACACATTTTGTACTGTATATATTATGTCTCCAAATTTTCAGAGCGAAAACAACAGCACCCAACTCAAGATCATGAGTGGTGTAGTTCTTTTCGCGAATCTTTAACTGTCTTGATGCATAGGCTATAACTTTGTTCCTTTGCATGAGAACGCAGCCAAGGCCTAAGTTCGATGCATCACAATATACGACAAATTCGTTGTTACCTTCAGGTAAGGATAAAATAGGAGCATTACAAAGCTTCTGTTTCAAGGTCTGATAAGCTTCTTCTTGTTTGGGTCCCCACTCAAAAGGTTTATTTTTTGAGTCAAAGCAGTGAGGGGAACCGCAATCTTTGAGAAGTTTGCGATAAAGCGACGGTAATAACCCGCGAGACCAAGAAATGAACGAACTTCGGTAGGCGTAGCAGGTGTATCCCATTCCTTAATCACACTGATTTTGGTGGGATCTACATGAATACCTTATTCGTTGACAATATGTCCCAAGAATTGAACTTCCTTAAGCCAAAATTCACACTTGGAGAACTTGGCATAGAGTTGTCCTTTCTTTAGGAGTTCCATGTTAAACGGAGATGTTGCTCGTGATCGGCTCGAGACTTCGAATATATCAAAATGTCATCAATGAAAACAATGATGAACTTGTCCAAATAAGGCTTACAAACCCTATTCATCAAGTCTATAAAAACAGCAGGAGCATTTGTCAGACCAAAAGGAATAACAGTGAACTCGTAATGACCGTATCGAGTGCGGAAAGCAGTTTTGGGAATATCTTGTTCTAGAACTCGAAGCTGATGATACCCAGAACGCAGATCAATTTTTGAGAAACAAGTAGCACCTTGTAGCTGGTCAAAGAAATCATCAATACGGGGTAAGGGATATTGATTTTTTATTGTGAGTTTGTTGAGCTCACGGTAATCGATACACATACGGAAGGATCCATCTTTCTTTTTCACAAATCGTACTGAAGCGCCCCAAGGTGAAAAGCTTGGACGAATGAATCCTTTGTCAGACAAATCCTGAAGCTGTTTACGTAACTCTTGCATCTTACATGGTGCAAGACGATATGGGGATTTGGCTATAGGGTTGGCACCATGTACAATATCTATACGAAACTCAACTTGACGTGCTGGGGGTAAACCGGGTAGTTCGTCAGGAAACACCTCAGGATAATCCCTAACAACGGGAATGTCCTTAATAGATTTGCCCTTGCCTTTCTCCTCTACGATATGCGCCAAGAAAGCAACATAATTCTTTCGTAGGTATTTATGGGCTTTGGTGCATGTCATGAGTTTAAGGCTACTAACGGGCTTTTCTCCTCGAACCTCTAGGATTTCACAAGACGGGAGAGGTATATGAACAATCTTATCAAAGCAAATCACCTCTGCATGGTGTTTAGATAACCAGTCCTTCCCTACTATGGTATCAAAGCTCCCGAGTTGCATTGGTGTGAGGTCAATGGCAAAAAGGTGGTTGTTAAGGTTCAATTGGCAATCTCGGATGACAGAATCAAGTTTAAGGGGTTCGCCACTAGCTATTTCGATTGTCAAGGGCTTTCCTAGTTTAGTTCTAGGCATGGAAAACAAAGGTTCAAAAGCTAGGGATACAAAACTCTTATCGGCACCTGAATCGAAAAGAATCGAAGCAGGATGGTTGTTAACAAAGAATGTATCGTTGACTACTTCATTGTCAGCCCAAGCCTCATTAGCATTGATGTTAAATGCTCGTCCACGAGCCAGGTTTGCATTTGCCAATTTCGGGCAGTTATTTCTGTAGTGGGTGAGATCCCCCACAATTGTAGCAAGACCCAGGTGGACAGTGAGGTCGTGCAGGCTGGTGAGCAGGGTTTTGGGCTACTGGATTCTGGGTAGGAGCAAAACGACAAGTGTTGGCAAGATGACCAGATTTCCCATAGTTAGTGCAAATGCGGCATTGTAAATGTGGTTGATGGTGACTGTTACACTTGTTGCACAAAGGTGCATTGCCAATATACTGTTTCTTGGCTGGTGGTTGAGCAGGCTGATTAGGAGCAGCTTGGTTAGGTTGTGTAGTGAGAGCGAAGTTCTTGGAAGCCTTACGCTTTCTCGACTTCTTGGAGGTTTCAACTTTGTTACCCTTTTTCTTCTCAGACTTAACAGACGGTTTCTTGTCACCTTTTCGATCAAGCTAACCCTTTTTGACTTGTGATTCAGTAAGGGTTGCTGCTAGCTCAATGGCTTGACGGGCAGATGTAGGGCTACTGCCAGTGACGATGTCCTGGACAGGATCTGGTAGACCATTTATGTACTTTTCAATCGCCTTATCCAAAGGCATCACCATCTCAGGACACAACAAGCTCAACTCCTCATACCGATTGGTATACGCACGATGCTAACCACTGTCTAGCTTTAGGTCACGGAACTCATTCTCAAGCGCCCTCTTTTCATGACGGGGCAGAACTCTTTCATCATTACAGCTCTAAGTTCCTCCCAAGTCTGACCCATAGCAACATCTGAACCCCTATCTCTCACCACTCCGTTCCACCATGTGAGCGCCCTCTTTTGGAACACACTCGAAGCAAACTCGACCTTACGATTATCAGGACACTGAACATGGCGAAAAGTATTCTCAAGACTCTCAAACCACTGTAGGAGCCCAGTTGCTCCTTCAGAACCACTAAACTTGAGTGGTTTAGCCGAGTTAAACTGTTTGAAGTTGCAAGGAGCATTATTATTGTTGTTGGCCTGGTTGATTTGAGTAATGAGATTTGGTAGCATAGCAGCCATCTGTTGTGCTATGATAGTTGCCAGTTCGGTGTTAGGAGGTGGTATGTTTCGTCGAGGAGGCATTCTAAAAGAGGAAAACATGAGAGAAAACGAGTGAGATGAATGTTCGGGAAATGAGATGTCATAAAAATCGACGAAATGAAAGGATGGTGGCCATTCGTTCGTTTACTTGTAACAAACAAACGACACACAGTGACTAATCAAAGTAAATGGGTTTTTATAATGTATCGCAAAGACATGCTTTAGCCTATAGGTGGACACTCACCCCAAGAGTTCCCAGGTAAGAGTGACTGGTCCAAATAAGTGGATTTGTACGAACACTCTAGCCTTAGACAGAAAACTCAGGGTACAGGCACCCACCCTTCCGGATTGCATGTGTTCACATTATTAAAAGCCAAACTTTGATGAGATTTTGAAAACTTTGGAAGCTAGAAGAGATCGCTGATTTATTTTTGACTTTATGCCTTCCATTTTGTTTTGTTATTCACCTAAGGATAGGTGATGGTAGTGTTTTAAATGATAAACACAAGATAACTTGTGTTAGGGTCCTAGAAAAGTTATAGTCTAGGTCAAAGCATTACTAATAACCTAATTCCCTATAACCATTGGCTCTGATACCAATCTTTTTGTCACACCCCGACCGCGGAAAACAACAAACCGCGGCGCAAACGTAGGGGAGTGTCGTAACAGAAGTATTGTTTCAACAACCATGGTAACTTAAAGTTTTGTATTATGGAATGAAAGTTGATTACAATGTCTTGGAAGAAAATAAACGAAATTCTAATTGTCTTGTAGATTTTAAGTCACTAAAGCCCAAAGTCCGTCCTACGTGCGGCATAATCAACCTCAAACATTAGCTCCTGAAACACATGTGAAAATAGGTACGTCAGCATAAAAATGCCTGTGAGATACATAGGTTTTGTTGATGAGGATTCATGACTTGAAGTTTAAATAATAGTTTAACGAAAGGTAGTCATGAACCTTATAAAATGTTTTCTTTTATAAAATCATATGAAAATCAATATGAAAATCAAATGATTTAAAAGAAGGATGTATGTTTAAATAATTAACCGGATGAAAATGAATTGTATAAAATATGCCATTTGTAAAACAATGTCTTGTGAAAAATATATGTTATTTGTACCAAATGTGTCATGTCTTTGTCTTTGTCGAAGTGGTTTAAATAATGCTACGATATGTAATATCATGAAAGCACTCATATATAGGAAGTACCAGCGGCGTATCCACCATGCTTTTATCATATTACACACATCTCGTTATTTAGATCACTTACCAATAACCACCAAAAATGTCTTGTCTAACCAATGTCAAATGTGACACCTGAGACATTTTAATCATTTTACAGATTCAAAACGAGTTTTTTCTCAAAAACAAATTCACATAGTCAGTCCTTGATCGATTTCAAAGTCCTATACAGCTTTTATAAGCGAAACCGTAAAGCGGTACGCCAATGAAGGCCGTTTAACATGACGTATACTCCGAGACAATGACACAAGCTTGACACACCCTAAATAACCTTTTCATAACTTAGAAATAAGTTTTGGAGGGTTTGATGTGTGAAAAACAAGCTTATTTGTTCACAGGGACTAATTACGACAAACTGTGAAAGTATGCCGATTCTCGCAGCGACGCACACTCCGGAACAAGAACACAAGCCTAATATACCTTAAATATCCTTCACATAACTTAGATATAAGTTTTGAGGGCTCGGTATAGCAAAATCACACTTTTGTAACTTCAGGGGCTATTTTGCAAATTTTGCGAAACTATGCCTTTATGCGTAAATCGCTATCCGAAACATGTACGGACATCCAAAAATTTTTGTAATCATTGAAATATCATATTTTAGTGATTTGTGTTGGTGCATATGTCTGTTTCCTACGTCATTATGTAACGAGTCTGAGTGGTTAGAGCTTAAAGTGTTAAAAACTAGGCGTATTTATGAGAAATATAGGACAAGTTCGCTGGTGTTGGTTGTTGAGAAGTCACGTTCGGCCGAACCTGACTAAGGTCACGTTCGGGCCGACTTCTATCATCCTCAGGCGAACTTGAGGTCTTTATGAGCGAACTTGCTCCACTATAAATAGGAGCCTCGGGTTTTCATTTGTAACAACTTGTAATTTTGGCATCTTAGAGGCGAAGCTCTGCCGAAGCTGGATCTCGAATGTATATGAACTTTAGATCAATGAAATCATTCTTTAAATGAGTAATTCTTGTTATTCGATTAACTTGTCATTAGTTTTCGCCTAATTGGACAATAGATAGCAAACTTAGGTTCCCGAGCTGTTCGTGGACGTTCCTACAAGTGGTATCAGAGCCTGGATACCTAAATTTGCTGGAATCAAGACAAGAATCTCTCTTATTCTTCTCCATTCTATCATTTTTCTTAACATTTTCACATACTTGATGATTTCATGGTCAGAAATGGGTGATTTTTGAATATGTCATGTAAAATACACTTGTGGTAAACCCTTGAGAGTTTGGACATCAAATTCAACCGATTTGATTTCAAAAACTTCAAAAAACCATGATTTGCAAAACCATTTCAATCAAACTTGAGACCAAGTTCGACCGAACTTGATATTTCAAGCTTTTTATCTCAAGTCCGCTCGAACTTAGCACAAAATTCTTTAAAATTTATCAAGTTCGACCGAACTTGTGTAAAGTTTGTTGAAAATTTGCTTAAGTTCGCTCGAACTTAGTTAAAGTTTTGAAAACTCTTCATAAGTTCGACCGAACTTGCATGTTTCTTGAAATATCCATATCAAGTTCGACCGAACATGATTAGTCTTTGACAAGTTCGCCCGAACTTGTCTAAGGTTCCTAAAAAACGTCACGAACATTATATATCGTCACGAACATTATATATCACTAGAATCGTATCGACGAGACGATTTTAAAGATATAATCGGGTAAAATTGTTTTTGGAAAAATTTTAAACGTTTTTAACCTACCGATTGTCGATCAAAACGTCAGTTTTGGCTAAAATTGCTTGTTACTAATCAATTGTCAAGTGTTTTTGATCAAACTCACAGATAAGTCAAAATGGAAGATTTCCACAATGTGTTTGTTTCACAAATGGCTTCTTCATCAAATGTAAATACTCTTGCGACGAACCAGTTAAATATCGACAATGAAATGGGTACTACTCAGAAACCGCCGAAGCTAATGAGTATAGATGAGTTTGAAGGATGGAAAGAAAAGTTTGTGAATTGGATACAAGCAAATCAATTTGACAGTTGGGTTGCAGTTGAGGATGGTTACAAATGGCCAAAGGATGAGCGTGATCAAGGTTTTCCGTTGAATTAGTTCTCATTGACCGACAATTACATTATGTCGCTGAAAAGAAAATGATTAGCTTGATCCAACAATCAGTTAAGGAAGACATCCTGATTTTATTATCAGAATATGAAACATCACAAGAATTATGTCACTCTTTTTGTGACAAATTCAACGGAAGTGATTAAATGATTAAGAGCAAGAAGGCCTTAATTAAGAAAGAATTCGAGATCTTCACGATGATCAAAGGTGAAACTATGAAGCAAATGATCGATAGATACTGTCACCTCATGGTCCAGATGCGAAGACATGATATCAAAAGAACTAACGAAGAGCCAATCGAGAAGTTAGCCGATGCACTTCCAGAAGGAGAATGGACGACATATCTGACGATTCTGAAGAATAGTCCATCCTGGAGACACTTCAAGTTGTCATCTTTCATCGACAAGTTAGAAGGTCATGAAAGGGAATTGATGAAGATTGCAAAGTCAAAGAACGCTAATGTTGTTCAAGATGTCGGTGTTTATTACAAAGGAGGTATTCAAGATACTCCAATTCAAAGCCTGAAAATCAAACAACATTTAGTGCAAATAAAAATTCTTCTCCAAATCAAAGTTCTCCATATGCTGGATATTCTAGTGCTAGTTCAAGCTCTTCATTCCAAAATCAGACAAGTCAAGCTAGTTCTGATTCAAATGTTTTCCCAGTGCAACATAGCAGTCGATTTGAAGAATGTATTTCCAGAAAAAAGTGGCTAAACAACACATAGCACTTCTCGCTACCGTCCTTGAATCGTATGAATGTCTTGTTGCTGTAAAGATCGGAATCCAGAAATGACAGCAGAAGATTACGATCAGGTAGACAAAGAAGAATTGGAGCTGATGGATATTAAATGGAGCCTTGCGTCCATCATCAGAAGAGTTACTAAATTCGTGGCACTCACTTGAAGAGACATTGGAAATTCAAGCAACAAGCTTGGATTCGACAAATCTAAAGTCACAAGCTTCAAGTGTCGACAAAAAGGACACTTCAAACGCTAATGCAGTAATCAAGAAGCAAGTGGAAACAAAAATCCTTTCAGAAGTAACAATTAGTACTACAAGAAAGCTCTTGAATATAAGCAATATCCAAAGAAAACGCAAATTGAAGTAGAAGATAAATCTGCAAAGAAATCCGAACAAGCTATTGTTGCTAATCATGAAGAAGATGGCTTTGACTGGAACAGATACATCGGAAAGAAAACTGGTGTGGCTATGATGGCAGAGGTTGTAAATGAACCAGAGATATCATATGTTGATGCTGCTTTGGAGGATGCGTTTCTGGAAGCATAAATATATCTGAACAGGAAGTTGGAAAATTGTGGATGTTGAAAAACCTTGCACAAAGTGCACAAGTCCTTGTGAATCATGCCTTGATAAGATCAAAGTCATAAGAGAATTAACTGAACATAATGGAACTTTTCGTTATGATTACAGAAACATGAAAGAAGCTTATGACAAGATACAAGGCAAATATAAAAATGTCGAAAAAGCTAATCTTGAACTTGCTGCTAATGAAAAAATGTTAAAAGCAACAGTGATTGTTAAACAAGAGGCAATTAACATGTACTTAATACCATTGCTGAAACAAAACGTGAGCTTCATGACATTAAAATAGAAACAAAAAGAGTAAGACAGTTACTGAAAAGTTACACAACCAACGCTTATGTCATTGATCACATTTTACCGACGATCAAGTCGAAGGAAAATGTTGATAAATCAAAGCGTAAAGAATACGGAAATGTTCCTCCACCATTTCTTGAAAGCTATTCTTGCAAGAAAGATGATGAAGTTGAAAAGGCATTTAATATTCTGCTCTTGTCTGAAATGAAAGATAAATTGCCTGACAACATTAACGTAGACTTTACGAAATCAAATGATGACATTAAAGCGGTGGTAAATGATGTTATAAAGAATGTTCTGGGAAATGATTCTAACGATAAAAGTTTTGATTCACAATCCGAAAGTGACGATATAGCATCAGAAAATGGTCTAAGTGATGATCCTAACGTTGTCATGTACAAAGTTAAGGATTCTGATAGATTATATTTTGATGATAGCTTTCCGATTCGGAATGTGAAAGAAGATCAAATTGACAAATTGTTCAAACTTGTGGAAGTTTCGTCAGATGATCTCGAGAAAAATCAAAAGAAATTTTATTCTAAACCCAAAAGGAGTTTTAACAACTACCATAGGAATGGTGGTGATTTTCCTGAGAACAGGAGAGCAGGTTTGGGTTTGGAGGATGAAGAAGATGAATCGATGAAGAAACCGAAGACAATGTTCCAAGAATACAAAGGTAAAAACATGAAGTTTGTGTATGGAACGAATACGGTTCAAGAAGAAGGTAAGATCAGTAAGCAATCGAATGATGATTTCAAGAAAGAAAAAGAACTTCGTGACAAGGCTAAGATCAAAACTACTAGTGGAGTAAAAACCACTAGTGGACATGATTCTGATACACGGACATGCTTTAAATACAATACTATTGGTCATATTGCTCGAAAGTGTCTGAATCTAAAGCCTTTGTTTCCATGAAGGAAAAATGTTTTAAAAGATGAAAAACAAAAACAACCAGAGATTGTGAAATTCAAAAATGAATTTGTTTCTGAAATAAAAACCAAAAATGAATCAATGTTTGAAAATTCAGTTTGTGAAAAAGGTGAAACTTCAAAGTTTAAAACAAATGATGATTCGAGGTTTTATATCAAGAAAGCAAGAAACATGTCACAGTCATGGGTGGCTAAAAAGAAGTCTGAAAATGAAAAGTCTATTACTGCTAATACTAAAAATGTCAAATCAAATGAAGCAATCATTACAAATGATCTTTCAAAGTTGAAAAATGATTTTCTAAAACAGACAGAAAAATAAAAGGTCGAAAAAGTTTCAAAATTAACATTGGATGAAAATTTTTATTATAATGATGGATTTGAAAGTGAATATGATAAGCGTATGATGTAAAGCCCAAGACCAAAAAGGCTTGGGTCTCTCTTTTCAAATAGTTGTTTCATGTGCAGGAGTTCCAAGATCCACCCGATCAAAGGTTGATACAGGATTATGGAAGCTCTAAATCGTTTTAACTTATCCAGAAATGTCATATCTTTGTCATTTTGAGGGGGAGTAGTTAAAAAGAAAAGTTTTGAAATTACAAGTGGTTGTTAAAAAGAAAAATTTTTAAAAAGTCAAAATTATGAAAATCCACACCGTTGAACAGAAAAACTGATTTCAAAGTTCTTACATGTTCAAACTGCTTTTACAAGTGGTAAATGAGTCTAATGATTGTTTGTTAAACAATTGCAGATCAGGATTGAAAAAAAAGGATCGGACGACGAGGTCTTGTGATCCACATTGGTTTGTTATATTTTTCTGAATAGAATCTCTTAAAAATCTAAAATCCAAAAATATGTTTTTGATTTTAGGGGGAGTATTGAAAGCAGAAAAATCAAAAACATATGAAAAAGATGAAAATTCAAAAACATTAAAAATGTCAAAAAGTTCAAAAAAATATTGAAAAAGGCAAAAAGAATTTAGTGTCAAAAAGAAAATGATAGTACATCAGTGGACTATCACGGTATGCTAAAGAATTGAAAAGTTTAAAAGTGATAAACAATTCTTACTGTGGATGTGTCGATAGGCTTTACACGTTCAGTAGATTGTTTCCAGGATAAAAATTAAATTTTACAACTGCTTAATCTTGTGGATTAACACATCTTGGATATATGGACTTAGTACTCCGAAATTTCGTTTGAAAGATTGCCTGATTCTGAGATACGAAGTCTTTATAGATTGTTGGTATCTGGGGTATTATTCAAGTTCTTCTGATTTGTGGAAGCAATGGCCTAGAACTTCTATAATGGTTTTGCTAAAAATTCCCAAAAACGCATGCAAACTTGAAAGAATCGAAAGATCTAATCATTTGCAGTGCTTAAAAGATTTCATTTATGGAACACACCTTTAAAGACGAGCCTTCATCTCTTTATCGGTACGGTAGTACTAACCTGAGCTCTCAAGATCTCGCACAATCCAGATACAGATATCAATCACGCTATACTCACCTGTAAGATGAAATCTAGGGAATCTTGATACGGAGTATATTCAAGAGGTGGGAACCATAGATAAGTCAAGTTTCATAAATTCTACCTAATATATCTTGGAACAATTGAGAAACGTGATGAATTTTAAGTGGACAAACATATCGACAATCTAGGTAAACGAGTTTAGAACTTAAAGTCTTCCGAAAGGTCAACGGTACTGGTGATTTGTCTCAAACAACTGATACGATCCTTAGACACGAATTCACAAAAGAATGTTTGTAAATATGTTTGTAAATAAGTTACATATTCTGTAAATAGTTTAATTTCTTTACTGCTTTTCTGTTAATAAATCCAAAAGATTTTTAGTGTGTTCTAACATAAACTTACAAAAATACAAAAAGATTTTGTTTCTACATTGTTTTCAACAAGCCAATGTTGGAGAACAGATCTTCGAAGTCTGGTAAGTTTTGGAATGTTCTAAGAAAAGTTCATTAATTTGAAACTTTAAAACTTGAAGAAAAACACAGTGTAATTCAAGTCAAATCGAGGTCATTAATTTGGATTCGGTTGACAAGTTTGGTTAATCAAGGTCGTTAACTTGGACTTGATTAAATTAGTGAATTTCGAAATTGATAAATGAATGAATTGTCAAAATCCTAAAAGTAAAAGTATTCAAGGTCATTATCTTGAACTTGAATAACTAAAATGTTTTCAGAAAGAAGATTAAAATTTGAAATGTTAATGTTACAAAATTTCAAAGTTTGAATATGAAATGTCTTATTAGTTTGCTCAAGAACTCTGAAACAGAAAGCAAAGTTTTAGGGGGAACAAGACGAAACATGATTGAATTAAAAGCTCATAGCAAGAGGGAGTAAAGCTCAAAGCTAGGGGGAGCATAGCTTGCAGCAAGGAGGAGCGTGGAGATTAAAAGTTTTATCAAGAAATTTAAGAGAAGAATGGAAATTGAAGATCAAAAAGTTTATACTTATTCAAGAAAAGAGATAAAGACTCAGGAGCTTATTTGAATTCTAATAACTACAGGGCATTCAAGAAAGACTATGACACTGGAAGTATCCAAGGAAAAGTTGTCAGGAGTGTTGGTGCATATGTCAGAAGATGAACAAAATGACTATGGCCAAGATGACTACAACAACATCCAAGGGGGAGTCTGTTGGTGCATATGTTTGTTGCCTACGTCATTATGTATCGAGTCTGAGTGGTTAAAGCTTAAACTGTTATAAACTAGGCGTATTTATGAGAAATATAGGACAAGTTCGCTGGTGTTGGTTCTTGAGAAGTCAAGTTCGGCCGAACTTGACTAAGGTCAAGTTTGGGCGAACTTCTATCATCCTCGGGCGAACTTGAGGTCTTTATGAGCGAACTTGCTCCACTATAAATAGGAGCCTTGGGTTTTCATTTGTAACAACTTGTAATTTTGCCAACTTAGAGGCGAAGCTCTGCCGGATCTGGATCTCAATGTATATGAACTTTAGATCGATGAAATCAATCTTTAAATGAGTAATTCTTGTTATTCGATTAACTTGTCATTAGTTTCCACCTAATTGGACAATAGATAGCAAACTTAGTTTCCCGAGCTGTTCGTGGACGTTCCTACAATTTGAATGCAAAAATGCCATTCATTACGCATTTACGGTCACACACGCGTTCGTTACGCTTTTCGTCGTAATTAACCAAAAACTGTGACTGTACGATCAAACAATTGACCTCTGGCACATTTTTTGACATATTTCAAGTTCCCTATACTTTATTGTCCTTATAAAGCTTAAAAATTGGGTTGTGTTAATAGTGCCAAAACGCGTCGAAAAACAAGTTTAGAGGCTGCTTGGACCATTTCTGCCAATTCTGAAATTCTGACCTTCTGGCGGGGCGCGAGTCCCTAAGCCTAAACGACTAGCGGCCCGCGAGAAGCTATCAGACACAGAAAAT
Source organism: Scalesia atractyloides (assembly GCA_947069175.1). NCBI lineage: Eukaryota > Viridiplantae > Streptophyta > Magnoliopsida > Asterales > Asteraceae > Scalesia > Scalesia atractyloides. The sequence continues at coordinate 52,320,259 of CAMTDV010000006.1, read as the reverse complement.
TTAAAATAGCAAATAGCTGGCAACAACTGTTCAATTGAGGACACTAAGCACACGAATTTTGCCACTTCTCTTCTGCTTTGGACACATAATGGGACACTAATCCATGCCTAAACACCTTGCCCAACACTTGTCATGATTTGGTGATCTTTGGATCATAATAAATACCAAACTCATGTCCATTCTTGAACTCTTTAATCACCTTCATACTCAAATTAGCTATAGATCCTAATTGCAACCACCTTGGAGCTTTCTCTGGTGATCTTTGATCAATCCTTTGTGTTTGTAAGTGTTCCTTCATGTCTTGTTCAATTATTGTAGCTTACATGAACTAAAAATCTAACAGTTTGACTTTTAGTTTTGATCATGAATTGATCAAGATATAGCTCAATTGAAACTTGTAATATGATGGTAATCAAGGTGGTTATGATCCCTAAAAATCATGCCTACTGATTCCCACCATTTCTTGTTATTTTGACAAGTCAAAGTTTAGGTCAAAATGTGATTTTTGCGCATTTTGCAACGGATCTGTTTTCGGGAATCAAAACAGGTTGTTTTAATGCCAAAATGCTTTTATAAACTTATTTATACATATCGCAACATGTCAAATTATTTGCCTTTGTTAAAAAATGCCTATTTAGAGTAAAAAAGCCTAGCGGTTTGACCACCTCTTTGACTTTCAAATCTGACCCATTTGGTCAACTTTAGGATCCGACCAAAACCATTATTATGACCATAATATCATAGGGAATAACTCTCTGAGGTTATACCTTATGGTCATACCATTTGGATAGTCAAATGACAATTCGACTATGTATTCTTTAAAATGCTGAAAATGCCCTTTTTACACATAAATTAGTTTTAAACATATACGAACATTATTTTGACATCTAAACTGATTTCATAACTTAAATAAACTGGTTTTGACATATTAGACTTGTTATAGGACATATTTTACCATCTGAACCCCTAGTTACGTTTATGCCCCGTTAAAGTGGCGTAAACCACTATAGCGAGCCGTATCAAGCCAAAACCTTTTGAAATGCTTCCAAATCAGAATGTTAGGTAATATGAACCATATTATACAAGATCCAACTCTTGTTTGGTTTATATCCTTCATTCTATCCGATTTCTTGTTTTCAAGTTTCGACACTAACATTATATTTATCCGATACACTAGGAACCACTTCGACACTTGAACACTTGATCCTTTGAGCTTTGATATATCACTTGAACAAGACCTATACGCAATCCCAGGCGAGTACATTGCTCCCCTTCTTTTATGTTTTCTAAATGTTTTAGGGTGATTCATATGTGTAACCATTTTTTTCTCAAATGTATGGCATGAATGTGTTTACTAAGTGCTTTTTATGTGTTATTTTCAATTATGCAACACGATGATTGTTGGTACGTTAGTTAAAGAGGTCTTTCAGGGCCTAGTTAAAGAGGTCTTTCAAGGCCTATATCCTTGTAGGATCCTTCTATCTTCATAGTTAGATTCTCAAAGGATGTTTGAAGTACACTCTTAAATCTTCCTATCTTTATAGTGAGATTTCTAAGAAGTACTTTACGAGGAACGATGGTTATGGTTTATGTGTAGAATTTTTGGTGATTTAGATAACGAAACTAGACTAATACAATAAGAACGTGGTGGATGCGCCGCTGGTACTTCCTATTTATAAGTGTGCTTATTGTATTACCCTTCGTAGCCTTATCCGAATCACCATTAGGATTATGATTTTATGATACAAGTTGACAAGACAATGTGACAAGGCTTATTTCCTATTACGTCTACCTATCTTTATAGTTAGATATGTGTGGAATGTTTAAGGTACTGATTGGTAGTCCTTGATTGGATTCTTCGTACTTTAATGCGTATATGTGATACAGGTTTGACAAGACAAGTGACAAGTGACGATTATGTGTTTATGTGGTTAGTTGTGATTAGGATAACGAAACAAGTGTAATACCATAAGAACATGGTGGATACGCCGCTGGTACTTCCTATATATAAGTATTCTTATTGCATTACTCTTGTAGCGTTATTTGAGTCACTTTAGGATTTTGTGTAGGACTGACAATGTTCGATATCCAAATCCTTAAAGAATCATTTCATTGATTTGTATGATAGATTCTTATAAGGATATTTAGTATTATATTAAATCATTGATTGATTCCAATTAATACTCACACGAGTTATGACTAATTACAGTATAGTTATCGAAATCCTTGACTGGATTTTAATAACATACTTACAAGTTTATGGACGATTTCAATATGGTCACAAAGAACAAAGTACAATTTTTTCAAAGACATGAAAATTATTTAGTAATGATCATAATGCCATATACAAAACTCTTTTGTCACAAGTTTCATAATTAAGTTAATGTATTGCAAAGCTAACTCGCCATTCCTTGGCTAAAACACGTCGATTTACAATTAGCAATTCTCATAGTTGTCAAAGAATTGCAATACAAAACCTTTTGCCATTTATTTGGCCAACAAAACTATGTGCTCGCCAACATTGTTTGTTGACGTCTCTTTTTCACATATGTTTCAGGTTGACGATTATTCAGGCATGCTACACATAGGAATGCATCCGGGCTTTAGACTTCCTTAAACAGAAGACAATTACATGTATTCTTTGTTTACAACAATGTAATAATAATGAAACAATTTAGTACCAGTTATGGCTAAGCAATTTGTAACGTGACTCCCTGATATTTCCACCGCTTGTTGTATTACGCGATTGGGGTGTTACAAATTGGTATCAGAGCACTGGTTATAGGGAATTAGGTTATTAGATTGCCTTTAACCTAGTCTATAACCCTTCTAGGGACCCGAGCATGAGTAGACTTAGGATTTCTATCCTAATCCTCATCCTTACTCGTGCTACAACTACTCTATGATTCACAAATCATCTATCCTTAGATGGTTTATCTTAAATCCTTAGGCATTACGCCTTAAGGAATTTCCCAAAATGTTTTTCTTTCAAAACATTTTCAATGGAGTATTTCTCAAATATTTTCACAAACTTTTTAGTCAAAAATATTTCTCGACGTATTCCTCTCAAGTGTTTTATCAAAAAGGTTTCTCAATAAATGTTTCCTCAAACGCACTCAACAAAATGTTTCTGATCTAATTATCTTAAACAATTTATCAAAAGGTTTATCGAAACACTTTCTCAAAAAGTTTTTTTCAAGAATATTTCTCGACTCATTTATCTCAAACAAGTTATCAAAAAAAGGATTTCTCAAAATGTTTTACTCTCAAACATATTCGTCGAAATCTTGGGTTTATTAATGTGAACTCATGCAATCTGGAAGGGTGAACGCCTGTACCCCGAGTTTTTGTCTAAGGCTAGAGTGTTCGTACAAATCCACATTATCGGACCAGTCACTCTTACCTGGGAATTCTTAGGGTGAGTGTTCGTGACTTCTCGAAACATTATGAAAACCCATCTACCTTGATCAGTCGAACGATTTACTACTACTTGTATGACAATACTCTGACATGTTACCTTCGGTAATATGTTACGACAATATTCAACACACACGAAACAAATTTCATTTTCATCTCACGACACTTAACAATCCTACTCTATTTTCCAATACAAGTTTTTGGCCTTCAAAATTTTTATCATTTGGATGAGATTTTTCAAATAAAATCCACAAAAGTTTCTTTATTTTAAAAATTCTAAACTAAAAATAGATTGAAAGTTTTTATCTTAAAAATAATAAAATTCTAATTGGTAAAGAATGTATAACACAAACCATTAATTTGGTTTGTATTTTCTTATCCGAAAATATAACAAAAGTTTATTTTCAAGCAATTTTCAAGACAAAATTTACAACACTAATTTTCCTAAGGACAAGAACACGATCTTTTAAACAAATGCCAAATCCAAATTTTCAATTTACTATGGTGTTTTAAACTTATAACAATCTTACGAAATCTCACCTAATTTGTTTTTATTGTAGCTATTTCTGCAAGATGTCTCGTCACTGTGGCGCTACTTGGTACGCTGAAATGGCAGCAATGATCACCCATAATTTGGCTGCTGTACTCCCAGACATTGTGACCCAAGTTAATCAAAACAATAACAACAACAATTTTCATACGCCATGTAACTACAAACAATTTAACTCGGTTGAACCACTCAAGTTTAATGGGTCTGAAGGAGCAATTGGGCTCCTACAATGGTTTGAGGGTATAGAAAGCACATTCCGCCATGTTCAGTGTACTAGTGAGCGCAAAGTAGAGTTTGCCTCGAGGGTTTTCCAAAAGAGAGCACTCACTTAGTGGAACGGAATCATGAGGGATAGAGGTGCAGAAGTAGCTATGGCACAAACATGGAAAGAATTCAGGAATCTTATGATGAAAGAATTTTGCCCACGACACGAAATAAGGGCACTCGAAAACGTATTTTACTATATCAAACAGGATAGTGGGGAAAACTGTGCCTACACTGATCGGTTTGAACAATTGAGCTTACTCTGCCCCACTATGGTCACACCATTAGATCGGGCCATTGAAAAATACATTGATGGCCAACCTGACCCAATCTAAGATATTGTCACTGGCAGCAAACTTGCGACACTTAGGGAGGCTAAAGAATTAGCTGCCACCCTAACCAACTCCCAGGTCAGGAAAGGGAAACTTTTTCAAAATGGAGACAAGAAACGAGCTACGCAAGAAACAACGGGTGAATCTTCCAGAAATTCTAAGAAGCGCAAGACTTCAAGGAATTATGCAATCCCTATGCCAATCCCGCTCAACTCCATACCCGTTAGGGGGTTTTATCATGGGAAACATCCTCGGTGCAATCGTTGCAACTATCACTAACCAACAAATTCTCCATGCCGCCAGTGTACAATCTTTGGTCTTTTTGGGCATCTATCTGTGACCTGTCGCATCCGAAATCAAGCTACCCCTACTCAGACACGACCTCGATATCCAGCTGGAGCATGTATCAATTGCGGTGATTTAAATCATTTCAAGCGAAACTGCCCGAGGCTTGCAAATGCTAACGAACAAATGTATAATGTCAATGAGGTTCAAGCTGACGATCAAGCACTCATGATCATTTGAAACTTTACGTTTTCCTTATGTTATCTAGAAACTATGAATGATATTTCAACTGTGTTTGTAATGACAATATGAATATCAAGAAGATTTTCTTTATTTATTCGCCTTCCAGTTACAAATTTCAATATGATTACACTATGTGAAATTTACAACTACATACCCACTTCGAGGATTCTGTTCTTATTATTAGGAACTAAATCTAGCAAGAATAGCATATTATGATTTGCACACTAGTGCATTCGTACAATCGTTGCAAAACAAACACTACGAATACTGTGTGCCTATTACTTCTACTTTTGTTTTCATGACGGTACATATATGGTTTGGTTACCTGTTATGTATAGTACATGAATACGATGTTGCTTCGCATGTTGACTTAGCATACGATTTACAAATACATATTCGTTTAGTATATGATACATACTACCAGTTCAGTTAGTGTGAAACATATATTAATATTTATACTAGAATGAAATACCTGCTACTAATTTTGTGGTATGCATAACAAGTAGTGTCATCATTTCTAGTATGAAACACGCCCAAATTCAATAATTACTATGTTGTGACGATGTATGTTTGATGTCAATATTGTGTTATGACGATGATTATCTGGTTTAGTTATTGTTTCGACCTTATTATCTATTTCCCTTACTTAACAAGAGGAGCTATGCGGACCATGTGACGAAACGCGTAATTATGGGTGCACACTTAATTACGAGGATCGACACATGAGAATCATAGTAAGCTTTGTTAAGATGGTGGCATAAAATCTAGAGTGATTAGGTAACGGGAAGGGTATGACGCAATAAGACCATGGTGGATACGTCGATGGTACTTCCTATATATAAGTGTTCTTATTGTGTTATTCTTTGGAACGTTACCAGGATCACTTGAAGGTTTTATGTTATCTTGGACCATTATGTGATTATGTTACTATTTGTTATTTGGTTATTGAATGCCATGGACGATTGACGAGTACATTCTTTAACTCTATTTGAGCCGACCGGGAGTATATTATGGTGTTAAGGTGACGATCTTGATGCCATAGGTATGTTTACCCGTCTCCTATGCATGAGATGCTCATGGTACATGGGATGTACCTCGTGGGACATTAGAAACTATGTACGTATGTCCATGCTTAAATGTACACCCCTTTTTGTTGCTAGGATTTACACTAAAGACTTAGTATAACATAATGCCGTTTTTACACAATCGTTGACGCCTTAAAGATTCAAAAGTTCTAAAGGTTTCGAATACCTTGAGATATTTTGAATAAATACGATTACGCTTTGGATCCCCCAAATATTCCCAAAACTAAATGATGCTCCGCATCTTTGGAATCTCGAGCCTTGTTATCAGCCAATTGTTTCAATCACACTCCGCGGTCTCCTTCGAATAAATTTCGGGACGAAATTTCCTAAAGTAGGGGAGACTGTGACACCAGAGACATTTTAATCATTTTACAGATTCAAAACGAGTTTATTTCAAAAACAAATTCATATATTCATTCCTTGATCGATTTCAAAGTCCTATACAGCTTCTATAAGCGAAACCGTAAAGCGGTACGCCAACAAAGGCCGTTTAACACGACGTATACTCCGAGACAATGAAACAAGCTTAACACACCCTAAATAACCTTTTCATAACTTAGAAATAAGTTTTGGAGGGTTTGATGTGTCAAAAACAAGCTTATTTGATCACAGGGACTAATTACGACAAACTGTGAAAGTTTGCCGATTCTCACAGAGACGCACACTCCGGAACAAGAACACAAGCCTAACATACCTTAAATATCCTTCACATAACTTAGAAATAAGTTTTGAGGGCTTCGGTATAGCAAAATCACACTTTTGTAACTTCAGGGGCTATTTTGCAAATTTTGCGAAACTATGCCTTTATGCGTAAATCGCTATCCGAAACATGTACGGACATCCAAAAATTTTTATAATCATTGAAATATCATATTTTAGTTATTTGAATGCAAAAATGCCATTCGTTATGCATTAACGGTCATACACGCGTTCGTTACGCTTTTCGTCGTAATTAACCGAAAGCCGCGACCGTACGATCAAACGAACTGACCTCTGGAACATTTTCGGAAATATTTCAAGTTCCCTATACTTTATTGTCCTTATAAAGCTTAAAAATTGGGTTGACATGTGTTAATAGTGCCAAAACGCGTCGAAAAACAAGTTTAGAGGCTGCAGGGACCATTTCTGCCAATTCTGAAATTCTGACCTTCTGGCGGGGCGCGAGTCCCTAAGCCTAAACGACTCGCAGCCCGCGAGAAGCTATCAGACACAGAAAATTTAAAATAGCAAATAGCTGGCAACAGCTGTTCAATTGAGGACACTAAGCACACGAATTTTGCCACTTCTTTTCTTCTTTAGACACATAATGGGACACTAATCCATGCCTAAACACCTTGCCCAACACTTGTCATGATTTGGTGATCTTTGGATCATTATAAACAGCCAACTCATGTCCATTCTTGAACTCTTTAATCACCTTCATACTCAAATTAGCTTTAGATCCGAATTGCAACCACCTTGGAGCTTTCTCTGGTGATCTTTGATCAATCCTTTGTGTTTGTAACTGTTCCTTCATGTCTTGTTCAATTATTATAGCTTACATGAACTAAAAATCAAACAGTTTGACTTTCTGTTTGACTTTTAGTTTTGATCATGAATTGATCAAGATATAGCTCAATTGAAACTTGCAATATGATGGTAATCAAGGTGGTTTATGATCCCTAAAAATCATGCCTACTGATTCCCACCATTTCTTGTTATTTTGACAAGTCAAAGTTTAGGTCAAAATGTGATTTTTGCGCATTTTGCAACGGATCTGTTTTTGATAAATCAAAATAGGTTGTTTTGATGCCAAATACTTTTATAAACTTATTTAGACATGTCGCAACATGTAAAACTATTCGCCTTTGTTAAAATGCCTATTTAAAGTCAAAAAGCCTAGCGGTTTGACCACCGCTTTAACTTTCAAATCTGACCCATTTGGTCAACTTTAGGATCTGACCAAAACCATTATTATGACCATAACATCATAGGGAATAACTCTCTAAGGTTATACCTTATGGTCATACCATTTGGATAGTCGAATGACAAGTCGACTATGTATTCTTTAAAATGTCGAAAATGCCCTTTTTACACATAAATTAGTTTTAAACATATATGAACATTATTTTGACATCTAAACTGATAAAAAAATTCACACTTAAATAAACTAGTTTTGACATATTAGATTTGTTATAGGACATATTTTACCATCCGAACCCCTAGTTACGTTTATGACCCGTTAAAGTGGCGTAAACCACTATAGCGAGCCGTATCAAGTCAAAACCTTTTGAAATGCTTCCAAATCAGAATGTTAGGTAATATAAACCATATTATACAAGATCCAACTCTTGTTTGGTTTATATCCTTCATTCTATCCGATTTCTCGTTTTCAAGTTTCGACACTAACATTATATGTCACACCCCGACCCGCAGCGGAATAAGAGTCGGGGCATAATTGGGTTATCACTAAAGCTCATGATGTTTACTAATATGTTTCATATTTATTAAATTCAAATTACATCTCAAATGTTCAAGTCAAATTCATACAATACAAGGAAAGGAAAATTAAATAAACGATCCAAAATCTAAACTGATTTATTCTTCTAGGTCGTCCTATATGTTTCTTGTTTCAACTGGATCACCTGTATCATGTGTAAAAAAATGGGGGTTTTTGGGTTAACAAAAGTTGGCGAGTGAACCTTGTTAGAAAACATTTATTATTGATTTCTTGTTGTAATTAATATGGAAAAATTGTGCAATAATCATATGTGAGCAAACGTAAATAAACATACAATAACAAACCACCTTGCATGAGTATATGACATGAATGATAATGTATATGTTGGCAACGTCACGTTCCGCTCATAGGTAATGGGGAACGGACGGCCTATGATGATGTATGTGCGATCAAGGCTCAATCCAACGGAGCCGATCGTATGTTGGCAACGCCACGTTCCGCTCATAGGTAATGGGGAACGGTTCCGCTCATAGGTAATGGGGAACAGACGAGCCTATGATAATGTATGTACTGAAAATGATAAATTAAATCTAAACATTAACCACAGAAACAATTGATACATATTGGATACACATTTGATCATGAATATGATGGATGCACAAGTGTTTAAATGTAATAAATAATAAATGACACATGATACACCCCAAAATGTGATTAAAACGGGGAATTTGTAGAGATTCACTCACATTGGGTGCGTTCGTTTGATGATGTTGAATGCGCACGAGTTTAGAGGGTTGATCGACGAGGAATAACTAACCTAAATAATAACGAAAAGGTACGGTCAATAAGTGGATTTTATTAACAATTTTAATAGGGTTTTTAGATTTATTTTTTGTGAGTTTAAGGTCATTTTCTAACTTTAAAAATATTATTTTTAAGTATTTTTAATTGATTTTTAAATTAAATAATTAAATAAAAATATAAAAAAATGTTGACTTTTTGGGTTGATCGTTGACCGTTGACCATTGACTTTGACTGTTGACCGGTTCGGACTTGTGTTTGTTTGCGCTGAGTGAGGTTCGAACTTGTGACCTCCCGTACGCGTGCACGCAGCTCTACCAACTGAGCTACGTGTCTAACCCGAAATATTCTAAGTTTTAATTATATATATATACTAATTAAATGTTTAAATTTATTCGATTTACACTAAAAGGATTTAAATGATTGAACCGGTGGCAGGGAAACCTTATCGAACTCGGGTCCCTTGGTTTGTCAGCGCACAGCCCAACCAGTTGGGCTGTGTGACTTATCTGTTAAACTTACAGTTTTTATTATTCTTAAAAACATCCTGGGTCCTACTCTGATTCAGTAACAAAAAAATTGGTTTTAATTCGGAAAGCCGGTGCGTTTGTAAGATTCGAACTCGTGACGTGCGCTATGTGTTTGCACACAGTCCACCGCTGGACTGTGTGTCTAACCCGGTTTAATATCTTGTTTTAATTAAACTTATACATTAGGTTCGACTTCATTTTCTTCGTTCAAAGACACAGACAAACGATGTTCGACAGTTCTTGTTTAATTCGATTAACGAAAATTATAAATGATTGAAATGTAATGGATAGAAAAGGTTTTGGAAATGAATGTACCGGAAAGATGATTTTTCTCAGAACTCCGGCAAAGTCGTCGGCTCTGTTTTATGAATTCCGTCTGAGCGGACCAATTAACAGTTTTGATTAACTAATTGTGAAATTAAATGACTAACCAAGAATTATCAGACAGTTTAGATGTTTGTACCGATTCACAGCGCGATTTCGGAATTTTCAGAGATTTTCCGGCGGGTGCAGATTATCCGACAACGTCGTCTGGGACCGATTCTGATGGAAGGATTTGAGTTAGTAAAAGTCAAACAATGGATAGAAGATGAAAGAATTGAGAAATTTACCGATTCGATGAATGTCACGGTTTTTCGGCGAAAGTCCGGCGATATCAGAAAATGTTTCCGACGAACGAAATTAGAGCGAAAGTGAAATTGAAGGTTCTGAGAGTGTTTCCGAATTATGAGACGATGATATTGTTAGAGTAAATCAGGAAGTAAATGATTTCGGTTTTCAACTCCAAAAATCATATGAATCGAAGAAATTGAAGGCTGAATTGATTAGAACGTGGGCAGCAATTGATTTATCGGTTATAATCAGTAACTCACGATCACTCAAACGTCTGGATAGTTGAAAGCCGATTATCGGTTTCAGTGTTGGCGCAAACAGATGAATTCACAGGTAACTTAAGTTTTATATGATTCCTTGTTTACACAAAAGAACCAAGTGGCGGAGTGGTTAAGTTGTTTGTGTGTTAAGTGAGCCGGCTGACCCGGGTTCGAAACCCGGCAGCGGCTTTTATTTTTTTCTTCGACCGATTTTATGGTTTATTAATTATAGTTTATAAATTCTAATATATTTATTAATTATGTATTGTTTAAAATTAAAAATAGCATTAAATAAGCAACAAAAACTTGAAACTGACTATTCGATTAACAAACGAAGCGGGTTTTGAAAACCCGTTTTTCGACGGATGTTACAGTATCCCCTACTTTTAGAAATTTCGTCCCAAAATTTAAGTAGTAGTGGTAACAGGAAAAAGATGCGGGTATTTTTTCGCGCATTGAGTCTTCACGTTCCCAAGTAAACTCAGGTCCTCGTTTCGACTCCCAGCGTACCCTAACAATTGGAATACGACTCTGTCTTAAACGTTTTTCTCCAAAGTCCATGATCTCTACTGGTCTTTCAATGAAGTGCATAGATTCATCGATCTGAATATCTTCTAGGGGAATATGGAGGTTTTCATCGGCGAGACACTTCTTTAAGTTTGATACGTGGAATGTGGGGTGAATTCTGTTGAGTTCTTCTGGTAGGTCAAGCTTGTATGCTACAGGTCCTACTCTTTCGAGTATCTTGAAAGGTCCTACATAGCATGGTGCTAGCTTGCCCTTCTGGCCAAAACGAACTACTCCCTTCCACGGTGATACTTTTAAAAGTACATGATCACCAATGTTAAACTCCAAGGGCTTTCGTCGTTTGTCTGCATAACTCTTTTGACGACTTTGTGCCGCTAGAAGATTGTTTCGAATCTGATGGATCTTGTCTGTTGTTTCCTGAATCAATTCTGGACCGGTGATTTGAGCTTCTCCAATTTCGTGCCAACATACTGGAGATCGGCACTTACGACCATATAAAGCTTCGAAAGGTGCCATGCCGATACTTGAATAATAGCTGTTGTTGTACAAAATTCAACTAATGGTAGATGAGCATCCCAATTTCCTTTGAAGTCTATGACACATGCTCGAAGCATATCTTCAAGAGTTTGGATGGTGCGTTCAGATTGTCCATCAGTTAGAGGATGATAAGTGGTACTGAGGTCTAATCGTGTACCCAAAGCGGCTTATACGGCTTGCCATGTTCGTGAAGTGAAACGACCATCGCGTTCTGAAATAATGCTTAATGGTACACCATGACGGCTTACGATCTCGCTGATGTAGATACGAGCTAACTTCTCATTCTTGAAGTCCTCGTGAATCGGAATGAAGTGAGCTGATTTTGTAAGACGATCAATGATTACCCATATAGTGTCATACCCACTGGAGGTGCGAGGTAACCCGGTAATGAAGTCCATGGTTATGTTTTCCCACTTCCATACAGGTATTTCAGGTTGGACTAGAAGTCCTGAGGGTCTTTGATGTTCAGCTTTTACTTTGGAACATGTAAGGCACTTGGAAACGAAAACAGCAATATCCTTCTTGATGCCAGGCCACCAGTAGGTGTATCGAAGGTCTTGATACATCTTGTCGGCTCCTGGGTGTACAGAGTACCGTGTTTTGTTCGCCTCATTCATAAGGAAATCACGAAGGTTATTGTGATCGGGAATCCATATGCGATCTAGATAGTACAGAATACGTCGGATTTAGTTTTGATTTTAAATTCAGCTCCACAAGACAGCTCCTTGCGTACGTCGTTTTCCGTTACTGATACATGTTGGGCTTCTCGGATTTGATCTTTGATGTCGGTTATGATTTGCGAACATAGAAGACGAATGGAGTTCGCATAACCCTTTCGACTGAGCGCATCGGCCACCACGTTTGCCTTGCCCGGATAATACCGAATTTCACAGTCGTAGTCATTAAGAAGTTCGACCCATCTTCGTTGCCTCATATTCAACTCCTTTTGGTTAAAGATATGTTGGAGGCTCTTGTGATCAGTGTATATTTCACACTTAGTACCGTAGAGGTAATGTCTCCATATCTTAAGAGCGAACACAACAGCTCCAAGTTCCAGGTCGTGGGTGGTGTAATTCTTCTCATGAATTTTGAGTTGTCTAGAAGCATAAGCTATCACCTTTCCTCTTTGCATCAGTACACAGCCTAGTCCTTGCTCTGACGCGTCGCAATAAACCACGAAGTCATCACAACCTTCAGGAAGTGTGAGGATAGGTGCGTCACAGAGTTTTTGTTTAAGGCTTTGGAAGGCTTCTTCTTGTTTGGGTCCCCATATGAAGGGTTTTCCTTTATGTGTTAAATCCGTGAGTGGTACAGCGATACGGGAGAAATTCTCAATGAAACGGCGATAATAACCAGCCAAACCAAGAAATGATCTTACTTCGGTAGGTGTACGTGGCGCTTGCCATTCCTGTACTGCCTTGATTTTTGAGGGATCAACATGAATTCCCTTGTCATTGACGACGTGTCCAAGGAATTGTACTTCCCTTAACCAGAATTCACATTTCGAAAACTTAGCGTACAGCTTTTCTGTCCTTAAGAGTGTAAGGATGAGTCGAAGGTGTCATTCATGATCAGACTTAGACTTTGAGTAGATGAGGATGTCGTCGATGAAGACTATAACAAAACGGTCGAGATAAGGTTTGCAGACTCTGTTCATTAGATCCATGAAGACAGCTGGGGCGTTGGTTAAACCAAATGGCATGACCATGAATTCATAATGACCATAACGAGTTCGGAAGGCGGTCTTTGGGACGTCTTCTTCATGTACTCTGAGTTGATGATAACCAGAACGAAGGTCGATTTTTGAAAAACAGGTGGCGCCTTGAAGTTGGTCAAGAAGATCATCGATACGAGGTAATGGGTAGCGGTTCTTGACCGTTAACTTGTTGAGTTCTCTGTAGTCGATACACATGCTAAACGTTCCATCTTTCTTCTTCACAAAAAGGACAGGTGCACCCCAAGGCGATGAGCTAGGACGTATGAATCCTTTGTCAGTCAGCTCTTGCATTGACTGGCTAGCTCTTGCATTTCGGATGGGGCTAACCTATAAGGAGATTTTGCAACAGGTGTAGCTCCAGGTATAAGATCAATGCGGAATTCGACTTCTCTCACGGGAGGAAGTCCTGAAATGTCGTCAGGAAAAACTTGCGGAAAATCTTTTACTACTGGGATGTCTTCGAGTTTCTTCTCCTTGGTTCCCTTTTTGACGACATGAGTTAGGAATGCGACATAATTCTTGCGGAGATATTTTTGGGCTTGAAGACAGGACATTAATTTGAGTCCTTTCGAAGGGGTTTCTACAAAAATTCGTAGAGTCTGACCGTTTGCAAGAGGAATGCGAATGAACTTTTCGCGGCATACAACTTCAGCATGATGTTGGCTGAGCCAGTACATACCAATAATAATGTCGAAACTTCCCAACTTCATTAGTATGAGTCAACTGGAAAATCGTGATCGTTTAGGGTGAGAGTACAATTGCGTATAATAGAGTTTAATGAGACCGGTTTTCCGTCAGCAACTTCTACCGTTATGGATTCCATGAGTTTATCACGAGTTTGGTTGAGGATGGGTTCAAATTCTAAGGACACAAAACTCTTATCCGCGCCAGTATCAAATAACATGGATGCTACCATTGATGAGAAACGTACCGTTAACCACATTGTTTTCAGCCCTAGCTTGATTTGCGTTGATGTTGAAAGCTCTTCCTCTTGCAGGTGGAGGAGCTTGGTTAGCCTGGTTTACTGGATTAGCTTGAGCTTGGGCATGGATGATGTTCACCAAGCGTGGACAGGTGTTCCTGAAGTGGTTCAGGTCTCCACAGTTGTAACAAGCCCGCATAGGTTGCACCATGGGATAGTTAGGTTGGTAGTAGGATTGGGCTACATGTTGGGCAGGTGGTAGGAGTAAAGGTTGTTGGGCTTGACCCACTATCTGATGGTGGGTTTGGGTTGAGGGCTGATGGCGGTTCGTTCGCTGAAGTGCACGACAGGTTTGAATGGTGTGACCTGCGCGGCCACAGCCGGTGCAATGTTGGCAGGGATGATCAGGAAGTGATGGTATTCGCAACGGTTGCATTTTGGGTATGGGCCGGAGTATGGCTTTTTATATGGTGCAGGTGAAGGGGCAACTTGAGTGATGGGTGCAGCAGGGAGAGGGAAATTTGTTTGTGTGACAGCAAAGTTTCTGGTGTTTCATTTTCTCTTACTAGCAAACTTTGAGGAGGAGGTGGAATGGTTTGAAGTTTGGCCCTCAGTGGGGGCTTTCTTTTTCTTGTCCTTAAATTTGCCGTTACGGATACGATTCTCGGTAAGCTCGGTAGCTAGTTCCAAACAGCTTCAAGTGTTGCAGGCGAAGTGCTTAGAACCGAGTCTTGAATTTTCGAGGGGAGGCCTCGAATATAATGTTCGACTAAGCGGTATACTGGGGTGAACAAGTTGGGGATCATTTGGTTCAACTCTAAAAACCTTTTGTTGTAGGAAGTATGATCTCCCTCCTTTTGCTTTAATGAGTGAAATTCATCCTCTAACTTTTTGATCTCGTTTTTGGACAGAAGCGTATCGTCATGATTTCCCTTAACTCCTCCCATGTTAAGGCCATTGCATCTTCGATTCCTCTCTTACCTTTTTCTGTATTCCACCAGGTAAGAGCTACTCCAAATAGTCTCCCGGTTGCGTAACGTACCTTGCATCCTCGGGACAATCGCAATTGAGGAAGGTGTTTTCCATTTCCTCAAACCAGTGGAGGAGAGTAGTGACACCTTCGGTCCCTTCAATTTTCGGGGGATCGCAAGACTTGAAGTGTTTGTAAGAGCACTTTTTGGAGGGAGGGTTGTCGACGTTCTGGTCTTCTTGATTGGGAGGGTTGATGATTTGCGGCGAGAGCTTGTTGGACTTGAATTACGATGTCAGGAAGCACCGCGGCCATTTGTTTTGCGATTTGGGTGGCCAAGCGTTCGTTTGACCTTCCTGACCTTCTACCCCCACGTTGCTGCCTAGCCGACATCTACAGGAACATACATAAGAAGATTGTGAGTTTAAGGAGTCTTTTTAGTGTCATGTGTCGTAAAAAAAAATAACATAAACATCAATAATGCAACTACATCCATAGGATGTCTTGGGTTTGCTCCTGTTTGGGCCTCCAATGTCCCCCATACCATCGCCTGTATAGTCATGGGGGCCCCATGACTATTGGCTTAGTAGGATTCACATTGGTGTTGGCGGTTTAACACTTGCATCACCCGAATGAAAACCATGAAATATGTTTGCGAGATGTATGGTCGGAGGGTGTCCAGGTGTAGACACAATGACAACTCAAAGTGGGGTTAGCTCACACGACGTTTGGTATAGCATGCTTTGGCCTAATAGGTCCTTCGTACTCTCATCGTTAGTCCCCAGGTAGGCAAACTGGTCCTTTATTTTGGATTTATACGAATGCCAAGCCTAGACAGGACGTTCCGACTACCGGTAATTGTACCCTTCAGTTACTACATGCCCGTCATGAGAACTCACTTTGATGTGATTTGAAAAAAATACAAAAATCGTTGTAAAAATCATGGAAATTGTGTGGTGTGTGCTCTCATGGATATGATATGTTATGAGGATATGATTCATGATGAGCATTGTATTAGTAATATGTACTTATGAACATGCTTGCATAACATTGAATGTAACAATAAACATAAAGCATATAAACATCATGAATTTTGCATGTAACACATAAACAATTTAAACTAGTTCTATTCAACTATAGTATAGGCTCTAAGGGTCTAATAACCTATCCTATATCCCTATAGTCATGGCTCTGATACCAATCTGTCACACCCCGACCCGCAGCGGAATAAGAGTCGGGGCATAATTGGGTTATCACCAAAGCTCATGATGTTTACTAATATGTTTCATATTTATTAAATTCAAATTACATCTCAAATGTTCAAGTCAAATTCATACAATACAAGGAAAGGAAAATTAAATAAACAATCCAAAATCTAAACTGATTTATTCTTCTAGGCCGTCCTATATGTTTCTTGCTTCAACTGGATCACCTGTATCATGTGTAAAAAAATGGGGGTTTTTGGGTCAACAAAAGTTGGCGAGTGAACCTTGTTAGAAAACATTTATTATTGATTTCTTGTGGTAATTAATATGGAAAAATTGTGCAATAATCATAGGTGAGCAAACGTAAATAAACATACAATAACAAACCACCTTGCATGAGTATATGACATGAATGATAATGTATATGTTGGCAACGTCACGTTCCGTCATAGGTAATGGGGAACGGACGGCCTATGATGATGTATGTGCGATCAAGGCTCAATCCAACGGAGCCGATCGTATGTTGGCAACGCCACGTTCCGCTCATAGGTAATGGGGAACGGTTCCGCTCATAGGTAATGGGGAACAGAAAGCCTATGATAATGTATGTACTGAAAATGATAAATTAAATCCAAACATTAACCACACAAACAATTGATACATATTGGATACACATTTGATCATGAATATGATGGATGCACAAGTGTTTAAACGTAATAAATAATAAATGACACATGATACACCCCAAAATGTGATTAAAACGGGGAATTTGTAGAGATTCACTCACATTGGGTGCGTTCGTTTGATGATGTTGAATGCGCAGAGTTTAGAGGGTTGATCGACGAGGAATAACTAACCTAAATAATAACGAAAAGGTACGGTAAATAAGTGGATTTTATTAACAATTTTAATAGGGTTTTTAGATTTATTTTTTGTGAGTTTAAGGTCATTTTCTAACTTTAAAAATATTATTTTTAAGTATTTTTAATTGATTTTTGAATTAAATAAGTAAATAAAAATATATAAAAATGTTGACTTTTTGGGTTGACCATTGACCATTGACTTTGACTGTTGACCGGTTCGGACTTGCAAACTATTTGGCTGAGTGAGGTTCGAACTTGCGACCGTACGATCAAACGAACTGACCTCTGGAACATTTTCGGAAATATTTCAAGTTCCCTATACTTTATTGTCCTTATAAAGCTTAAAAATTGGGTTGACATGTGTTAATAGTGCCAAAACGCGTCGAAAAACAAGTTTAGAGGCTGCAGGGACCATTTCTGCCAATTCTGAAATTCTGACCTTCTGGCGGGGCGCGAGTCCCTAAGCCTAAACGACTCGCAGCCCGCGAGAAGCTATCAGACACAGAAAATTTAAAATAGCAAATAGTGGCAACAGCTGTTCAATTGAGGACACTAAGCACACGAATTTTGCCACTTCTTTTCTTCTTTAGACACATAATGGGACACTAATCCATGCCTAAACACCTTGCCCAACACTTGTCATGATTTGGTGATCTTTGGATCATTATAAACAGCCAACTCATGTCCATTCTTGAACTCTTTAATCACATTCATACTCAAATTAGCTTTAGATCCGAATTGCAACCACCTTGGAGCTTTCTCTGGTGATCTTTGATCAATCCTTTGTGTTTGTAACTGTTCCTTCATGTCTTGTTCAATTATTATAGCTTACATGAACTAAAAATCAAAACAGTTTGACTTTCTGTTTGACTTTTAGTTTTGATCATGAATTGATCAAGATATAGCTCAATTGAAACTTGCAATATGATGGTAATCAAGGTGGTTTATGATCCCTAAAAATCATGCCTACTGATTCCCACCATTTCTTGTTATTTTGACAAGTCAAAGTTTAGGTCAAAATGTGATTTTTGCGCATTTTGCAACGGATCTGTTTTCGAGAATCAAAATAGGTTGTTTTGATGCCAAATACTTTTATAAACTTATTTAGACATGTCGCAACATGTAAACTATTCGCCTTTGTTAAAATGCCTATTTAAAGTCAAAAAGCCTAGCGGTTTGACCACGCTTTAACTTTCAAATCTGACCCATTTGGTCAACTTTAGGATCCGACCAAAACCATTATTATGACCATAAATCATAGGGAATAACTCTCTAAGGTTATACCTTATGGTCATACCATTTGGATAGTCGAATGACAAGTCGACTATGTATTCTTTAAAATGTCGAAAATGCCCTTTTTACACATAAATTAGTTTTAAACATATATGAACATTATTTTGACATCTAAACTGATAAAAAAAATTCACACTTAAATAAACTAGTTTTGACATATTAGATTTGTTATAGGACATATTTTACCATCCGAACCCCTAGTTACGTTTATGACCCGTTAAAGTGGCGTAAACCACTATAGCGAGCCGTATCAAGTCAAAACCTTTTGAAATGCTTCCAAATCAGAATGTTAGGTAATATAAACCATATTATACAAGATCCAACTCTTGTTTGGTTTATATCCTTCATTCTATCCGATTTCTCGTTTTCAAGTTTCGACACTAACATTATATGTCACACCCCGACCCGCAGCGGAATAAGAGTCGGGGCATAATTGGGTTATCACCAAAGCTCATGATGTTTACTAATATGTTTCATATTTATTAAATTCAAATTACATCTCAAATGTTCAAGTCAAATTCATACAATACAAGGAAAGGAAAATTAAATAAACAATCCAAAATCTAAACTGATTTATTCTTCTAGGTCGTCCTGTATGTTTCTTGTTTCAACTGGATCACCTGTATCATGTGTAAAAAAATGGGGTTTTTGGGTCAACAAAAGTTGGCGAGTGAACCTTGTTAGAAAACATTTATTATTGATTTCTTGTTGTAATTAATATGGAAAAATTGTGCAATAATCATATGTGAGCAAACGTAAATAAACATACAATAACAAACCACCTTGCATGAGTATATGACATGAATGATAATGTATATGTTGGCAACGTCACGTTCCCTCATAGGTAATGGGAAACGGACGGCCTATGATGATGTATGTGCGATCAAGGCTCAATCCAACGGAGCCGATCGTATGTTGGCAACGCCATGTTCTGCTCATAGGTAATGGGGAACGGTTCCGCTCATAGGTAATGGGGAACAGACGAGCCTATGATAATGTATGTACTGAAAATGATAAATTAAATCTAAACATTAACCACAGAAACAATTGATACATATTGGATACACATTTGATCATGAATATGATGGATGCACAAGTGTTTAAATGTAATAAATAATAAATGACACATGATACACCCCAAAATGTGATTAAAACGGGGAATTTGTAGAGATTCACTCACATTGGGTGCGTTCGTTTGATGATGTTGAATGCGCACGAGTTTAGAGGGTTGATCGACGAGGAATAACTAACCTAAATAATAACGAAAAGGTACGGTAAATAAGTGGATTTTATTAACAATTTTACTAGGGTTTTTAGATTTATTTTTTGTGAGTTTAAGGTCATTTTCTAACTTTAAAAATATTATTTTTAAGTATTTTTAATTGATTTTTAAATTAAATAAGTAAATAAAAATATAAAAAAATGTTGACTTTTTGTGTTGATCGTTGACCGTTGACCATTGACTTTGACTGTTGACCGGTTCGGACTTGTGTTTGTTTGCGCTGAGTGAGGTTCGAACTTGTGACCTCCCGTACGCGTGCACGCAGCTCTACCAACTGAGCTACGTGTCTAACCCGAAATATTCTAAGTTTTAATTATATATATATACTAATTAAATGTTTAAATTTATTCGATTTACACTAAAAGGATTTAAATGATTGAACCGGTTGCAGGGAAACCTTATCGAACTCGGGTCCCTTGGTTTGTCAACGCACAGCCCAACCAGTTGGGCTGTGTGACTTATCTGTTAAACTTACAGTTTTTATTATTCTTAAAAACATCCTGGGTCCTACTCTGATTCAGTAACAAAAAAATTGGTTTTAATTCGGAAAGCCGGTGCGTTTGTAAGATTCGAACTCGTGACGTGCGCTATGTGTTTGCACACAGTCCACCGCTGGACTGTGTGTCTAACCCGGTTTAATATCTTGTTTTAATTAAACTTATACATTAGATTCGACTTCATCTTCTTCGTTCAAAAACACAGACAAACGATGTTCGACAGTTCTTGTTTAATTCGATTAACGAAAATTATAAATGATTGAAATTAATGGATAGAGAAGGTTTTGGAAATGAATGTACCGGAAAGATGATTTTTCTCAGAACTCTGGCAAAGTCGTCGGCTCTGTTTTATGAATTCCGTCTGAGCGGAACAATTAACAGTTTTGATTAAGTAATTGTGAAATTAAATGACTAAACAAGAATTATCAGAGAGTTTAGATGTTTGTACCGATTCACAACGCGATTTCGGAATTTTCAGAGATTTTCCGGCGGGTGCAGATTATCCGACACGTCGTCTGGGACCGATTCTGATGGAAGGATTTGAGTTAGTAAAAGTCTAACAATGGATAGAAGATGAAAGAATTGAGAAATTTACCGATTCGATGAATGTCACGGTTTTCCGGCGAAAGTCCGGCGATATCAGAAAACGTTTCCGACGAAAGAAATTAGAGCGAAAGTGAAATTGAAGGTTCTGAGAGTGTTTCCGAATTATGAGACGATGATATTGTTAGAGTAAATCAGGAAGTAAATGATTTCGGTTTTCAACTCCAAAAATCATATGAATCGAAGAAATTGAAGGCTGAATTGATTAGAACGTGGGCAGCAATTGATTTATCGGTTATAATCAGTAACTCATGATCACTCAAACGTCTGGATAGTTGAAAGCCATTATCGGTTTCAGTTTTGGCGCAAACAGATGAATTCACGGGTAACTTAAGTTTTATATGATTCCTTGTTTAAACAAAAGAACCAAGTGGCGGAGTGGTTAAGTTGTTTGTGTGTTAAGTGAGCCGGCTGACCCGGGTTCGAAACCCGGCAGCGGCTTTTATTTTTTTCTTCGACCGATTCTATGGTTTATTAATTATAGTTTATAAATTCTAATATATTTATTAATTATGTATTGTTTAAAAATAAAAATAGCATTAAATAAGCAACGGAAACTTGAAACTGACTATTCGATTAATAAACGAAGCGGATTTTGAAAACCCGTTTTTCGACGGATGTTACATTATATTTATCCGATACACTAGGAACCACTTCGACACTTGAACACTCGATCCTTTGAGCTTTGATATATCATTTGAACAAGACCTATACACAATCCCAGGCGAGTACATTGCTCCCCTTCTTTTACGTTTTCTAAATGTTTTGGGGTGATTCATATGTGTAACCAATTTTTCTCAAATGTATGGCATGAATGTGTTTACTAAGTGCTTTTTGTGTGTTATTTTCAATTGTGCAACGCGATGATTGTTGGTACGATAGTTAAAGAGGTCTTTCAGGGCCTAGTTAAAGAGGTCTTTCAGGGCCTATATCCTTGTAGGATCCTTCTATCTTCATAGTTTGATTCTTAAAGGATGTTTGAAGTACACTCTTAAATCTTCCTATCTTTATAGTGAGATTTCTGAGAAGTACTTTACGAGGAACGATGGTTATGGTTTACGTGTAGAATTTTTGGTGATTTAGATAACAAAACTAGAGTAATACAAAAGAACATGGTGGTACGCCGCTGGTACTTCCTATATCTAAGTGTGCTTATTGTATTACCCTTCGTAGCCTTATCCGAATCACCATTAGGATTATGATTTTATGATACAAGTGGACAAGACAATGTGACAAGGCTTATTTCTATTATGTCTACCTATCTTTATAGTTAGATTTGTGTGGAATGTTTAAGGTACTAATTGGTAGTCCTTGATTAGATTCTCCGTACTTTAATGCGTGTATGTGATACAAGTTGACAAGACAAGTGACAAGTGACGATTATGTGTTTATGTGGTTAGTTGTGATTAGGATAACAAAACAAGTGTAATACCATAAGAACATGGTGGATACGCCGCTGGTGCTTCCTTTATATAAGTGTTCTTATTGCATTACTCTTGTAGCGTTATTCGAGTCACTTTAGGAGTTTGTGTACGACTGATTTCAATGTTCGATATCCAAATCCTTAAAGAATCATTTCATGATTTGTATGATAGATTCTTAGAAGGATATTTAGTATTATATTAAATCATTGATTGATTTCAATTAATACTCACACGAGTTATGACTAATTACAGTATAGTTATCAAAATCCTTGACTGGATTTTAATAACATACTTACAAGTTTATGGACGATTTCAATATGGTCAGAAAGAACAAAGTACAATTTTTTCAAAGCAATGAAAATTATTTAGTAATGATCATAATGTCATATACAAAACTCTTTTGTCACAAGTTTCATAATCAAGTTAATGTATTGCAAAGCTAACTTTTCGCCATTCCTTGGCTAAAACGAGTCGATTTACAATTGGCAATTCTCGTAGTTGTCAAAGAATTGCAATACAAAACCTTTTTCCATTAATTTGGCCAACAAAACTACGTGCTCGCCAACATTGTTCGTTGACGTCTCTTTTTCACATATGTTTCAGGTTGACGATTATTCAAGCATGCTACACATAGGAATGCATCCGGGCTTTAGACTTCTTTAAACATAAGACACTTACATGTATTCTTTGTATTGTAAAACAATATAATAATAATGAAACAATTTAGTACCAGTTGTGGCTGAGCAATTTGTAACGTGACTCCCTGATATTTCCGCCGCGTCTTGTTGTATTACGCAATTGGGGTGTTACATCAAATGTCATATGTAAACAATGTAATGTGTCACAATGTTAAGTATAAACCATGTCTTGGATAACAAATGTCTTGTACAAAACAATGTCTAGAATAAACCAAAGTTTAAATCAAAAGTCATGCTTTGCAAAACCAATGCTTTATTTGATATGAACATTTATGTAGTTATGTTTATCGCATACATTCAAGCCTTGAGACTGTCGGATAAACCCTTATCAAGTCAAAGGTATATCAAAAATGTATTCGGATTCTGTCATTCCCTAAACAAACCTAGGAAGCGGGGAACGGGATTTGTCAAGTCCTATGGTACCATTACATACTACAGGGCGGCGTGATCAAAGTTAATGAATGTATAATTCCCGTTAAACAAACCAAATGTCATAGTCAATGTAAGAAATGTCATGAAAAATGTCTTTAAACCATGTACTAAGTATGCTAAGTCAACATATGAAGTACAAATGTCCATAAAATCGATGTGCTAGCATGCTCAGTCAACATACATAACAAAAATGTAATGTAAATCAATGTGCTCATATGCGAAGTCAAAATATGCCGCAAAAAGATGTCTTTGAAATCAATGTGCTAGCATGCTCAGTCAACATACATAGCAAAACATAATTGAAATCATGTACTATATATGTACTAGATGAACATAGCAAGTATATGTCATTAAAGCGTGAAAACATGAAAGTATCGCGTAGGCACATGTGTTTCACCCCAAAGTATTTGAAAATATAAAAGAGCGGTCTATGTACTCACCTGGGGTTGCAAAAGTATCCTTGATCAAGAAGAATAATAAAGCTCAAGAGTACGAGGAATCAAATGGTTCCTAAGATCAGATAATTATGTTAATGTCAGGACCTTAATCGGAAGATTAGGATAGGATGATATCTTATAAATCAAATGAGTGTTGGAACTCATATGGTATGATTTAATAAATTGAACATTCTGATTTGGAAGTGATCCTAAGTGCTTTTGACCCGTAATGACCCGTTAAGGTAGTTTACGCTACTTTAACGTGTCATTTGCGTAAACGCGTGATCGAATGGTTAAACATGTCCTATGATAAGTCTTGAATGCCCAAACATGTTTAATAATGTTGTAATATCAGTTTATATGTCAATACTTTAGCCACATAAGCTTAACTTGAATTTATAAAGGGCATAATAACGACCTATCATAATACTAAGCAAACAACGTGACCATAAGGTATAATCTCAGAGGGTTGTTCCCTATATAACTATGGTCATAAATATGTGTTTGGTCGGATCCTAAGATCGACCAAACGGGTCGGATTCGAAAGTCAAAGCGGTGGTCAAAACCGCTCGACTTACGACCCTAAACAAGCACTAAACTAAAAGTGACGAGTTAGACATGTTAAACATGTCTAACTAAGTTTATAAAACTGATTTAGTATCAAAACAAAGTGTTCTGACACCCGAAAATAGTTTCGTCATATAATGCACATTTTGTGCATTATTGACCGAAACTATGACTCGTCACTTTAACTAGTAAACGTGGAAATCAGTAGGCATGATCGCTATAGATCATAACCATCGTGATTACGACCATGTTGCAAAGTCCAATTGGACTTTGACTTGACCAATTAATGGTCAAAACAGAAAGTCAAACGTGTTTGACTTTTAACTAAAAATAGCTAAAGGAAATGGAACAAGACTAAGAGAGCGCACTTACTTGTGTTAGAGAACACTTTAAGTGCCCCAAGAATAAGAATACTCAGTTAGGAAGCCTCCAACTAAGTGGTAGCCTCCAAGTATAGCAAGAGAGAAAGAAAGAGTGAATGAGCAAGGAAATTGGTTGCAGCAATGGGGTATTTATTGATTTCTTGAAGCCACAAGATCATTCCATATGGTATGATTTAATAAACTCAACATTCTGATTTGGAAGTGATCCTAAGTGCTTTTGACTCGTAATGACCCGTTAAGGTAGTTTACGCTACTTTAACGTGTCATTTGTATAAACGCATGATCGGATGCATAAACATGTCCTATGATAAGTCTTGAATGCCCAAACATGTTTAATAATGTTGTAATATCAGTTTATATGTCAAAACTTTAGCCACATAAGCTTAAATTGAATTTATGCACAAAAAGAGCATTTTGGTCATTTATAAAGGGCATAATAACGACCTATCATAATACTAACCAAACGACGTGACCATAAGGTATAATCTCAGAGGGTTATTCCCTACATAACTATGGTCAGAAATATGTGTTTGGTCGGATCCTAAGATCGACCAAACGGGTCGGATTCGAAAGTCAAAGCGGTGGTCAAAACCGCTCGACTTACGACCGTAAACAAGCACTAAACTAAAAGTGACGAGTTAGACATGAAATATCATAAGTATTAAAATAAATCTCGGATAAAACACAATGTTATAACTTACAAATCGTTCGGATAGTACGATGATAAAATACACAGATGTCACACATCAACATCCAATACTCACACCTACGTTTCCTCTTGTAGGATAACTCGGTGTTCCACCAACAATCAACAACCCTTCACGGACTTGTCAAATGTAAAGCTTGCAAAACCGTGAGTGTACTTAAACCTCTTTTTTCGTTTACCACTTTTGGGGTGTAACATGTTAAACTATGAAAACTTACACTTAAACCTTAATCTTAATGCACAAACATTCCTTATACATGCTTGCATACTTGACTACTTGATACAATAAACTTGGGGTTATACGTTTTGTGCTAGACTTGTCATTAACTTCGTACGAGCCTATCCTTGACATATATAGCACTATAGGATTAACGCACCACCCGTATGCTTGAGGTTATGTTAAGAGCTTATTGTGTTTCATCATTGGGTTGATTAGTTAAACACATGCCAACTTTATTGTTTATCTTGTTTCAATAGTTGCCATGTGGAATTGTTTAAAACTCATCTTTATGCTATGTACGTATGAGAACTATTTACTGCCTTTGCTTTTGCATTGAACTTTATTTTAAACATGTTACAGGGTGAAGATGAGGATCGTATGAGATCTAGTAGGGATGACTAGAAAACACGCCCAAGAAATCACTAGATTGTATATTTATGATATGTTGAACTTGTCATAATTGTCTTTTGTTTATTGTTATTTGAAATTCCATGTATTGTAATGACAATTTATGTTATGAAATGAAAACGGTTTTGATTTAATTATTGTCACAAATAGCGTTATGAGCAACTAGCAATCTATTTCGTCCCGCCTCGATGTTTCCACCATCGATTGGGGTGTGAAAGTCACAAATAGTGTTATGATGTCTCGAGCAATCTACTTAAGTCCGCCCCGATGATCCCGCCATCGGTTGGGGTGTGACAGATTGGTATCAGAGCCATAACTATAGGGAATTAGGTAGAATTGACATGTTCAACCTAGTCTATAGTAAGTATCAAATTTGACCATTCTTGATTCTTGTTTAATATGCTAATTCTTCCTACCTTGCGCCAACCTCTTCTTTTTGTCTTAAATGTACAATGTGCTTTCCTAAGACATTTACACAATACACACTTGAAGACACTCATATTTCATCAACGAGACGATTTGCACCAGGATAGGCCCAATGACCCACAATTTTTTGTGAAATCCCTCATTTTGCGTATTCGATTTTACATGAAGTTACGCCATCAAGTTAGGAGTGATATCCACATCTTGGGGGAAAACTTCCCTTTAATACTCTAATGGATCTTACTAACGAGTCTGAATTTGCTCCTCGTTTAGTAAGTGGAAACCATACTTAGGGTACGACGTTCTCAAGTTAGGGGTGAAACCGCATCTTGTCAAGTTTGTATTGTGTAAATGTCTTACGATGTTCTCAAGTTTCGTATTTCCAATTAATTAGGGACATGTAGTAACTGGAAGGGTAAAATGTCGTTAAACGCTCCTCGGTGAGAGTATTTTACCTATTAGGCCAAAATATGTCTCCCTAATTCGAAAGTAGGGTGCTAAACGGGTCGTGTTAGCAGGTTGATGGGTTCAACCCGACCCGAACCCGAAAATTTTAGACGACCCGAACCCGAAAATTGTGTCATACATATGAACCCGAACCTGACCCGAATATTCTCAGGTTGACCCGAACCCGACCCATTCAACCCGAAATTTTTATTTTTTATTTTTTAAGCAAATTAATATATTAAAATTAACATCTGCTACAAAAAAAAACACAAATTTATATAACAAAATTACTTTAAAATCATAAAATCTTATGTCAATTTTCCCTTTTAAGTTATAATTATGACAAAAACACACACCTAATTTAATTTATAACATAAAATATATTGGAAAAAATATAATTTTAATAAATTTGGTTAAACGGGTTGACCCGAACCTGACCCGTTTAGCTAAACGGGTTCGCGGGTTCAACCCGAAACTGACCCGAACCGTTTAGACTAAACCCAAACTCGTGAATTTTGTGTTAGGTTTGTGTCGTGTTTTCAGGTCGTGTCAGAAATTCATACCCCTATTGGAAAGGGCTTACGATTCACTTTGGAATAGTCGAAGTTTCTCTACCCGAAACACTCCAATGTTTTATCAAGCATTTCTTTTATGTTATCTCAATTTCTATCTGTTTTTAACACTTGTTACCTCGATCGTTTCAAAACAGATGCACAATTCGCATGTCTCTCGCAATCAAGAACATTAATAATCCTCATGAACAAACTAAATTTATATACTTCTTTACACATTTATACGTGTTATACTCTGAAATACTTGTTATACCCATGTCAACTATGTGATTTATACATGTTATGCTATGCTTATACATGCAAACAAGCCATATTTTGTGAAAAAAATATGATCAAGTCTCACCCTTTCTCTTACGTTCAACTTCTAGATGTCTTCCAGACGTCTCTCGAACACCAAGAAGAAATCCAAGTCCAACTCCAAGTCCAACTCAAAAAGGGTTACAACAACAACGAGTCACTATCGAAGAAAGACATCATGAAGTTTATGGCGAAGAAGATGTCTAAGGTCTTTCCTGACATTGTCAGCAAAATCCAACTCCCACCAAACACCGAATCACCCAATGCATCCGTTGACTCCAAGGTGGAAACACCTAACTCGACGTTTACGTTCAAACAATTTTGTTCTTGCAACCCCTACCCTTCATGGGCGAAGAGGGCGTCACTAAGATGCTCCAATGGTTTAATACCATATAAGTAACATATCTACAAAGTGGCTGCCCTGATCACCTACGTACCATCAACACGAATGGCGTTTTCCGATCAAGAGCCCTGATTGGTGGACCTCTGAGCGTAACACACATGGGAATGAAGTCGCCCATGCCCTTCCCTAGACCGAACTTAAGCAGCTAATGAAGGAAGAGTTTTGTCCTCCACACGAGCTTCAGAAACTCGAGGACGAGTTCTGGAATTTGAAGCAAGTGGGGAATGATAACGCTGGCCTCACAGCTCGCTTTAAGTATCGTATCCCCATTGACATCATCTCGGACCGTGATGGACGATTCACCTCCCGTCTTTGGTAAACGTTTCAATCCGCTCTTGGTACTCATCTTAATCTTAGTACCACTTTCCATCCGCAATCTGACGGTCAAACCGAGCGCACTATCCAAACTCTAGAGGATATGCTTCGTTCTTGCGTAATCGATTTTAGTGGCAACTAGGACATGCATTTGCCTTTGGTCAAATTCTTATACAATAACAGTTACCACACGAGTATTCAGATGGCACCTTTCGAGGCATTGTATGGTCGTAAGCGTCGTTCACCTATTTGTTGGCACGAGATCGGGAAGCTCAAATCACCGGTCCCGAGCTTATACAAGAGGCGACACACAAGATCTTACAGATTCGAGACAGCTTGCTAAAGCTAGAGCGGACAGAAGAGTTACGCTGACAAGCGACACAAACCTTTGGAATTCAACGTTGTGGACTTTGTACTTCTCAAGGTATCCCCTAGGAAGGGTGTAGTTCATTTTGGTAAGAAGGGAAAACTCGCTCCTCGCTGTGTAGGTTCGTTCTTTCAAGATTCTCTAAAGGATTGGCAAGGTAGTGTACCGACTGGACCTACCTCAAAAACTCAACAATGTCCATCCTATGTTTCACGTCTCAAACTTGGAGAAATGTTTAGCTGAAGAAGGACTTCAAATCCCACTCAAAGATCTTCAAATCAACGAGACTTTGTACTTCGTGGAGAAACCCGTTGAAATCATGGATCGAGGTGTCAAGCAAGTGAGGTGCAATCGAATTCCCATAGTCAAGGTTCGATGGGAAGGAAAATGTGGCGCTAAGTTTACTTGGGAACTCGAAAGTCATATGAAGACTAAGTTCCCACATCTATTCGTTACACCTTGCTCTTGAATAAATTTCGGGACGAAATTTCTTAAAGTAGGGGAGACTGTAACGCTTTGCATTTCTGTACTTTCCTTATTTAGAAAGCGTAATCATATTTATATTTATGGAAACTTGCATTTGTATCGTATTCATATTTCATTTCCATCCTTGTAATCTGAGACTTTGATCGTAATAAAATTTATATACATGCTTGTTATACTTACAATTTAATTGTTCATACGCAAACCGATACTCATTATACGTGCCTATACTCATACATACATTCTTGGTACTCAAAGTATTCCCTAGCGCCACGTGGAAGGAACCCCCTCATACCCCATCACGCGCCTGGGACACCAATCTTCATCAGCTCGTTTCCAGCTCGTGGATTGGCCTTCTTTCTCCACCTTTCTCACCTCCAATCACCTTCTAACTTACTTAACTCAAACCCTAATCACCCCCATTATAAATATGAGACTCCTATACCTCTTTCTCACTTTCCAAACACTTCAAAATCATCAAAACACTCTCCAATTCTCTTTAATTTTAAGAACACGGCAGAATTGCTCAAGTGAAAAAAGTGAGTTCGAACTCACTTTTCTTCATCTTTTCTTCACCAAATCTTCCTCCACAAAGCTTGGATTGCCTCTGGGATTGTTTACACAGGTTTTCCATGGAAAACCAAGGTGGAACGTCACCATTTTGAGGTCCAAACTTTCTATTTTGGAAGATTATGGTTGTTGCTTTTATCAAACTCATGTTTTCTCATACCAACATGACTAATCAAGTCTATGGTTAGTAAGCTTGGCCAAGGTTGATTCATACAAATCAGAGGTGTAAATCACCTCCAAACTTTCTATTTTTGATAGGATTATTAACCCACAAGTGTTGAAACCATCCTAGCTTGTTATATGACAAGACTTGTGTTTACTTGGCTACTTGATATAGTAATTATTGTACTTATCTTTACTTCATGACCATCTGAATCATCCTTGTGATGATTTGTGTATTGGTGAACCTTACAAGTGAGGTTAAAGGACGGTATCCTCCTTCCTCCTTGCATGACTTCTATGGAATCTATGACATATATTGAACACACTATATACTATATAATATACATATTAACTTATACATAACCGAACCCTAGATAATAATCGACGTGGTTACTTGTCATGACAATAGGTTATATTATCTAAGTCTTGAACACATTGTTACGATTTTAATGGGTAATGTAACCCATGAAATCACATTCACCCATACGGGTTTTTATAGTGTCAAAAACGGGTGTTTTGAGACTAGATAATTACTTTCATGTACACATACATTATGTACTTTAAATTCCAAATTTGAACCATCGTAACATCTGAATGCTCACACACCTTTGTTTACCCCATGTAGGGTAACCTCGGTGTTCCATCCTCCAAACTATCAAACTCTTCACGGGAATAACAAAGGAAGCTTTGCAAAACCGTGAGTACACTCGAACACCCTTTTTACGCTTTACACTTTTGAGGCAAGATTTTTAACCTATAAAATTACACATTCACAATCATACTTTATGCAAAAATAAACAATCGATTCAACATGCATGCTTAAAATACGTGATACTTGATTTACATTTTTTAAGATTCTTACGTGCTTCACTTGTCATTAACTTCGTACGAGCCTCCCCTTAACATGTATAGCGCTATAGGAGTAACGCACCGCCCGTATTCTTGAGGGCATGTTAAGTCTTTTTATGCGGAAATCAGAGGGTTGGCATGATAAATTACATGCCTTGATACATTAATCTTGATTACTATTTTGCCATGCGAATTTGTTTAAACCATTTTTATACTTATGCTATATTAAAACTTGTGTACTCCCCAATAATTTTGTGTTGAACTATACTTTCAAACATGTTGCAGGTTGATG
The DNA here is from genome assembly GCA_947069175.1 of Scalesia atractyloides. Taxonomy (NCBI): domain Eukaryota; kingdom Viridiplantae; phylum Streptophyta; class Magnoliopsida; order Asterales; family Asteraceae; genus Scalesia; species Scalesia atractyloides. Next base: position 52,288,568 of record CAMTDV010000006.1, on the reverse strand, counting down.
ATGTTGATCATGATGAAATCAAGTAGGGAAGAAACTCATCTAAAAATGCTAGATTTTATTAGTTTAGTTCATTGAATTATGTCGTACTATAAAATTTCAAATGTTGTATTTTGATTTCCTTGTATTGTACTTGACAATTATTATTAATGAAATGAAATCGGTTTTGAATTAAATATAGTAAAATATAGTGTTATGATGTCTCGAGCAATCTACTTGCGTCTGCCCCGATGATTCCGGGTGTGACATCATTCGTAGGTAAAGCTTGAGCTTCAACCTACTTAGAGACATAATCGATTGCCACAGGGATGTACCTATTCCCACTAGAGACAGGGAAAGGTCTCATGAAGTCGATGCCCCACACATCAAAGATTTCGAGAATTTGGATTGGATTTGGGGCATCTCATCCTTGAATGAGATATTGTGGGTACGTTGGCATGCGTCGCATCTCCTAAAAAAACTATAGAGCATCCTTAACTACCAAAGGCCTATAAAAACCATAATCAAAGACTTTTTGGGCGTGAGGTGTGGACAGTGGTGACCTCCCGTCAATCCCTCATGAACTTGCCTAAGGATCTGTATCCCCTCTTCTCTCGGCACACATCTCCTAAGGATCATATCTCCTACTATCCTAAAGAGATACGGGTCATCCCATATGTACCTCCTCGCATCCTTAAATAACTTCTTCTATTTGGTGGTCATACCCTTTAACACCACCCCACTGGCAAGGTAATTTGCCAAATCTGAAAACCATGGCATACCTTCCTTCTCTGCAGCCACAAACTCAACCGATTCGTGAGGGAATCTATCACCTATTGCCTCCTCACGAATCTCCTCTCTACCTGGATCCTCTAATTGTGAAAGATGATCGGACACTACATTCTCCGCTCCTTTCTTATCCTTAATTTCTACGTCAAACTCAAAAATTAGTAGAATCCATTGGATGAGACAACGCTTAGTGTCTTTCTTTTGGAAGAGATAACGCAAAACTGAATGATCGGTGAAAACGATGGTTTTCAATAGCACGAGGTATGAACAGAACTTATCGAATGCGAACACTACGGCTAGAAGTTCTTTCTCGATGGTGGTGTAGTTTCTTTGGCATCATTAAGGGTTTTACTCGCATAATAGATCGGGTGAAAATGATTTTCCGTCTTTGCCCCGAAACCGCACCTATCGCGTAATCACTTGCGTCACACATGAACTCAAAGGCCAAGCTCCAATCGGGCGAGACTAGGATGGGGGCATTCACGAGTTTCTCTTTTGAGAATTCGAAGACCTTAAGACACTCCTCGTCGAAGAAGAAAGGAATGTCCTTTCAAGGCGTTGGGTCATGGGGCGTATGATTTTTGAAAAGTCCCTAATGAAACGCTTATAGAAGCCCGCATGACCAAGGAAACTATGAACGAACTACACACTCTTGGGTGGTGGCAACCTACTAATCGTGTCTATCTTAGCCCTATCCACTCCAATTCCCTCTCTCAAAATTTTGTGGCCTAACACTATCCCCTCCATCACTATAAAGTGACACTTCTCCCAGTTTAGCATCAAGTTGTTCTCTACACACCTCTTTAACATCCTATCTAGATTTAGAAGGCACTGATCGAAAGTGGCACCATAAAACAAGAAGTCATCCATGAAAACTTCCATAGAAGTCTTAAGCATGTCTTGGAATATGGCAACCATTCATCGCTGGAAGGTAGCCGGAGCGTTACAGAACCCGAATGGCATGCGTCGGTACGCATAGGTGCCTTATGGGCATGTAAATGTCGTTTTATCTTGATCCTCCGGTACGGTGGAGATCTGAAAATAACCCGACAATCCATCAAGAAAACAATAGAACTGTTGACCTGATAGACGCTCCAACATTTGGTCAATGAACGGTAGAGGGAAGTGATCTTTCCGGGTGGCGTCATTCAACTTTCGGTAATCAATGCACACACGCAATCCGGTAACGGTACAAGATGGGATAAGTTCATTCTTCTCGTTCATGATCACCATCATCCTACCCTTCTTCGGAACAACTTGGGTTGGACTACCCACGGTGAATCGAAATGGGGTAGATCGCATCTAACATCTTGAGGACCTCTTTCATTACGACCTCTTGCATATTCGGATTGAGGCGCCTTTGGGGTTGCACCACCGGCTTATATTCATCTTCCATGAGTATTTGGTGGGTACAATAGATGGGGCTTATGCACTTGATATCCGAAAGCCTCCATGCAATGGCCTCCTTATTCACTCTCAACACCTCTATCAACCTAGATTTCTCTTCCTCCTCTAATTTAGATGAAATAATGATGGGTAAGTTCAACACTTCACCTAAAAAAGCGTTTTCTAAATGGGATGGAAGGACCTTAAACTCTAAAGGGGTGGGTGTCTCAATGGGAACTCTCTCGCTCTCGTCTCTAACCTCACTTAATTCTAACACTTCGGGGACCCAATCGACCCCTTCTTCCCCTTCACTCTCTTCGACAACTTCCTTAGTTTCCTCAACTACCCTATCCCCCACTAAATCGGCTCCACTAAAGAAATCAAAACACTTATCGATGCACGATAAGAATCATTCAATGAAATAGACCAAGTAACACGTACCACTATAATCGTTGGAATCATTAGGGTGTTGCATGGATCGAGCTACCTCGAATGTTACCTTTTCCTCACTGACTCTAAGAGTGATGTTACCATCAAAGACGTCAACGATGGATTTTGAGGTTCATAAGAATGGATGTCCTAAAATGATAGGAACTCTCTCATCGGCTTCCATGTCTACGGGTAAAACGAACTTGTCGACCTTAACTAAGAGATTTTCGACTATGCCACGAGGATATTTGACTAACTGATCGGCTAAAGACAAGGACATCCGGGTGGGTGATAACTCTCCTAGGTCTAGTTTCTTGTAAAGCGAATAGGGCATGAGGTTGATACTAGCACCTAGATCGGCTAAGGTCCTACACTTGGTGTTATTCCCAAAGAGACATGGAATGGTGAAAAGGCCCGGATCCGTCAATTTTTTTGGGACCTTATTCAAGACAACGACAGACACCCTCCATTCAAAGGGATGCTGGAAAGCTCCCCTATCCTATCTTTACATTTAAGAAGGTCCTTTAATAATTTTGCATGTTTTGGCATGGATTGAAGGGCTTAAATAAACGAAAGATTGATTTTTAATTACTTGAACATGTCGAGAAATTGCCTGTATTTCTTAGCATATTTTTATGCTTAAGGTGGGCGGGGTATGGGACACGTGAAAGATCAATGATTGCTGATGGCCTAACCTCTATGGGTCGTTTTTCTACGCTCCTCTCGACTTGAGGCTCCTCGGTGTGTGCGGTAATTGCTGGTTCTAGCCTAGTTTGCACTTTACCGGGAGTTTCCATCTTGTTCTCCTCATCCATGGGTTCCTCTTCTTATTCCTCGACTACCTCATGCCTAACTGGCTCTCCTAAGGTTCTACCACTACGGGTTGAAATAGTTTTCAGTTGGCCAGACGGGTTTGGTTGGGTATTGCCTGAAAATTGACCTGGAGGTCTTTCTTACAACTGACGAGCAATTCCCACGACTTGCCTCTAAAGATCTAAAAAGTTAGAATGATTTCTTTAGGAGTGTGGCATTTTCTTCTAAGGTTCTTTGGGTGGTTTGATCCTTAACAAGTACTTGGGATAGCATGGATTTAATCTCATCTAGACCACTACCCAAGTCTTGGTTGTTTGAACCTTTACTGTTTGACCCCCCACTAGGATATTGCCTATTTGAACCCCCTGAACTAAATTGACCCTGATTGTTTGAACCCCCACTATAGAGTTAGCCATGCCCCATGTTTTGATTTGAACCTGTTTGGAAACCAGGGGGTTACCGGAAGAACGATAAGTGTTGTTGTTACTACGCTAATTCAAGTTAAAGTTGGAGTTATTATTATTATTAAAAGGGTTCGTTGGACCTCGGTTTTGACCCATGATGAAATCAACTTACTCCTTAGTGAGCAAAAGTGGGTCTAGGTCAGTTCGTAATAGCCTCAACCTTAGCGAGATCTATGTTGATTTCGTCTGCTGACACCATATGGCCCAAGAATGCTACTTGGTTGAGCCAGAATTCACATTTCGAAAACTTTGTGTATAGTTTCTTCTGTCGCAATGTTCCAAGCATTGCCTACAGATGCCATTCATGTTCCTTTTGGCTCTTAGAATACACCAAGATGTTGTCGATAAAGACTGTGATGAATCTGTCTAATAAATCATGGAATAATAGATTTATTAAGTCCATAAAGACCGCATGTGCATTTGTTAGCCCAAAAGGCATAACCAAGAACTCGTAGCGGCCATATCGAGTCCGGAAGGCAGTCTTAGGGACATCCTCTTCCTTGATCTTCAACTGATGATAACCGGATTAGAGATCTATCTTTGAGAAAAACTTAGCACCCTAAATTTGTTCAAAGAGATTTCCAATGCGAGGAAGAGGGTACCGATTACGAATGGTGATCTTATTCAACTCCCGGTAATCAATACATAAACACATACTACCATCCTTCTTCTTGACGAATAAGACCGGTGCACCCCAAGGTGAAACGCTTGGTCTTATGAATCCCAAATCTAACAATTCTTGCAATTGTTCCTTCAACTCCTTCAATTCCAATGGAGCCATATGAAACAGTGCTTTAGAATAGGCTTGGCACCAGGGATTAAGTCGATAGTGAACTCTATCTCACTGTTAGGAGGCAGTCCCGAATAGTTCATCCGGAAATACATCAGGATACTCGCGAACAACAGGATGACGATCGATACCATTTCCAATACTTGCTTGCCAATTGGTTAAGAGGTTTATGATTTAAGTGCAAAAATAATCTTAAGAGGTTTATGGAGTTGAGCCCCCTGATAAATAGACAAATATTGCCAAATATGACACGTTTAGACTAACAATAAATAGCCACATGGTGGCGGGTTAACCAGTCCATCTTAAGGTTCACATCAAAGTCACACATATGCATCGGAAAAAGACTTGCGTTACACACAACGGATTCTACATGGACAGGACAATCTTTATATACGTGAGTGATTACAATTGAATTTTCCATTGGAGTGGATATGGTCAATCTAACAGAGTTGGTCTAATCATAAGGTACCTAGTGAACAAATGAGAAACTATGGAATGTGTCGCTCCCATATCAAGTAACACATAGATACTACAATCATCAAGCTGAAGAGTTCCAAACATAGTACCTAAGGCATTAGCAGCATCTGTAGTAGAAAGTGCAAACACTCTTCCCTAAAAATGTCAATTTTGCCCTTTATCGCCTAAACTGGTTCTTAACCAAATAAACTTGTAATCTGATTATGAAACTGATTTATGGTACAATAAAAAATATTTTAGTATATTGGACTTATCATAGACCCATTCGACCACCCGATGACGCATATGCGCGTACGGTTAACTTATGTAACATAATGTATATAAGTTAGCGGAATCGGGTCAAAACCTATCCAAATTAGTTCTAATTAGAATGTATGGTTGTTTGACCCATATTATACGAGTCCTCGTACTCGTAAGGGCTTAAACCACATTCTACCCGGTCTCTGCTTAATCTAGCGAACCGTATCGTTTTATTTAAGTTAACTAGTCCAAGTCCTATGACTTGAATAAGACTCGTTAACGTTCTAACAGATATAGTTTCGTCCATTCCAGACTAGGAGCCTCTAGTAAATTGTGCCTATGTTTAGGTTGTTTGATTACGGTTGTGCTTTAGCATCCTTGATTTGTAAGGAAAAGTACAGGTAAATACTTTTAGCCTATTTTCCCTATAGGGGCTTGAGATACAACATTAGCTGCTTGGTCGGGTATTAATCATGGGCGAATGATGCTTAAAATTTAAATAACCCATTTTTATCTGTTTTGCTTGATAACTTAAACATTGGGGGTTAATGCGACCGTGTCCTGGATATCCTCAGCTCACTTAATTGCAAGTGGCCACGACCTAAGCACGGCGTGTAGGCATACACTTGACAGACGCTAATGCTATATTATATTTTATTGAAAATGTGGCGTGTCGGTTAATCATGTATCAAAGTTTAGTTCCGGGCCTCATATGTATTGACAAGCATGTAAAACTGGTAACAAGAGATATCACTTTGTCCCAAGTTATTTATGAAAATGATATACCAAATGGTATATAATGGTTTTGAAAAGATTTTCAAAACGTGTCAATTAATTGTATTTACCAGTGAAAATTGACGTAGTTTCAAAAGACTAAGCGCAGTATTATTAGCAAGTACGAAATAGGCCGGAGTTGCTAGGTCTAAGCATAATTAAATTTGCGACTCCACGTAAGGCCTAGTAGTCTAAATATTCATTTTTTATTCTGATCCGCATGTGGATCTTTTTAAGTATTTTTGTTCTGTATATTTATTTTTGAACTTTTGGACGGTTGTACTTTGTGATATTAATTTATAATCCCAAGACTTCCGCTGTACTATATGTGAATATCTGTTATCAATCGTCTCGTATAAAACCCCAAGTCCGGGCCCACCGGGAAATCATGGTGTGACAAAAGACCTTGGAACTCTTAAATATTTTTAGGCATCAAAGTCACCCGAACAGAAGAAGGCATGGTGCTCAGTCAAAGGATGTACACCCTTAACATTTTTAAGGATGGTGGTATGCTTAGTTGTCGCCCTAGTCCTATACCTATGGAACAAAACTTGAAAGTAGAAAAGGGGGAAGAAGAGGATCGTGTAGATGGTAGTCACTATCGTCGACTCATAGGACGGTTGCTTTATCTTCAAGCCACTCACCCAGATATAACACACTCTTTTAATGTCCTAAGGCAATTCGTGGCCGACCCTCGACAAAGCCATCGAGACGTTGCCACAAAAATTATTTGGTATTTGAAAGCCAGTGTTGATCAAGGAATCCGACTTCCCAAGAAAGGGGGAACAAACTTACTAGCATACACCAACTCAAATTGGTTGGGATGTCCCGTCACTAGGAAATCGAGAACCGGATACTTATTGTAAGTCCAAGAACTTCAATTAGATATCACTAACACAATCAAAAGTGCGGAAACTAATAAAAGTGACATGAACAAGAACAATCGCATTGATAAGATTTCACACGAGTATGAAACTCTTCTGGTACAACTATGACACAAACTCGAAAATGATAAGAAGAACAACCACGCGAACAACAACCACGAACCACCACTCAATTCACCTCCCCAAGCTCTCTCTAATGTCTAACTCAACGCTTAACCCTAATAATGAACTAAACATAACATTATATAGGGTCCACTACCAATTCGGCCCACATGGCCTAACCCAAGACTATCTAACCCACAGAAAACTAAGCCCAATATTTTAAACTTGTGTTTGTTAAAGATAAATGTAATCCTACTCAATTATATGGCCTTACAATATCCCCCTATGTTTATGATGTCTTTATCAAACTGTTGTCTTTATCGTGTCTTTGTGGGAAGATACTTCAATTTTTCATCGTCAAACTTGGGTCTTCTGTTCTTCTACAACTTTATCAATTTTTGCTTGAACATCTTGCTTAAAAAGAATGTAAGAAGAGGATTCTCAACAACTCTTTTCTTCTTCAATCTCTCTCATTCAAGTAGGTTTACTGGTACTTCTTCAAAGGTACAACCATTGTCAGAGTATAATTTGTATCTGGTTCTTCTGACTCAGGTACATCTTGTTGTTGTGATACTTCAAGCTTTGTCAGCAAGTAACAACATCTCAATCTTCATCAACCCCTGTTTCTTGTTTGAAATCAAGTTCTTCACATGCTTAGAAATTCATAATCAAACATTTCTAAGCAACAGAGGAAAGTACCACATGAACATTTAGTACATCCAAGTACTTGTACTCAGATATCTCAATTCAAATTTCTTTCAGCTTTCAATGATCAGTCAAATCTTCAAGAACGGTTAATTTCTTTTATAAAACAAGTAAACACTCTATTTTTGAATTTTGGATTTTCCATTTTTTTAAATGTCAGAATATAAACAGAAACACAAATCAACAGAGAAACTAACATATAATTAAAAATGCAATGGGATCAAACCATAGTGTTTCGGGCCAGACTACACTTATCAACATTGATTTACTTTGGATGGTCCGAGCGATCTCTAGTATGTTTGTCTCTTAAGCTTATCTCCTTAGGCCTTTTCCATATCACGGTCTGCAACTGATTTATCATGTTTCAGATTATTTAATATGACCACCTAAACAAATAACAGTCAAATCCTAGAATTTTAATCAGGACACTCTATCCTAAATGCAGTTTCCCTACCATATATTTTCACAAGCCTGTTCTAGGATTCTGAAACCTTGACTAGGACTTGGTTGAGCAAAGAAAAGAATAGATCATTTGCAGCAAGATTGATATAATATACAGATCAAATGAAAATTTCAATTTGATATAGATTTTCCGGGTTTCTTTTGGGCACTAAAGGGCCTCTTTCGGGTGTAAATCGATCTATAGCGCGGCAACGTATAGCTAGGTCAGCATGTGTCTGGATGCAGCAGAAGCTGACGTTTCCTAGCACCTCCAGGTCTTTGCTCATATAAAACATAGAAGATACACGAGTTTGTCAGAAAAGATTTCAAAACAAGAACAAAATTGTGTGTATCGGGACATCACACAAGCATTCAAATAGAAATGTCCTAATTCCAAGTGACGTTCTTTCCTAAGGTCATAATGTACTTTTATGTTCTACATAGAACCAGTCAAAGTTTCCAGCCATGAGGATAAAGCCTAACAACATATCGCTCTAGAGTGAGACCATTTCAATATTGGTCTTACATGAGTCAGCCTTAATCCACATAGTGAAAATTCATTTCATTTCCCATATATGCACAAACAAACTCTTTTGTCTTTTTCTCTTTTTAATTGTTTTTCATTCTCAAAAAGATGTTCCTTATGTCATATTATCCATAGTGGGCAAAACACTGATGAAGATTACCCCTCAATCAATCTCACAAGTGTTCAAATTAAATGATATGGCACATCCTGTGTCATTCCCTATCAACGAGATGCATGCTGAATTCTTAGAGAGAGGTTATATTGGGCAACTTAAAGGTATGACAATTTTCAAACCTAATCTTCCTGCTGAGATGAGATTTTCTTTCATACTCTTTCACTTGTCTCTCAGCCAAGACCACAACTTTTAACGAAATCCCCTTGAACATCCAATATCTGGGTTATACCATTTTAACTGGTTCTGATTTTAACATTTCCTAGATATTGTTCAATTATCTTGTGGCAAATTGTAATAACATTGCAAAAGAAAAAGCTTTTCTGATACATCCAAGATTTTTTAGTGTTTATCTTAATAATCAGTTACCTGATGATGATGTTAAACAAGGCGCGGTTTCAAACCCAGGCGGCCTAACTCATGAAACTTTTACAAGAATCACAAATCAGGATAAAGTTTCAAAAACACAAGTAGAGGAGGAAGAGCAAGCTTTACAAGAACAAAATGTTCAATCTCAACCACCTGCTACTGAGCACACTGCTCTTGGTGATCAGGGCACTACAACCACTGCCCTGAAACCCACACCAAAAATCTCCAAAAAGAAACCAAAGAAAATCACCAAAAAGCCCACCAAACCCAAAAAGGGTCCTCTGGAAGATGAGATCCCAAAGGTTAACCCATTGACAACACAAAAGTCACCACAAAACATTGCTGCTACTTCTTCACAGTAGATGTTAGAAAGATCTCAACCTAGCTTTAAAATTCCTCCTTCTTCCTCACAAAAGGAAAAGGTTGTAAACACATGGACACCAAATTATGAAGCTCTAGGATCACTTGGTTCTATCTTCCACAGCCCATCTCCCAGGGCAATGTCTCTTTCTGCCCCACACCCTTCACCAACAAAATCACTACCACCTGCTATGTTGCCTTTGCTGAATGTAATAGAGTTAGAACAGACATTAACCAGTTCTTCTCACCAACCCTATTAATGAGAATATACTCCAACAAGCGACTGGGTCTGATTCCTTATTCTTTGCTAGCCCATCAGCAAATGAAGAGGATACATCCCTTGGGTTACAAGTAACCCTTGGTGATAGTTCAACAAGAGCAGCCACTACGATTGCTAAACGACCAAGTTTTCAATTGGATAGTGGTTACATGTATAAGACTCTTTTGAAAGCAACCACTATTGAGGCTACCAAGGTAACCTCTGCTTATGTGGGAAGTCCCCAGTAAGAAGACAAAGGGGCATCTACGTTTGAAACAAGGGTTGAAAACCCTATTCATGATGATGTAGATATAACTACCACATTTGGTAGGAGTTTACATGATCCTATTAAATTAGGTGATGATCTAAAATACCAGGATTTGACGGAGAGAGTCACTAACATTGAATCGTCTGTGCTTGAAATCAAAAGTTTATTGCAGCAGATGTTAGCTACAAAGAGCCAATCCTCTGTCATAACCACTGATGATCTGAAAAAAGCCTTAGACCCTCTGTTTCAACAACAAAAATATTTTGCTGACCTTCAACGTAAACATCAAATGCAAGAAACTAGAAACATGGTTGATGTCAGATACATGGATACAGTTGCAGATATCAAGGCAATCAAGGCTCACATCCTTCAAACCACTGGTACCACTCCTACTACAGTAATCCTGGTAAACACTGATGATGCCAAAAAAGGGGAGAAACCTTAAATGAAAGAAGTGCTAAAGCTTGAAAGAGATGCACGACCAACAATGTATATCCCTAAGCCAGATGGGTCTAAGAAAGTTGATGAAACAGAAAGCTTCTTGGCCAGGGAAAGGATGAAGAATAAGATGAGGGTAAGAGATGAGGGCAAAGTGTTGGTTGAGAAAAAGATAGCACTAAAAAGAGAAAAAGAAGAGATTGGTACTTCCACAAAGAAGAGACCAGTTAGAAAAACCAGGCAACCAACAACCACTCCTTCTAAAACTCAGTCTGTTGCTACTCCAACCATTGAAACCTCTGCTCCCACAAAGTCTCTTACACCTCCTCCAAAAGCTAAACCTACTTCCATCATAACAGATGTTACAACACCTGTTGCGTCAACATATGTTGATACAGTAGAGGTTATAGCAGATTTTAGGTCCGTTGTACGGATCGTTCGGGTCCTAATTTGGCAAACCTAAGGTAAACGTGCGGAATCCGTTTGCATAGGCGACATTTTAGACAAGTTTGTTACTGATTAATCACTGTTTCATTGATTAGTAGACGTTACAGATCCTGGAAACACTTGGACAGGGCTTCGCCTCTGTCGTGACAAAATCTCTGAATCTTATAAATGAAATGACAAGACACCTATTTATAGGAATCACAAGTTCGCTTGGGGAGTGCACGTTCGGGCGAACTTGCTTAGTCGAGTTCGGCCGAACTTGACTATAACATCACAATCTCAAGCGAACTTGGCTATAAACTTTAATAAACTTCGACATTTCGCTTCTAAATATAGACTCGATATTATATGATGACGTAGGCAACAGACATATGCATCAACAGACTCCCCCTTGGATGTTTCCGTAGTCATCATTCTTCAATTAAGTTCCTGAGTCTTTAACATTCTCTTGATCTTTATTTCTTGAATAACTTTAACTCCCTTGATCTTCATAGCATCTACAGTCCTTTTCTCTTTTCTTCTCGAGCTTGTCTTGATAAAACTTTAATCACCATGCTCCCCCTTGCTTTGAGCTTTCTGGAATCTTCAATCAACGTGTTTTTCTAGCTCCCCCTTAAAATCAACTTCATGTTTCAAAGTTCCTCAAACATTAAAATAAAACATTTCAGATTCAAACTTTGAAACTTCTAAATACAAACATATCAAATTTTAATCTTCTTATCAATTTATAAACCCTCTAAGTTATTTAAGTCCAAATTAATGACCTTACAAATCTGATTCATGTATCAAGTTCAACTTCAAGATCTTGATTAAACATTTTGACACTAAACTGTCGTATTTATTCAAATTTAAGTTTCAACTTAATGAACTTTTTAACTTTTTAGATCAATTTTCAAAAGTTTTAGATTTTGTTCAGCAACTCCAGACTTTGAAAATCAGCTTTTCATCATCAGCGGTCAAAATTAAAAGATAATATAATCTTTTTGTTTTATGAAATGAATATCAAACACTAAGTATGTACAAACATATTTACAAATATATTTTTGTTGAGTTTGTGTTAAAGGATCATATCAGTTTTTGAAACATATCACTAGTACCGTTAACCTTTTTATGACACTAATTAAACAAATTTACCTAGATTGTCGATATGTTTGTCCATTTAAAACTTCAACAGATTTCTCAATATGTAGAATTAAGAAACTTGACTTAACTATGGTTCCCATCTCAGAATATACTCCCGTATCAAGATTCCCTAGATTTCATCTAACAGGTGAGTGTAGCGTAATTGATATCTGTATTTGGTTATGCGAAGCCTTGAGAGCTCAGGTTAGTAGCACCGTACCGACAGAGAGATGAAGGCTCGACTTATAAGGTTGTGTTCCAAAATGGAATCTTTTTGTACTGTAATTGTAGTATCTTTCGATATTTTCAATTGAATGCAATTTTAGGGGATTTTTGCAAAAACATTATAGAAGTTCTAGGCCATTGCTTACGCAAAATCAGAAGAACTTGTATAATACCCCAAATATCAACCATCTATAAAGACCATGTATCTCAGAATCAGGCAATCTCTCAAACGAACTTTCGGAGTACTAAGTCCATATATCCGAGAGATGTTAATCCACAAGATTAAGCAATTGTAAAATTTAGTTTATATCCCGGAAACAATCTACTAAACGTGTAAAGCCTATCGACACATCCACGGTAAGACTTGTTTATACTTTTTAAACTTTACAAATCCTTAGTGTACTGTGATAGTCCACTGATGTACTATTATTTCCTTTTATCCATAAAAACTTTTTTTGCCTTTTTCAATGTTTTTGTACATTTCGCATTTAATATGTTTTTGGATTTTCTGAAAATTTTTTCTCCCCCTAAAATTCAAAAACATATTTTTGGATTTTTTTTGAATTATTGAAAAACATTGACCAACCGATGAGAATCACTTTAATTCGCCATCCATTACTGCTTCACAAATTTTCTTTTAAGCACTCTCCCCCTCATGATGACAAAAACCTTGACACTTTTGCATTTATAACAATTTATTGAACATGAGTTTTGTCTTGTTCAACAGTGAGGGTTCTGTGATAGTTTACAAATTTTCTTTAAAAATTTGTAAAATTTTCAGGTAAACATTATTAAAAAGTGTTTTGTAAAATTGGCCTTTATATATAACATGATAACCCGGCCCATCTTCATTGTGTGACATGGAACTCCATTTTCAGTAATTTTCATTCATCTCAGAAGTTCTGCACCAAAAATTTAAACGATTAGTTGAATAGTGACACTCAAGCCTTTGCAGTCTTAGGCGTTGTTTCTTCAACCTTAATTTTGATTTTCTTTACACAATCAGGTTTATTTTAGACTTTCTCAAGTTTCGGAAAGTCCTCTAACCTTTCAGTTTTCACTGATTGTGTAACTTCTTTTTCTTTTACCAACCATGATGATTTTTCGTTAAAGCTTTCTTGAGATACAATATAGAAACTTTTTGTTCATTTCTATTCGAGGATTCACCAGTTTCAAGATTTGAAAACTTAGTAATAACTGGTTTCACCTTTTTGTAGTTTCTGTAAATTGTTTCAAAACCTGAGTTGGTACTCCAGAAATTTTGTTATCAATATGAGCAGGTTTAGGATTAATTTGAAAACATTTTCTAGCAACGTGTCCAGTTACTCCACATTTATAACACTTCCTGTTCTCATATGATCCTTTTTAACAAACCATACACTCAAATCATAACACTGATTTGACGTGTGGTAGCCATCTTTTCTTCTTCTCCTGTAACTTTGATTGACGTTGAAGCACTGTGGTCCGACCTGCACCACTTATTTTCAAATTTTTGTGAGTTTTGATTTTCCAATTTTTTTTAATTTCTATATTGATTGGATGATCGTACCGATGAGCTTTAATTCTTCTTTTGAAAATTTTCAGAATTTTTAAAACATTGTTTTTCTTTTTGTTTTCATTCTCCATTCTGCTTAGAAGGTTTTTGTGTTGAGCATTCACCTTTCTCAGTAGATTGTAGAACAGGTTCTTGGAATTTTTCTTTTAGTTTTAAAAATATTTCATGTTTATCATTTTTAGCTCTTTAATCATTGGTATTATCATCACAATCCAAAATTATGACATTGTCATTTGTGACTTTATCACTTATTGAAATTTCCTTTTTTTATTATTGATCGGTTTTGGACATATATGATCTAACTTTAATGAGGAGGTCACAAAACCTTTCAATAATTTTTCTGAATTAACAGCTTTATTTTTAACAGTCTCAACTTCTTTTTCAAGTTGAGCTATTTTCTCAATATGAGAATTTATTGCTATTTGATTTTCTATATTTAATTTTTCAAAAACAATTTCTTTATTTTTAAAAAAAATCATTTCATTTTGAAAATCTACTACCATTTGTAGTTTTTCAGTTTCTAAAATTTTTATTTTGTTTTTAAAATTCTTTTCATTTTCTTTTAATTTTTTATTTCTAATGTCAAACTCTCAATCTCATTCAAGAGTTTGGCATTATCTGCATGATAATTGTCAATATCATAGACCGGGCAGACTGGTTTAGAACTTGAAGACTCATTTGTGGGTATACTTGAAACTAGAGCTTCACAGTTCTTAACCACTACACTCTCTTGAAACTTATTCTTCAGAGATGTCCACAATTCTTTTGCAGTCTTGTATTCTGGTAAAAGTATTAGGATGTCTTCCTTAACCGATTGCTGGATAAGATTAATCATTTTCTTTTCAGCAAAATAATCATCTTTCTGTTGAGTAGAATATTTGCACCTCTCCAGAATTTTTTGATTCTCATCTCTAGGAAAGACATAACATGTCTCAATCGCGACCCAACTGCGGAAATGCATAGCTTGGACCCAGCTCTCAAATTTTCCTTTCCAAACTTCATACTCATCAACTTTGGTGGCTTCACAGACCCTATTTTGTTTTCCAAACTAAACTGTCGTTCAAAACACTTGAAAAATGATTAGCAAACAGACAATTTTAGTTAAATTTGACTTTTTAATTGGCAATTTTAACGTATCGGTTTACTAAAAACGTTTAAAATTTTTTGGAAAACTGTTTTTACCAGATTAGAGCTTTAAACTCGTCTCGTCAATACGAATCTAACGATATACAATGTCTGAGACGTTTTTCGGGATTTTCATGCCTTAGACAAGTTCGGGCGAACTTGTCAAAGCTTGTGAAGATCAGTTTATTAACAAGTTCGGTCGAACTTGTTATATATTTTATGAAAATTTCCCTGAAGGTTAAGTTCGAGCGAACTTATGTTGGATAAATTGCAAGTTCGGGCGAACTTGTAGTAGATTTTAACAAAATTTGATCAAGTTCGGGCGAACTTCATTAAATTTTGATAGAAAAAATTACAAGTTCGAGCGAACTTATACAAAAATCACTGAAAAACCAATCAAGTTCGGGCGAACTTGATGAAAAATCACTGAAAAGTGAGTTTTTCAATCAAATTCGAGCGAACTTCATGCTATGTTCGAGCGAACTTGAGTTACAAAACATGATTTTTTTTTTTTTTCGACATGAATTCGTTTGTTTTAAGCTCTGATCTTTTCAAGGGTTTTACTATTATGGATTTTACATATTATACTTGAAAATCAGTCCATTTTGTCGTGAATTGTCCAAGAAAAGTTAAAAATGAAAGAATAGAGTAGAAGGTGAGATGATTTCAGTCCAATGTCTTCAAATTAGGCCAATCCTGTGCTCATACCAATTGTAGGTCCGTTGTACGGATCGTTTGGGTCCTAATTTGGCAAACCTAAGGTAAACGTGCGGAATCCGTTTGCATAGGCGACATTGTAGACAAGTTTGTTACTGATTAATCACTGTTTCATTGATTAGTAGACGTTACAGATCCTAGAAACACTTGGAAGAGCTTCGCCTCTGTCGTGACAAAATCTCTGAATCTTACAAATGAAATGACAAGACACCTATGTAGGACCGATCCTCGATGCTAAGGAACCTAAATTTGATATCTAACATCCATAATAGCGGAAATATTACGTCGTGTTTACCAATAGACAAGAATTAATCAGTTACTCATCAGTTTTATTGATCAAACGTCAAGAGTACAAACTGACAGAGCTTCGCCTCAAAAATGCCAAAGTTACAAATGAGGAGCACTAGCTAGCTATTTATAGAACATCAAGTCCGTTCATGAGAGACCCAAGTTCGCCCGAACTTGCTACTGCAAGTTCGGCCGGACTTGTCTATACATGACAAGTTATGAGCTAACTTGACTAAAACAAATATAAATACTTCGTACAGCTAGCCTATTCAGCTCTATTCTATACAGACTCGATATAAGACTAAGACATAGACATTATGCACCAACAGACTCCCCCTTGGATATAGTCTTCGTCTATCAGTCTTCAAAACTCTGTCTTCATATAAACATTAACGCACACGACCGAAGAAGTTCTTTTACGGCTTCTTTCGTTGTTCTTGCTTAGGATCCGGCGTCTGGTCTGTAGGAGGCACTTTGTTCATGTCTTGAAACCTTTTAATACTTGCCTTTCTTGTTCTCTCATGAATTGCTTCAAGACGCTTCTCCTCTTTTAAAAACTCTACTCTTTCTAATTCTCTCTAGCTTGTTTGCCACATCTTTCCTGAATTAACTTCGTGTACATAGCAAACATTAACAACTTTCTGAAACTGCATCGCTTGTACCTTTTCACGTTCTTCAAATACAATCTTGCTATAGAACAAGGTTTTGATGTCTTCTCTGGAGCAGTTAACCAACCACATAGGATCAAGAATCCTGATGTTCTCTATAACCCCCTCATACCCTGATATCCCAATACTTCAACTTTTCCTTTGAAATATCCAAGTGTTCTTCAAACTTTAAAACAATAACTGCTTCACAGGTCGATGGATCTATCTGCCACCACTTGAACAATGGATAGAAGTTTTGCTCAATCGGCATCAGCGGCATGTTTCTCATTGCCCTTGGTCGCTTCATTGTCAATGTAATGTCTTTTTCACCCGTCTGCTGTTCTTTCCCTGATATTGGCAGGACTTACTAGCCCCTAGCCTTCCCGCATTTCAGGGTCAGGAAGAAGAGAAGAGCACAAAGCAAAAGCAACTGAAGCAGGTTTGTCTTGATTCTGCGACCAGGAATGAATGGCTTCCAATATCTAAATCCTTTAACCGCTTCAAACTTGATCAATTTCCACAGCAACTGATCAATCACTTTCATGTAGTATGTAACATTCACAGTCTGCACCAGCTCTTCCACATCCCAATACGGTAATATCTTGAAATCAGCAAGGTATTTGAAGTATTGCACTCCAAATTCCCTCTTGATTGCATAAACGTTCAGTTCTTTAAACCAACCCCAACTCAAGATATCTCCCAAATAAACGTCTTTGTCTCTGATAAAGAATGCTAGAGGACGTCGAAACTTACGTTCACGAGGCATCTCTTTAAACCAGGACTTTTTCTCTTGAGCAATTTCTTCTTTAGTCATTGGCTTTGGTACTTTTCCTTCATGCAAAGATTCTTCAATCTTTTCTTTCAGCATATCTTCATCTAGCTGCTTGTACATCTCCTCAAATGTAGGAAAACTTTCAGAATTAGGATCGACGTACTTCGCAGTTTGGTCTGTCTCATCATCAGAAGACCAATCTTCCACGATCACTCTGTTGTATTCATCCGCCTCAAATCTTCTCACATACTGATAGTCATTCGGCTCAAATGTGTTAACATTCAACATATCTTCTTCGAAATCAAACTCTAGATCTGCAGCATCAACTTCAACTAACTTTGCAAGATCTTCCTTAGTATAGTTATGTATAAACTCGCCTTCCTCCACGTTATGTTCAAGCATTAACAATAAAGGCTTCGTGGGTGTGGCAGCAACTGGCTTAGCAAATCTATCAACATTCAACATATCAATCTCATCAGTTGGCCCTTTCTGCCCTGACTCCCCCTCACTTTTATCATCCATTCTGTTTGATTCGTCGTCCATAAGCGAAGAGAAATCAAATCTCCTGACACTTTTGCTTCAGTAATCTTTATACCAACACCACCTTGATCATCATCATCGTCATCGTCGTCAGCTACATTCTAGTCCTCATATTCCGAATCGTCTTTTTCTTCATCATCTTTATCCTCCTTTTCAGCTTCTTCATCATCCTTTTCAGAAGCAACTATAGGATCAGAAGGCTTGACAGATTCTTCAACCTTTTGAATATCGGATTCAGAAGCTTTAACCACATCATCAGACTTCTTTGCAGCTTCAATAAAAAGTAGGGGCTTCACCCTCAACATTCTTTCCTTTACCACTCACTGCTAGTTCTTTCTCAGACCTTTCTTTGGCTTCTTGTTGATCCAGACAATCATATTCTTTGATGAAATCAATCCCAGAGAGTTAGATAAAACTTTCTACAGCCTGGTGAATCTTTTATCGTTTAGTGCTTGGATTGACTTTAGATCTGCAATCTCTGTTTGAAGCTTTTCATTTGCATCTTGCAAACTCTCGGTCAATGCCTTGAAATATTCTCGTTCATTCTCTAATACTTTCACTTTGTCATCTAACTTCTCTTTCTCTACAGAGCTTTGATTCATTTTCTTTACTAACTCTGCTTTTTCTTCTTCATTCTTGGCAACTTTCTCTTCCAAGATTTTCACACGCTTCTCTAAAAGTTCAACATTAGTCTCTGGAAAGAAATCGTTTAGATCTTGCAAACTAATCGGATCACTATGCATATCACCAAATATATTAGGCCCTGAAGATTTTGGTGTTGACTTTGGAGTAGCAGCCTTTGGTGTTGACTTCCTTGGAGTAGAACTTTCAAGATTCAAAGTCGTTGGAGCAACCGGTGATTGAATAACAGGTACTTCTACAAAACCAGACACAGGAGGTTCTTGTGTAGCTCATGGCCTTTCAGATTCCGATGAAACAATCACAGGAGGTTCTTGTGTGACTCTTGGATGTTCAGCTTCACTTGTATCAACAACAGGAGGTTCTTATGTAGAAGGTTCTTGTGTGACTTCTTTCTCCTGTGTCCCAGAAGGTTCTTGTGTAATTTTCCCGCGCTTCTCAACGTTCCTTTGTATCTTTTGCTGATTGCCTTTTGAGATTTCTTCTTTTTCTTGCCCTTTGTTTGAGGAGACCCTGTAGTCTTTGTCGAAGAAATAGTTGCAGACTTTACACGTTTAGCTTTCTTCTTTGGTCTTTCCTCATCTGACTCTTTTTCTTGATTTGGATCAAAATCAGCATTCATTTCTCTCTCTTTTTCTGCTCGAATCTCAGCTTCAGATTTTTCTGGTTCTTTTACTGTTTCTTTGTCAGAATCATTATCTTGTTCAGAAGTAGCAGATATTACATCAACTTGTGTAACTTTCTCAGTCTCTTGACTCTCAATAACTACTGCTGCACTTGAACCTGCTTCAGTTTGAACATTCTCAGGTTCATCTTCATCAACGAGCATAGTTTCAATTTTCCTTGCAAGCTCGTTTTTTTCGGTTTTCAACCTCGGCCTTTAGGAACCATTCACTTCTCGCTTTCGGCTTGAAGTCTTTGAAGCATTCTTTTTCAACATTAAGCTCTTTCTCATCATCACTGCCGTCTTTTCTCCATTTGTTTTCAGGTGGCGCAATGTAGTTTGAATCCTTAATTGCTCTGAAAACTGGTTTAGCCACTGGTGCTGACGCTTGTTTCTGAAACTTGATTAACTTCTTCACAGTCGTTTCATCAAGGTGAACTAGGTATAACACAGCGTTCGAATCTCGTGTAATATTTGGGTACTTCTCATCTATCAGCATTTGCACGAATCTCAGATATAAACATAACCTCGAATCCTCCATGTTCTTCGACATGTGTGTAAATACCAGCTTCGAATAGTTGAACAGCTTTTTCTGAATTAGTGTGGTTGCCATACAGGCCAGATAATCTTGCACGTCGTCTAATCCCGCCTTGCGATGACTAAATGTGTGAATAATAACGTGCATAAGGAGTTTGTAGGGATTTGGCACTTCCCCTTTCTTTAACGTCGGCTTGTTCACGCTTCCCTTATAGCCCATACGAAAGAAACAACCTCTAACCATTTTCTCGTCGAGGAATATTGGAACATCTTTGTTGTCGTTGAATTACAGAATCCGTCGAATATCATCTTCAGTTACATAAATCTTCTTAACCTCATTTCCAACTTGTACTGATGAATTAATCGTTTTCTGATCATCACTAAGCTCCGAATTCATCCAGAAATGGAAAATATGAGATCTGTATGACACTGTGCGTTCCATGATAGCTCTGTGAATAGGGCTTTCCTCCAAAAACTTTAAGATACTGTCGTATTCCTTTAAAGATGGACAGATCGTCTTGTCGAACGTAATACCCGTGTTGTGAGTCTTAGAAAACTCTATCGAGATTTCACGTGCTGAAGCTTGAGCCTGAAAAACGATGCAAAACAATTAGCACGCTTTACGATGAAAAATCACAAATTTTTTTCTAACACATTCATCAAGTTCGGGCGAACTTGATTATATGTTAAAACATTCTGTTTTGTTCAAGTTCGCCCGAACATGTAATATACATGTTCAACAATCAAAGTTTAAGTTCGGGCGAACTTACATATAACAAGATTTCAGATTTCAATTGATAAGTTCACTCGAACTTCCATTTTATTAATGATTTCAGTTTCAAGTTCGGTCGAACATACATATGAATCATTTATACAGATTTATTAACAAGTCCAGTCGAACTTGATAACAAGTTCGGCCGAACTTGTCATCATCTACAACCAAAACCTGTTCAGCATGATTTCACCAATTTCAATCAAATTAAAACCATTCATACGGTCGATTTATGGTTTAGAACATGATTTTATCTTCAATTTGTTCATTAAACCCCTAGATCTAACAATTTTTTAAGTTTTAGATCTGTCATATCAAATACGGTTCAATCAATTGTTCAATCATCGAAATTATACCTCGGCATTGTAGTTGGTGTGCCAATCACCAAAAACAATCAACAATCGGGCATTATAACGGCGCATTTTTGCCAAAATCACAACTTCGCTCAATCGTCAGTAAGTTCGCTCGGAGTGTTTGTTTGCTGATAAATGAGTTCGGCCGAACTTGCTTGGTACTTATACCATTGCAAGTTCGGGCGAACTTATTGAAAGTTAAACTTGAATCAGCTTAGCAAGTTCGGCCGAACTTGCCAAACCACAATGTCAAACCTTTTTCAATTTTTTTAATTTTTTCAATTTAATCCCTGAACTTTCCAACTTTTTACCAGTTACGAAAATCCACTCAGTTGACCAAGTCCAAGCTAATGACCTTGGTTAAACGATTTGTCTGCCGAGTCCAAGTTAATGACCCCGGTTTAACCCGTTACGAAAAAACTGTTGATAATTTCATAATCGAAGTTTCAAATTAATGAACTTTTTATCGTTTTGGCTTTTCAGATTAACAGTTAGCTCCCAGCCCGTTGTCAAAGAGATTCCCACCAATTCTAGCATCTTACCAGACTTCGAAGACTCATTCTCCAACATTGGTTTGCTAAAAACAATGTAGAAATAAAATCTTTTGAATTTTTGTAAATTATGCTAAAACGCACAGAAAATCTTTTTGAGTTTAATCTGTAAAGCTAAAACTATGTACATGACAAAGTGAACTATGTACAAACATATTTACATACATATTTTTTGTGAATTCATGTCTAAAGAATCATATCAGTTAATTGAGACATATCACCAGTACCGTTGACCTTTAGATGACTTTAAGCTTTAAATTCGTTTACCTAGATTGTCAATATGTTTGTCCACTTAAACTTTACCACGTTTCTCAAATGTTTCAAGATATGTTAAGGTAAGATTTATGAAACTTGACTTATCTGTGGTTCCCACTTCTTGAATATACTCCCGTATCGAGATTCCCTAGATTTCAACTTACAGGTGAATATAGCGTAATTGATATCTGTTATTTGGGTAAGTGCGAGACCTTGAGAGCTCAGGTTAGTACTACCGTACAAACAAAGAGATGAAGGCTCGTCTTTAAGGTGTGTTCCACTTAAGGAATCTTTTTAGCACTGCAAATGATTATATCTTTTGATATTTTTCAAGTTTTGCATGCAGTTTGGGGTTTATAGCAAAAATATTATAGAAGTTCTAGGATATTGCTTCCGCAAAATCAGAAGAACTTATATAATACCACAGATATCAACTATCTATAAAGACCTCGTATCTCAGAATCAGGCAATCTCTCAAACGAAATTTCGGAGTACTAAGTCCATATATCCAAGATGTGTTAATCCACTCGAATAAGCAGTTGTTAAATTTAGTTTATATCTCGAAAACAGTTTACTGAACGTGTTAAGCCTATCGACACATCCACAGTAAGACTCGTTTATTACTTTTAAACTTTCCATTTCTTTAGCATACTGTGATAGTCCACTGATGTACTATCATTTCCTTTTTGAGACATCGAAATCTTTTTGTCTTTTTCAATGTTTTTGTACATTTTTGAAAATTTTCATATGTTTTTTGGATTTTAGATTTTTAAGAAATACTAAAGCAGAAAGATATTTACAAACCATACAAACCAATGCGGATTACGTGAATTCGTCGTTCGATTCGTATTCAACCTCAGCTTCCACACCTGTAAGCAAATTTTTAATACCGTTAAGCCGCATTAGATATTTAAATCTTGTTAATGGAAATGCTTTGGTATAAAAATCAGCCCTTTGTTCGTCGGTGTGGATTTTTTTATTCGAACCAATTTCTTTTCATAACAATCACGAATGAAATGGTATCGAATTTCAATGTGTTTTGTACGTGAGTGATGAACCGGATTTTTAGTTATATCGATGGCTGCTTTGTTATCTACAAATAAAGACGTGTCAAGAAACTGCAGACCATAATCCCTCATCTGTTGTTGAATAAAGAGGATTTGGGAGCAACAGCTGGAAGCAGAAATGTATTCCGCTTCACAGGTTGAGAGAGAGACCGTGGTTTGTTCTTACACTGCTACGTTACCAAACGTGTGCCAAGAACTGGCATCCTGCAGTTGTAGATTTCAAGTTCAGTTTGTCCACTCCGAAGTCCGAGTCAGCGTATCCAGTGAGATCAAAATTGTCGTTCTTGGGGTACTACAGGCTGGTGCTTGGGCAACCTTTCAAGTAACGGAAGATTCGCTTGACTATCTGCAAGTGTGACATTCGAGGACTTGACTGATATCTCGCACATAAGCATGTAGGATACATGATGTCCGGGCGCGATGCCGTTAGATACATCAATAAAACCTATCATCGATCGATACAGTGTTTCATCAACTTTCGTTCCCGTCTCGTCTACGCAAATCCCATGGTTCAGTGCCAGCGGTGTTGAAGCGGCTTTGAAGAATCCATTTCAAACTTTTGAGAATGTCGTGCACATATTAGTCTGATGAATGAATATCCCGTTGGAAGCTGATCCACTTGAAGACCTAAGAAGAACTTCATTTCGCCCATCAAGGACATTTCAAATTTCTTCTTCATGATTTTTTCAAACTCTTTGCACAGACTGTCATCCGTAAAACCGAAAATGATGTCGTCCACATAGATTTGTACTATTATCAGATGCGATCCAACTTCTCTGGTAAATAAAGTGTTGTCCACTGTGCCTCGTGTAAAACTATTCCTACAAGATGTTGCGATAACGTCTCGTACCAAGCTCTCGGGGCTTGGTGTAAACCGTACAAGGCTTTATCCAGGAGATATGCTTTGTTCTTGTTCAGTGGATCGACAAACCCTGGTGGTTGGCTGACATACACTTGTTCACGAAGTTTACCGTAGAGAAATGCAGATTTTACATCCAACTGGTACACCTTAAATCCTTTCCAAGCTGCAAACGCTAGGAAAATGCGGATAGATTCTAATTGCACAACCGGTGCGTACACTTCCGTGTAATCTATACCTTCCTGCTGGTGGAATCCCTTGACAACCAGCCAAGCTTTGTTTCTGACTATAACCCCCCGATCGTCTCTTTTACACTTGAAGACACACTTTGTATCAATAGCTTTCTGCTTCGGTGGCAAGTCTTCAAGCTTCCAAACACCCAACTTCTCGAACTGTAAAAGTTCCTCTTGCATTGCTGTCACCCAATTCTCATCAGCCAGAGCCTCATTAACTGTCTTTGGCTCTATTTGAGAAATGAAACATGAGTAGTAGCAGTAATTCTGAGTTGGTGCAACTCGGGTGTAAAAACAACTAAGTGCTTTGTTGATTTGGTTTCGTGTATGCACACCAGTTTGTAGTTCTCCTTTAATATTCGTCAAAGGATGGTACGAATATGATCGCGCATTTCTTCTTTGGGACATCAACTGAGCTTTGCTGATTTGAAACAATCAGATCACTGTTCACATCAACATTAGGAGTACTTGTTGAAGCTTCGTTCTGATTTCTCGGACTAGCAGATTGATTCAACAGATTAGAAATCAGCTCAACTTCTTCATCCGATGAAGTTTCATCATCAGCATCAAATGTCGGTGCTTCATCTGAATCAGAATTCTGATTCTGAGGCGTACTGGGCACTGTTGTGTTTTCTAATTCATTATAAGCATTCATTGGAGATGTAGAGGTGATACTTCTGCTTCAGAATTATTTTCAACTTGAACACCACTGCTATTGCTTGGACCTGATCCGGAAGATGAAGAATCCAACCTGGATTGATTAACCACAATTGGTCTAATGATTTGTTCTTGATTCGCTGACTGGTGAAGATAATATAACGCTGTAACTTCTTCATCAGACGGTTCTTCCAGCAAGTCAAAAGACTTCCAAAGATCTTGATAGTTAAACAGCCACGCGTCACCTCTCCTTTGAGTAGGATCCGTATAGTTGAAACAATCCACGTGTTGTGCTTCAATAACCTTTCTCAACGAAGGAACACATACTCTTCTTAACGAACTCGCATATCCGACAAAGAAACCTTTAAGAGATTTAGCCCCAAATTTGTCATCTTGGTCTATTACGGTACATGGCTCACCGAATGGTTCTAAGAACTTCAAATTTGGCTTTCGTCGATTTATCATCTCAAAACATGTTTTCTTTGTTGGTTTGACAGTGAGAACTCTGTTTAGCGTGTAGCAAGCCGCAGCAACCGCTTCACTCCAGAAGCTGATTGGAAGTTTAGAATCTGCAAGCATGGCTCTCGCAGTTTCAATCAAAGTTTTGTTTTTCCGTTCAGCTACTCCGTTTTGTTGTGGAGTATAGGGAGCACTAAACTCGTGCAGAATCCTTTTGCGTTGCAGAATTCCTTCATTTTGTTATTCTTAAACTCTGTGCCGTTGTCACTTCTAATGCGTCTGACCGGCAGATGATAAAGGTTCTTGAGTTTCTTGAATAGAATAACCAAGTTCTCGAACGTTTCGTCTTTTGATTCCTGAAAGAATACCCAAGAATATCTCGAATAGTCATATGTCACGACTAAGCAATATAAGTCTCCTGAGATGCTTCGAACATTTACAGGACCAAATAAATCCATGTGGATACGTTCTAATGGCAACTTGATTGAGTTTAGAATTTTCTTCGGATGAGATTTCTTGATCTGCTTTCCCTTTTTGCATTCTAAGCAGTGATCAGACATATGAAAACTCTGAAGATTTATACCATATACAAGATCATTATGAACCAAGTAATTCATTTTTCGCAAATGAATATGCCCCATCTTACGATACCAAAGAATAGAATCCTTTTCAGTAGCCTTTGTCACAAAACACTGCGCTGATTTTGATGCAGTGGTAGCGACGCCCATATCAAGAACATATAGATCATTTTCTCGAGGTGCTCGCATCAGAATCCACTCATCTAGTATTTTGAATCCCAGCTTCAAGATAATACACTCTTTATCGTTGAAATGCACCGTGAACTTCTTGTCATAAATCTGCGATATGCTCAAAAGTTTATTTTCCAACTCTGCAATAAAATTCACGCGATCGAATGAAACGACGCCATTGGAGAGTTTTCCCTCGGAGACTATCCTTCCACCCTGGTTACCCACCATTGATAGCTTTTATGTCGAATAGCAACGCTTTCATTCCCGTCATATGTCTAGACGCTCCACTATCCAAAATCCACTTAGAAAGTACGGATCTCTGGAGCCCCTGTACATTTCAACAATCTATTTAAAAAGCGAGACCCAAGCCTTTTTGGTCTTGGGTGGAATTGGATAACCATCATCAAAATTAAACTCACACTCATCAACATAATCGAATCCACACTCATCTGCATAATCAAATTCACATTCATCATCTGGATTTTCTATGATGTTTATGTTTGAAAACTTTACTGTCTTTTTATCTTTTGAATTGTTAACACTTGTAGTTTTGACATTTTCAGATGTGGTTTCAATTATGATTTTAGATTTTGATTCTTTCATGCTATCACTAGTCTTAACAAGCTCAGACTTAGTGATCTCAGATGTTGTTGACCGTTCTTTTCAATCCAGGCTTGAGATTTTATGTTAGCCTTCTTGATGTAAAAATTGTTTTCATTAGCCTTTGAAGTTTCACCTTTTTCAAAAATTGAATTTTCAAACTTAGGTTTGACTTCAGCTTTTAATTAATTTCTTTTCAAAATCTTTACAGGTTTTACAAACACTTGTTGCTTCGGTTTCACAACATTTGAACTTTCTTTCCTTCGAGGATAAGCCGGCTTTGATTTCGGACAGTAACGTGCAATATGACCAATTTTGTTGCACTTGAAACAAGTCCGAGAATCATGTGGATGTCCTTTTGTGGGTTTTACACCACTTGTTTTGGCACCACTTGCAATTTTGGCTTTATCTCGAAGTTCTTTCTGTTTCTTGAACTCATCGTTTGATTGTTTCCTGATCAAACTTTCCTCATGAACCGTGTTTGTCCCATATACAAAATTCATGTTTTTATTTTTGTATTCATGAAATGGTGACGTTTTCTTTTTAGGTTCATCTGATTCCTCTAATCCCAACCCAGCTCTCCGGTTTTCCGGATGATCACCACCATTCCTTCGCTAGTTATTTCTTTTAGGTTTGGAATAGAATTTTTTTTCATTGATCTCCAGATCATCTGATGTGACTTCCACGAGTTTAAAGAATTTGTCTAACAATTCTTTCTTCACGTTCTGAATCGGAAAACTGTCATCAAAGTATAATCTATCAGATTCCTTTATCTTGTACATGACAACATTAGGATCATCACATAGATCATTCTCCGATGATGTATCGTCATCTTCGGACTACGAATCAGAATTCTTTGAGCTTGAGTCGGCGCTTTTAAAGCTGCCTTCATCAGAATCGTTTAAAACATTTTCAACAACCTTTTTAACCACAACATCATCATCATCTGTTTTAGTATAGATTACATCAATGTTCTCTGGCAACTCAGTTTTCTTTTCAGATAACAACTCAATATTGAGTGCCTTATCCATCCCATCAGCGGATTTGCGACAATATTTCTCGCATAGGGTGGAGGAACATTGCTGTATTCTTTACCAATTTTCTTTTTAGGTTTCTCTTCTGATGGAATTGTCGGAATGATGTGATCAATGACATATGTGTTACAGGTGTAACTTTTTAAAAGATGTTGAACACGCTCTGTTTCAATTTTCATGTCCTGAAGTTGTTGCTTAGTTTCAGCAATGGTGTTAATATACATATTAATCACTTTTTGCTTATCCATTACTGTTCCTTTCAACATCCTTATTGTATCATGTTGTTCGATATTATTTCTATCAAGCCTTCCATAATCATTTTTCATTTTATCATACGCTTCCTTCATTGTGCGATAATCGTATTTCAAAAGTTCATTATGCACATTGTTTTCAGCGATGATCTTTGATTTTTCAGCACATTCAGAACATGGTTCGGTACATTTTGTACAAGGTTTTTCAACCTCTACAACATGTACTTTGACAACTTCATTTACCTCTAGACCTACCTTGGTTAGATTTGCTATTAAATCTTTGTCATCAATGTCCTTGAGGTTTTCGGCATTCACTTCTTGAGTAACATCAATGATTACTTCATCAGTTGATTTCTTCTCGGGAACTTGTTCCTTAGAACTTCCATCAAAATGACCTGCAAAATTATCACACGAATTAGGAGATAAAATTCCTTGCTTCTGCAAGTGGATATACTCCTCTTCTTCACGTTGTTGTTGCAGATATTATTCCAGCAGAATATTCTCCAAAGCCACTGCTTCTTCTGCAGAAGTATCTTCAACAATTTCAGCCATTATTGCAACTCCGGTCTTTTTACCGATATAAGAATTCCAGTTGAAACCGTCATCTTCGTTTGATGCAACCATAGCTTTCTCAGTGTTACTGCTATTCGGTTTCTCTTGAATTTCAACCTGAGTCTTCTTCGGGAAAGGCTTGTACTGAAGTGACTTCTTGTAATACTCGTTGCCTCCTCCGAATGGACTTTGATTTCCCGTTGCTTCAGGATTTTTGCACTCTCTCTTGAAATGTCCTTTTGGCGACATCTAAAGCACGTGACTTTCGTCTTGTCAAAACCTATTTTGTTGCTTGAATTTCCGATATCTCGGCCAGTGAGAGCAACGAACTTTGTGACCCTTTAAATGATAGATGCTAAACACCACTTGATATCCATCAACTCGAGTTCTTCTTCATCCACTTGGTCATAATCTTATGCCGTCATTTCGGGATTTCCAATTTTACCGGCTATAAGACTTTCGTATGACTCCAGAACAGTGACAAGAAGCGACATATTCTGTTTAGCGACTTGTTCCGAAACAACATTGTTCAAATTCACTGTGATGTTGCACTTGTATACACTCGAATCAGAATTTGTTTGTTGATTCTGATTTGCTTGATTTTGATAAGATGAATTTGAACCAGTACTTGAGAATGAAGACTGTGGACTTTGATCATATTGAGGATATGACTGATTCTGATTCTGCTGTGAATTGTTCGAAGAATTCACACTTGCGTTGAATGCTGTCTGAATCTTTGGACTTGAAATGTTATCTTGCATTCCACTCTTGTAGTACAAACCAACGTCTTGAACAACATTAGCATTCTTTGACTTTGCAATCTTCAAGAGTTCCATTTCATGGCCTTCGAGTTTATCGATAAATGTTGACAGCTTGAAGAATTCCCATTTATCGCTTTCCTTCAGAACCATTAGATAAGTAGTCCATTCTCCATCTGGTAGAGCGTCATCAAGCTTGTCGATGTACTCTTGTTCCGTCTTCTCGAGACCGTGTCTTCGCATTTGGACTTTAAGATGACAGAAGCGTTCAATCATCTACTTCATGGTCTCACCCTTCAGCATGTTGAAGATATCGAACTCTTTCATAATGAGCGCCTTCTTGCTTTTGATCATCTCCATGCTTCCTTGATACTTTTTTTGAAGAGAAAGCCAGAGATCTCTTGTTGTTATGTATTCCGGTAGCAAGACGAGAATATCTTCTTTAACCGATTGTTGGATAAGACTGATCATCTTCTTTTCAGCAATGTATTCGTCTTTCTATACAGTCGTGTAATTGTACTTTTCCAACACTTGCTGGTGTTCATCCACCGGAACAGTGTAACCTCTTTCAATCGACACCCAGCCTGCGAATGCATGGCTTGAACCCAATATGTAAACTTCTCCTTCCATGCTTCATACTCGTCCATGCTCATTAGCTTGGGCGGTTTAACAGTCGTGCCCATCTCGTTATCAAGATTGACTTGATGGATCACGTTGGCATTTGACGAACTAGCTCCAGACATAAAAGCTCTTTGAATATCATCCATCGTGAATAACGAGACGTGTACACTGAAAATACTCAAAAACTTTTGAAAATATTAGTTCTACTACAAGTTCGGTCAAACTTGTAGTTGAAATGAAGAATTTAGAGATTATTCACAAGTTCAGTCGAACTTGTGAATATTGATTTGAAAATTTTCCTTTTAGTAACATCGGTCGAACTTGTTGATGGATAATGTAAAGATTTTGTAAGTTCGAGCGAACTTAGCAAATGACTTTGATGAGAAACTAGCAAGTTCGGGCGAACTTAGCTAAAAATCTTTGAAATTTATCAAGTTCAGTCGAACTTGATAAAAATTCAATAAAAATCTAGCAACTTCGAGCGAACTTAACCAATTTTCTTCGAAAATTCACTCAAGTTTGAGCGAACTTGGCAAAATTTTCTTGAAAACAACTCAAGTTCGAGCGAACTTGGTAAAAAATCACTAAAAAGGTGAGTTTTTAGCACAAGTTCGGCCGAACTTGGCTAACAAGTTCGATGAACAGGATTTTGGAAAACATGGTTTTTTCAAATTTTTGACATCAATTATATTGATTTTGGTTTCCAATCTTTCAAGGGTTTATCTTTGTTGTAGTTTACATGATATGTTCAAAATTGAAAAGATTTTGACCGTGAATTCTTCATTTTTGATAAAAAAAAGTTAAAGAAAAATAGAAGAATGGAGTTGAAATATAAGTGTTCTTGTCTTGATACTATCAAATCAGGCTGTTCTAGCTCTGATACCATTTGTAGGACCGATCCTCGATGCTAAGGAACCTAATTTTGATATCTAACATCCATAATAACGGAAATATTACGTCGTGTTTACCAATACACAAGAATTAATCATTTAATCATTAGTTTTATTGATCAAACGTCAAGAGTACAAACTGACAGAGCTTCGCCTCAAAAATGCCAAAGTTACAAATGAGGAGCACTAGCTAGCTATTTATAGAACATCAAATCCGCTCATGAGAGACCGAAGTTTGCCCGAACTTGCTACTGCAAGTTCGGCCGGACTTGTCTATACATGACAAGTTATGAGCGAACTTGACTAAAACAAATATAAATACTTCGTACAGCTAGCCTATTCAGCTTTATTCTATACACACTCGATATAAGACTAAGACATAGACATTGTGCACCAACAACCTATTTATAGGAATCACAAGTTCGCTTGGGGAGTGCAAGTTCGGGCGAACTTGCTTAGTCAAGTTCGGCCGAACTTGACTATAACATCACAATCTCAAGCGAACTTGGCTA
The DNA here is from genome assembly GCA_947069175.1 of Scalesia atractyloides. Taxonomy (NCBI): domain Eukaryota; kingdom Viridiplantae; phylum Streptophyta; class Magnoliopsida; order Asterales; family Asteraceae; genus Scalesia; species Scalesia atractyloides. The sequence goes on along the minus strand of CAMTDV010000006.1, from coordinate 52,257,455 downwards.
TAAACTTTAATAAACTTCGAGATTTCGCTTCTAAATATAGACTCGATATTATACGATGACGTAGGCAACAGACATATGCATCAACACAGATGTTAACCCATCCACTGCTTTGATCATTTTTCCTACATCCACCCAACCAATACCAACACCTACAAGAATTCCTGATCATCCACCATCACCTACACTCAGGTTCAAGAGGAGAAAGGTTACAAAGGTCATTAATGAAGATGAGATCATTCCTGCTCCACTTCCATTGTCAGTACAACCTCTGACCTCTACAACAGTTGTTCCTCAATCTTCCATTCAAACAACTGATCAACCATTGAAAATAGTTCCTGCGGCAGTAAAGTTTCCTCTTGATTTACCAGCTGTAAGGGAAGAAATCAAGTCTTTCTACTCTGAAGAAAATCCTGAGAAAAGACTCATCCAATCTCTGGATGGCTATCCTAGACCAGCAAATATTGATGAATATTTACTACTTAAAGCCAAACAAGCAGAGGATATAGCCAAAAGAGATAAAGCAGGTAAAAGTGATAGAGAAGTGCAGAACTATATGCTGTTCAGCTGAGCAAAGTCAGAGTTTTGGAAGACTTTGTTAAAGACTTGTGCAAGAAGTTGTCTGAAATGGAAGATCAAAGTCTAAGACATGACTACATTGAGCACATCATGACCTACAAGAAGTACAAAGCTACCATGGAACATTTCAAGGATTAGATTGTGAGTGATCTAAAAGAAGAAATAGAGAGAATGCAAGAAATGTTAAAAGATCCTCACAAAAAGCCAACGCCTCCAAACTAGAAGAAATACAAGAAAAATTTGTCTGATAGATCTTTAAAGCTCAAAAGGAGGAAGGAAGAATTGATACAGAACAATTATGGATCAAGAAATCAGATTACTAGATTGGGAGAGTTGAGAGTGCTTGACACTTACAAAAAGTTGGAAGAAAGAAGGAAGAAAGATCCAAACATGCCTCCTAAGCCTGATTATTCATCAGAGAATGTGGTTTATAAAGCTCAACACTCTAAAAAGTCTGTATCAACATCTGCCCCTTCCACACTTGCCTTAAATCAATTAAAAAGGCAAGAGGAGATGGCTGAAGAAGATCAAGGAGTGTATGAACACATCAAAGAAGGAATCAAGTGCATGATTGACTATCATACTGATGAAGCCGATAAAAAGCTTGCAGCAGATCTTTCAAAGATGGCTCATCAATCAACTCCACCAACTCTACCAACCTCAACAATAAAGTGCCATCCTAGAAAGCTATCAGACCCAAAATTCTAAAATGGAAGGTTGACAAAAACTCCCAGGAATTGACTTTTCTCAAGTCTAATGGCGATGCTACCAAGATGAGAATGGAGGATGCATATGAGTTGTGTGCAGAAGACCTCCAAGATCTTATGGATCTGGTACTCGAAAAGGATGATGATGATAATGATGATGATGATGATGATGATGATGATGATGAAGTGTCTCTGAACTTTGAACTGCAATTTAAATGACAAATCAGAGAATTTCTGTTGAGGAATAAAGACCAAGAATAAATAAGTGTTTTGGCATCATCTATTCCAGAGGGATATTGTTGTGATTGAACCCTATACAAAGGAACAGATGATATACCAAATACACTATCCGCGGTTTGGTTACAACTATCAGAGGTGACAACCTCTGATGTATATACATTGCTTTCCACAAGATCTGTTTCCTATCATCTGTCTCAACATTTGTCAAAGGTCTGCCAGAAGAATAGAGATCAGAGTTTAGTTTATTAGTTTAATATTCAATGTAACAGTGTTTCGCACTATCAGGTGTTAGATAGCAGTGTTTTAGTTAGTTATTTAGTTGCTAAATGTCACTATCAACCCTGACGTCATCAAAAGATGCTCAGTGGTTAGATAGTTAGTATAAATAGGTGAATAGGTGTAACAGTTGAACTTGTCTATCAAAAGATCATTCACCAATTATTTTCTCTTAGTTTTTCTGTACTCAAACTATTTTTAATAGGCTGAAGGGGAGTTTGTGAATCACATGCAAATTTTATCAACTTAAAAGCATGATGATGATGAAAACAAACGACCTTTACTTGTAGTAAAAGTTTTCCATCTTATTCCGCTGCATTACCTTTCAATTCAATCATATTTCCATTTTTGAAACAAAAACTACAAGTAAATCAAACTCAGATCCTAACACAATGCATTTGGGGCATTGAAGGAGGTCCTAGTAAGCTTGAAGCAAGTTCTCGCAGGATCTATACACTTAACAAGACAAGAACTTTACCAAACCACCATTCTAACCCCCTTCCAAGTAGTTAACGTGCTTTATATAGACCGTGAAGACACGAATGATAAAATCAATGACATCATGAAGAAATGGTTAGGAAAATTCACTTTCAACATAAGAAACTATTTATTAAAGTCATTAATACATACCCAATTAAAAAGTGCCGAAAGATTAAAAATCAAAAGTAATACAATAAGACTTGTCTTCACCAAGTGATGTAAGAGATTAGCCAAGCATGACCTTTGTTTGACAAGAACTCTGACAATTAATCTTGGATCCCGAGACTACTACACACTCTAAAGATGATAGATGGATGATGGTTGTGGGTGTTGGTGTTGTAGTGGTGGTGGAATGGTTGCAAAGTGAGAGAATGCCTTTGAAGTGAACCAAGCACCCCTATTTATAGTCAGAACAGTGCCCCGGCCACGGCCCCATGTTCATCGGGCACGGCCCATGGCCGGCTTCTTCTCTTCCTCCATTAATTACAGTTGTTGATGCAGAATGTCTATTGTCTAGGTCTTGGATTGAGTCTGTATGTTTTAGAGCTTGTAATGTTTGAATTTTGAAGTTTATTTATGTTGTAACACAAGTTCGGCCGAACTTGTGTGAGACTGATCAAGTTCGCCCGAACTTGATCATGTCTAGCCACATTTCGACCGAACTTGGTGGTCTATATATAGATTGTCATGGTTCTTTCAATGTAACAACTTTACGACATTTACGGCGAAGCTCTGTCAGTTTGGATTTCAAGTTGTAATATCTTTGGACTTAATAAACTGACTATTAAACTGTAATTCTTGTGTATTTGGTTAAACTTGTCATATAAATTCTACAAATATGGACATTAGATACAAACTTAGGTTCCCGAGCTGAGGAAGACGGTCCTATCAAGTGGTCTCAGAGCCTGGATACCTGAATTTGCTAAAATCAACACAAGAATCAATCTATTTCATCTCATTTCCACCATTTTTCTTAACTTTTTCACATAATTGAAGAATTCATGGACAAAAATGGCTAAAAATTGAATATGTCATAGATAATCACATGATTACAAACCCCTGAAAGTTTGAGAATAAAAAACAATCGAATTCATGATGAAATTGTTAAAAAACCATGTTTTGCAGCATAACTTCGCTCGAACTTAACCAACAAGTTCGCTCGAACTTGATTAAAATCATCAATTTTTGGTGATTTTGAACATCTTCGCTCGAACTTGATTGTTTTTAAGTGAATTTTTTACTAAGTTCGCCCGAACTTGTCATTTTCATTGAAATTTCTGCTAAGTTCGCCCGAAGTTGAGTTAAAGCTTGGAAATTTTCAAAATCTCATTGTAAGTTCGACCGAACTTGATAAAAATCTGAACATTCTTGAAGATTTCATATAAGTTCGCCCGAACTTATTGTGAGGGTCCGTTGTATGGATCTTTCTGGTTCTAATTTGGCAAACCTAATGTAAACGTGCGGAATCCGTTTACATAGGCGACATTGGATATAAGTTTGTTACTATTTAATCACTGTTTCATTAATGTGTAAACGTTACAGGTCCTTGAAACACATGGACAGAGCTTCGCCGTCCAGTTGACAAAATCTCTGAAAAATTACAAATGAAATTTCAAGACTCCTATTTATAGGAGTGCAAGTTCGCTGGTGAGATGCAAATTCGGGCGAACTTGCTTAGTCAAGTTCGGCCGAACTTGACTATCCACACATCATTCCAAGCGAACTTGACCCTTTACAAACATAAACTTCGACATTTCGCTTCTAAATACAGACTCGATATTATACGATGACGTAGGCAACAGACATATGCATCAACAGACTCCCCTTAGATGTTGCCGTAGTCATCATTCTTCAATTAAGTTCCTGAATCTTTACTGTTCTCTTGATCTTTGTTTCTTTAATAACTTTAACTTCATTGATCTTCATAGCATCTACAATCTTTTTCTCTTTTCTTGAGCTTGTCTTGATACAACATAGAATCACCATGCTCCCCCTTGCTTTGAGCTTTCTTGAATCTTCAATCAACGTTTTATCTAGCTCCCTCTTAAAATCAACTTCCTGTCTCAAAGTTTCTCAAACATTCAAATAAACATTTCAGATTCAAACTTTGAAATTTCATAACACAAACATTTCAAATTTTAATCTTCTATCAGTTTTTAAACCCATTAGTTATTCAAGTCCAAATTAATGACCTTGAATATCTGATTTATGTATCAAGTTCAACTTAATGATCTTGATTAAACATTTTGACACTAAACTGACAGATTTATTCAAGGTTTTTAGATTTTGTTCAGCAACTCTAGACTTTAAAAATCAGTTTTTCATCATCCGTGGTCGAAAATAAAAGATAATATAGTCTTTTTGTTTTTAAGAAATGAATATCAAACACTAAGTATGTACAAACATATTTACAAATATAATTTTTTTGAGTTTGTGTTAAAGGATCATATCAGTTTTTGAGACAAATCACTAGTACCATTGACCTTTTTCTTAACACTAAGTTTTAAACAAATTTACCTAGATTGTCGATATATTTGTCCTCTTAAACTTCAACACATTTCTCAATCGTTCCAAGATATGTTAGATATGAAATATGAAACTTGACTTAACTATGGTTCCCATCTCAGAATATACTCCCGTATCAAGATTCCCTAGATTTCATCTTACAAGTGAGTATAGCGTAATTGATATCTGTATCTAGGTTAATGTGAGGCCTTGAGAGCTCAGGTTAGTAACATCGTACCGACAGAGAGATAAAGGCTCGACTTATAAGGTAGTATTCCAAAATGGAATCTTTTTGTACTGCAATTGTAGTATCTTTTGATATTTTCAATTGAATGCAGTTTTAGGGGATTTTTGCAAAAGCATTATAGAAGTTCTAGGCCATTGCTTACGCAAAATCAGAAGAACTTGTATAATACCCCAGATATCAACTATCTATATAGACCTCGTATCTCAGAATCAGGCAATCTCTCAAACAAAAGTTCGGAGTAATAAGTCTATATATCTGAGAGATGTTAATCCACAAGATTAAGCAGTTGTAAAATTTAGTTTATATCTCAGAAACTATTTACTGAACGTGTAAAGCCTATCGACACATCCACAGTAAGACTTGTTTAAACTTTTAAACTTTACAAATCCTTAGGATACTGTGATAGTCCAATGATGTACTATCATTTCCTTTTATCCACAAAACTATTTTTGTCTTTTTCAATGTTTTTGTACTTTTTGCTTTTAATATGTTTTTGGATTTTCTGAAAAAAAAATTTCTCCCCCTAAAATCAAAAACATATTTTTGTATTTTAGCACCAACTGATGAGAATCACTTCAATTCTCCATCCATTACTTCTTCACAATTATTCTTTTAAAGCTTTCTCCCCCTCATTATGACAAAAACCTTGACACTTTTACGTTTCTAACAATTTAAATCCATGAGTTTTGTTTGTTCAACAGTGAGGGTTATGTGATATTTTTCAAATTTTCTTCAAAAATTTATAAAATTTTAAAATAAACGTTATTTGAATGTGTTTTTGAAAAATTTTCTCCAAATATTTTTAAAATTTTAAAGTAAACATTGTTGGAACATGTTTTGTAAAAATGGCCTTTATATATAATATGATAACCAGCCCATCTTCAATGTGTGCTCTAGAACTCCATTCTTAGTAATTTGCGTTCATCTGAGAAGTTCCTGAACAAAAATTCAAACAGTTAGTTGAATAGAAACACCCAAGCATTTTTTTCCTTAGGCGTTATTTCTTCAACCTTAATTTTGATTTTCTTTACACAATCAGGTTTATTTTGGACTTTTTCAAGTTTTGGAAAGTCCTCTAATCTTTCAATTTTCACTGATTGTGTCACTTTCTTTCCTTTTACCAACCATGTTTGATTTTTCGTTAAAGCTTTCTTGAAATACAATGTAGAAACTATTTGTTCATTACTATTCAAGGATTCACCAGTTTCAAAATTTGAAAACTTAGCAATAACTGGTTTCACCTTGTTTATAATTTCTGTACATTGTTTCAAAACCTGTGTTGGTACTCCAGAATTTTTATTACCAAATATGAACAGATTTAGGATTAATTTGTAGACATTTTTTAGCAATGTGTCCAGTTAAACCACATTTATGACACACCCTGTTATCATATCGATCTTTTCTATTCAAACCATACACTCAAATCATAACACTGATTTGACGTCTGGTAGCCATTTTTCCTGCTTCTTCTATACCTTTGATTTGATCTTGAAGCACTGCGGTCCGACCTGAACCACTTATTCTCAAATTTTTGTGAGTTTTGTTTTTCAAATTTGTTTGATTTTTTATAATGATTGGATGATTGTACCGATGAACTTTTATTTTTAAAAGTCATAGAATTTTTAGAACTTTGTTTTTGTTCTTCATTCTGCTTAGAAGGTTTTTGCGTTGAGCATTCACCTTTTTCAGAAGATTGTAGAACAGTTTTCTTGAAATTTCTCTTATAGTTTTAAAAATATTTCATGTTTATCATTTTTAGGTCTTTCATCATCGATATCATCATCACAATCTTTAATTATGACATCGTCATAATTTGTAACAATGTTACTTATTAGAATTTCTTTTTTATTATTATTGATCGGTTTTGGACATATATGATCTAACTTTAATGAGGAGGTCACAAAACCTTTCAATCATTTTTCTGAATTAACAGCTTTATTTTTAACAGTCTCAACTTCTTTTTCAAGTTGAGCAATTTTCTCAATATGAGAATTTATTGCTTTTTGATTTTCTATATTTAATTTTTCAAAAACAATTTTTTCATTTTTAAACATTTTTATTTCATTTTGAAAATCTATTACCATTTGTAATTTTATATTTTCTAAAATTTTTATTTTGTTTTCAAAATTCTTTTCATTTTCTTTTAACTTTTTTATTTTCTAATGTCAAACTCTCAATCTTACTCAAGAGTTTTGCATTATCCGCCTAATAATTGTCTACATCATAGACCGGGCAGACTGGTTTAGAACTTGAAGACTCATTTGTGGATATACTTGAAACTAGAGCTTCACAGTTCTTAACCACTAAACTTATTCTTCAGAGATGTCCATAATTCTTTCGTAGTCTTGTATTATGTTATAAGTATCTGGATGACTTCCTTAACCGATTGCTGGATAAGATTAATCATTTTCTTTTCAGCAAAATAATCATCTTTCTGTTGAGTAGAATATTTGCACTTTTCCAGAATTTTCTGATTCTCATCTCTAGGAACGACATAACCTGTCTCAATCGCGACCCAACTGCGGAAATGCATAGCTTGGATCCAGTAGGTAAACTTTTCTTTCCAGGCTTCATACTCTTCTAATCTCATCAATATTGGCAGCTTCACAGACCCCATTTTGTTTTCCAAACTAATTTGTCGTTCAAAACACTTAAAAAATGATTAGCAAACAGACAGTTTCAGTAAAATTTGACTTTTTAATTGACAATTTTAACGTATCGGTTCGCTAAAAACGTTTAAAATTTTTCGGAAAACTGTTTTTACCATATTAGAGCTTTAAACTCATCTCGTCGATACGAATCTAATGATATATAATGTCCGAGATGTTTTTTTAGAAACCTCTAACAGCTTGTGAAATCAGCTACTTAACAAGTTCGAGCGAACTTATGTGAATTTTCAAGAGATAGCAAGTTCGGACGAACTTGTATAGACTTTCAACAAATTTTTATCAAGTTCGGGCCAACTTGACTAAAAATGATGAAAAAACAGTCAAGTTCGAGCGAACTTGAGTAAAAACCTTGAAAAATCAGTCAAGTTCGGGCGAACTTGATGAAAAATTTGAGTTTTTCAGTCAAGTTCGAGCGAACTTAATGTTAAATTCGAGCGAAGTTGTGATTTCAAACATGGTTTTTTCAATTTTTCGGTATGAATTCGTTTGTTTTAAGCTCTGATCTTTTCAAGGGTTTTACTATTATGGATTTTACGTATTATACTTGAAAATCAGTCCATTTTGTCCATGAATTGTCCATGAAAAGTTAAAAATAGAAGAAATGAGTAGAAAATGAGATGTTCAATGTCCAATGTCTTCAAATTAGGCCAATCCTGCTCTGATACCAATTGAGGGTCCGTTGTACGGATCTTTCTTTTTCTAATTTGGCAAACCTAATGTAAACGTGCGGAATCCGTTTGCATAGGCGACATTGGATACAAGTTTTTTACTATTTAATCACTATTTCATTAATGTGTAAACGTTACAGATCCTGGAAACACTTGGATAGTGCTTCGCCGTCCAGTTGACAAAATCTCTAAAAATTACAAATGAAATGTCAAGACTCCTATTTATAGGAGTGCAAGTTCGCTGGTGAGATGCAAGTTCGGGCGAACTTGCTTAGTCAAGTTCGGCCAAACTTGACTATCCACACATCATTCCAAGCGAATTTGACCCTTTACAAACATAAACTTCGACATTTCGCTTCTAAATACAGACTCGATATTATACGATGACGTAGGCAACAGACATATGCATCAATAAATTGAAATTGAAATTGAAATTGAAATCTGTTTTTCTTACAAGTTCGACCGAACTTGTCAGTTACTAATCGGTTTTCAAGTATTTTCGAACGTGTTTTCAGATAAATCGCCTGATTTTCAAGATGGATGATTTCCATAATGCGTTTGCCGCGGGAGTAGCTCAAGCTTCAACATCCAATGCTAATGTGGTTAATCAGATGAATCTCGACAACGAGATGGGTAGTACTACTAAACCGCTGAAGCTAATGAGCATGGATGAGTTCGAGGGATGGAAGGAGAAGTTTGCAAATTGGGTTCAAGCCAATCAATTCCACAGCTGGGTTGCGGTAGTGACTGGATACAAATGGCCAAAAGACGAACATGATCAAGATCTCGCTTTGGTTAAGTTTACACCCACTGATAAAGATGCGTATGTGGCTGAAAAGAAAATGATCAGTCTGATACAACAATCTGTGAAGGAAGATATCCTGATCTTACTACCCGAGTGTGAAACTTCACAAATGCTATGGGATGCTCTTTGTGCAAAATATTAGGGAAGTGACGAAATGATCAAGAGCAAGAAAGCCCTAATCAAGAAAGAGTTTGACATATTCACAATGATTAAAGGCGAGACAATAAAGCAAATGATTGATCGTTATTGTCATCTGATGGTCCAAATGCGAAGGCACAATAATTGTGAAAACCAATGATGAATAGATTGATAAACTGGCAGACGCACTTCCAGGGGGAGAGTGGACTACTTACTTGACGATTTTGAAATATAGTCCAGGGTAGCAACACTACAAACTATCATCGTTCATTGATAAATTGGAAGGACATGAGATGGAATTGATGAAAATGGCTAAGTCAAAGAACGCGAATGTTGTTCAAGATGTCAGTCTGTATTACAAAAATGGTGTTCAAGATATTCAGAGTCCGAAGATTCAAACGGCTTTCAGTGCGAATATGAATTCCTCGAATCATTCGCCTCAAAATCAACAGAAACTCAATCATATCTATAACACCCCAATCGCGTAATACATCAAGACGCGGCGGAAATATCATGGAGTCACGTTACAAATTGCTCAGCCACAACTGGAACTAAATTGTTTAATTATTATTACATTGTTTTACAATACAAAGAATACAACAAATTGTCTGGAAAACCTTGCACAAGTGCACAAATCCTTGTGAGCAATGTGCTGAGAAATCTAAAATCATAAGTGAAATGAACGTGCATAATGAAAATTTTCGATATGATTATCGCACGATGAAAGAAGCATATGATAAAATGAAAAGCACATATTGCAATGTTGAAAAAGCTAATCTTGAACTAAGTGCTAATATAACAATGTTAAATGCTACGGTAATTGAAAAACAAAAGGCAATTAACATGTAAACCATCGCTGAAACACGGCAAGAGATTCAAGACATGAAAATTGAAACTGAGAGAGTGAGGCAATTATTGCTCAGTTATACAACAAACGCTTATGTCATCGATCACATTCTTCCTACGATTAAGTCGGAGGAGATTGTTGAAAAATCAAAAGGTATGAAGCGTAAAGAGTATGGCAATGTTCCACCTCCACTACTTGCAAGCTATTGCCGCAAGAAAGTGGATGGTATTGAAAAGGCAACAAACATAACGCTTTTATCAGAAACAAAAGATTAGTTGCCTGAGAACATTGACGTAGTCTATACAAAATCAAACGATGACAAGCGGTTGTGAAAAACGTGGTAGAAAATGTTTTGGGAAGTGATACTGATACTGGCAGCTTTGAGAGCGCCAACTCAAGTTTGAACAGTTCGGAATCACAATCCAAAATGACGATATATCATCGGAAAATGATCTAAGTGATGATCCTAACGTTGTGATATACAAAGTTAAGGAATCTGATAGATTATATTTTGATGACAGCTTTCCGATTCGAAACGTGAAAGAAGATCAATTCGATAAATTTTTCAAACTTGTGGAAGTATCATCAGATGATCTTGAGATAAATGAGAAAAATTTTTATTTCAAAACCCAAGAAAATTCATAATAACTACCGAAGAAATGGTGGTGACTTTCCTGAGAACAGGGGAGCAGGATTGGGTTTGGATGTTGAAATTGAACCAATTAAGAAACAAAAGTCACCATTTCATGAATACAAGAATAAAAACATGAAATTTGTGTATGGGACGAGCACGGTTCAGGAGGAGAATTTGATTGGAAAGTAATCAAATGACGAGTTTAAAAAAGAGAAGGAACTTTGGGATAAGGCTAAATCTGCAAGTGGAGTAAAACCCACTAGTGGACATTCTCATGATACTCGGGCTTGCTTCAAATGCAATGAAGTTGGTCCCACATTGCACGCAAGTGTCGGAAGTAAAAGCGTGTGTATCACCGAAGAAAGACAGTTTCAGAAGATGAGAAACTTAAGCACCCAGAGATTGTTAAACCAATTACAACTTAAAACGAAACAATGAATCTAAAAATGAAGTGAAACCTAAAACAGAATCAAAGTTTGAAAATTCAACTTTTGAAAAAGGTGAAACTTCCAAAATGAACGAAAAAAAAGATTCAAAATTCTATGTTAAGAAAGCAAGAATTAAGTCACAATCTTGGGTTGCAAAGAAGAAAACATCATTTGAAGGTGCAAAATCTGAATCAGTCAAGACTGATAATGTCATTTACACACAGACTGATCAGAAAGTTCCAAATGCTGATTTAAAACTTCCGACTTACGATATTCCTATCCCACCCAAGACCTGAAAGGCTTTGGTTTTGCCTTTTTAAGTAGTTTCTTAACATGTGCAGGGGCTCCAAAGATCCATCTTATCGAAGTGGATTATGGATAGCGGAGCTTCTCGCCACATGACAGGGATGCGTGCCTTGCTCTACGATATCAAATCTTCTCAGATTTGTGACAAGCAGTTCACCACACACTTCAATGATAAAGAGTGCATGATAATCAAACGGGTTTCAAGATCCCAGAGGAATGGATTCTAATGCGTGCTCCGCGCGAGAATGGTCTATACGTGCTAGACATGAGCATTGCAACTACTACTTCAAAGTCGGCTCAGTGTTTTGTTACAAAGGCCACAGAGAAGGAGTCTATTCTTTGGCATCGAAAGACGGGTCATATTCATTTGAGAAAGATAAATCATCTGGTTCACAACGATCAGGTTGAAGGAGTGAATCTCATAAGCTTCCACATGACGGATAGTTGTCTTGAATGTAAGAAAGGGAAGCAAATCAAGAAGTCACATCCTAGAAAGATTCTATACTCCATAAAGCTACCGCTTGAAAGATTGCACATGGATCTTTTCGGTCCAGTAAACGTTCGAAGTATATTAGGAGATCTGTATTGTCTTGTAGTAACAAGACGACTATTCACGGTTTTCATGGGTCTTCTTCCAGGAGAGTAAAGATGAGATGTTTAATAATCTAATGATTCTCTTTAGGAAGATAGAAAAGTTGTACCATCTCCGCATTAGACGTATCCGTAGTGATAATGGTATAGAGTTTAAAAATGACCTAATGAAAGAGTTCTGTAATGACAAAGGCATCCTACATGAATTTAGTGATCCGTACACTCTGCAACAAAATGGAGTAGCTGAAAGGAAGAACAGAACGTTGATAGAAACTGCAAGAACTATGCTTGCCGATTCAAAGCTTCCTGTCAGCTTCTGGAGTGAAGTAGTTGCAGCAGCTTGCTATACATTAAACCGAGTCTTAACATGCAAACCAACCAAGAAAACTTGCTTCGAAATGCTCAATCGAGGGAAACCAAATCTGAAATACTTAGAACCTTTTGGCGTACCATGCACTGTTATTGATCAAGATGGAAAGTTTGGTGCTAAATCTATTGATGGTTTCTTTGTCGGGTTATGCATCTCCACTCAAAAGAGTCTATCTTCCAAGTCTAAGGAGGGTGGTAGAAGCAAAACACGTTGACTGCTTTCGGTACACAACGCCTATTCAAAGAGCAGGAGACGCTTGGTTATTCAACTATAGCGAATTATGGAAATCTTTGACTTCCCAGAAGAACCTTCTGAAGAAGACATTGCAACGTTATATTATCTTCATCAGCAAGCAAACCAAGAACAGATTATTAGACCAATAGTGGTTAATCAACCAATTTTTGGGTCATCATCTTCTTCTAGTGCAGGTCCAAGTACTAGCGGTGTTCAAGAAGCTAACGTTGATCAAGAGACACCTGCTACAGAACCAGTAAATGTTATAGAACCCGTGATTTCTACAGTGGAACCCAATCTTTTTGAAGCACACAACTCTGACTCTGACGAGGCTCCGACGTTTGATGATGATGGAGAATCTTCTTCCGATGAAGAATCTGAGCAGATAACAAGCATGTTGAATCAATCTGCTGACCCGGGAAATCAAAATGAAACGTCTTCTAGTGCTCCTACAGTTGAAGTTGTGGCGGACTAGAATATCACTAATCAAGAGACTATTGTTGAAGTTCCTAGTGAGGTGATGCCAAGAACTTATTCTTATCACCCATCGAATTCAATAATCGGCGAATTACAAACTGGCGTGTGAACAAGGAGCCAAATCAACAAAGCTTTAAGTTGTTTCTAACTCGAGTAGCTCCAGTTCAAGAGTATTGTTATTATTCATGTTTCATATCCCATATTGAACCAAAAAGTGTGTCTGAAGTTTTAGGGGATGAAAACTGGGTACAGGCGATGCAAGAAGAATTGCTACAATTTGAAAAGCTTGGTGTATGGAAGCTTGTTGATCTACCTGAGAACCAAAAGGCGATCGCTACCAAATGGGTCTTCAAGTGCAAGCGCGATGATCGTGGAGTGATAGTGCGCAACAAAGCTTGGCTCGTTATCAAGGGATTCCATCAACAGGAAGGAATTGATTATACCGAAGTATACTGCTACAGAACCAGTAAATGTTATAGAACCGTGATTTCTACAGTGGAACCCAATCTTTTTGAAGCACACAACTCTGACTCTGACGAGGCTCCGACGTTTGATGATGATGGAGAATCTTCTTCCGATGAAGAATCTGAGCAGATAACAAGCATGTTGAATCAATCTGCTGACCCGGGAAATCAAAATGAAACGTCTTCTAGTGCTCCTACAGTTGAAGTTGTGGCGGACTAGAATATCACTAATCAAGAGACTATTGTTGAAGTTCCTAGTGAGGTGATGCCAAGAACTTATTCTTATCACCCATCGAATTCAATAATCGGCGAATTACAAACTGGCGTGTGAACAAGGAGCCAAATCAACAAAGCTTTAAGTTGTTTCTACACTCGAGTAGCTCCAGTTCAAGAGTATTGTTATTATTCATGTTTCATATCCCATATTGAACAAAAAGTGTGTCTGAAGTTTTAGGGGATGAAAACTGGGTACAGGCGATGCAAGAAGAATTGCTACAATTTGAAAAGCTTGGTGTATGGAAGCTTGTTGATCTACCTGAGAACCAAAAGGCGATCGCTACCAAATGGGTCTTCAAGTGCAAGCGCGATGATCGTGGAGTGATAGTGCGCAACAAAGCTTGGCTCGTTATCAAGGGATTCCATCAACAGGAAGGAATTGATTATACCGAAGTATATGCCCAGTTTCTAGATTGGAGTCCATTCGCATTTTCCTTGCATTTGTTGCTTGGAAAGGATTTAAAGTGTACCAGTTAGATGTGAAATCCGCTTTTCTGTATGGTAAACTACGTGAGCAAGTGTACGTTGGACAACCACCAGGATTTGTGGATCCGCTGAACAAGAAGAAAGCCTATCTCCTGGATAAAGCATTATACGGTTTACATCAGGCCCGAGAGCCTGGTACGAGACGTTATCTCAACATCTCGTCGGCAACGGTTTTATCAGAGGAACAGTGGATAGTACACTCCTTACCAGAGAAATTGGAAACCATCTGATTATTGTAAAATCTATGTGGATGACATCATATTTGGTTCAACAAACGACGATCTTTGCAAAGAGTTTGAGAAAATCAAGAAGAAGACATTTGAGATGTCTTCGATGGGCGAAATGAAATTCTTCCTCGAATTGCAAGTAGATCAGTTGCCTAACGGGTATTTTCATTCATCAGACCAAGTATGTTCATGACATCTTGAAGAAGTTTGAAATGGAAAGCTCAAAGCCATTATCTACTCCTCTTGCTCTCGATCACGGAATTTGCATCGATGAAACAGGAACCAAAGTTGATGATACTCTTTACATATCGATGATAGGATCTTTGATGTATCTGACGGCATCTCGCCCAGATATCATGTATCCTACCTGCCTTTGCGCCAGATATCAGTCCAGCCCAAGAATCTCACACATGCAGATCGTGAAGCGAATTTTCAGATACTTGAAGAGTTGTCCAAGCACCGGCTTGTGGTACCCGAAGAACGATAACTTTGATCTGACGGGATACGTTGCTTCTGATTTTGGTGTAGATAAGTTGAATTGAAAATCAACTACAGCGGGCTGCCAGTTCTTCAGAACATGCTTGGTAACTTGGCAGTGTAAGAAACAGACTACGATCGCTCACTCTACCTGTGAAGCTGAGTATATCTCGGCCTCCAGCTGTTGTTCACAGATTCTATGGATCCAACGGCACATGAGAGACTATGGTCTGTAATTTCTTGACACTCCACAGTATGTTAATAATAAGGCAACTATTGATATAACTAAAAATCCAGTTCATCACTCTAGAACAAAACATATCGAGATTCGATACCACTTCATTCGTGATTGCTACGGAAAGAAGTTGGTACGAATTGAGAAAATCCACACCGATGAACAAAAAGCTGATTTTTATACCAAACCATTTACTCTATCACGGTTTAAATACTTAAGAGAACTAATGGTATGAAAAATCTTTTGACAGGTGTGGAGGCAGAGGTTGAATATGGATCGGACGACGAGTTCTCGTGATCCTCATTGGTTTGTTACCTTTTTAGGGTTAGAATTTCTTAAAACTAAAATACAAAAATATGTTTTTGATTTTAGGGGGAGAAATGTTCGAGAAAATACAAAAACATATGAAAAAACAATAAGTACAAAAACATGAAAAAGACAAAAGGATTTTGTGTCAAAAAGGAAATGATAGTACATCAGTAGACTATCATAGTACGCTAAAGAATTGTAAAGTTTAAAAAAGTATAAACAAGTCTTACTGTGGATGTGTCGATAGGCTTTACACGTTCAGTAAATTGTTTACGGGATATAAACTAAATTTTACAACTGCTTAAACTTGTGGATTAACATCTCTCGGATATATGGACTTAGTACTCCGAAATTTCGTTTGAGTGATTGCCTGATTCTGAGATACGAGGTCTTTATAGATGATTGATATCTGGGGTATTATCCAAGTTCTTCTGATTTTGTGGAAGCAATAGCCTAGAACTTCTATAATACTTTTGCTAAAAACCCCAAAACTGCAAGCAAACTTGTAAAGAATCAAAACATCTAATTATTTGCAGTGCTTAAAAGATTCCTTATATGGAACACACCTTAAAGTCGAGCCTTCATCTCTTTGTCAATACGGTGGTATTAACCTGAGATCTCAGGTCTCGCATAACCCAGATACAGATATCAATTACGCTATACTCACCTGTAAGATGAAATCTAGGGAATCTTGATACGAGAGTATATTCTGAGATGGGAACCATAGTTGAGTCAAGTTTCATAATTCTAACTAAGATATCTTGGAACAATTGGGAAATGTGTTGAAGTTTAAGTGGACAAATATATCGACAATTTAAGTAAACGAGTTTAGAACTTAATCTCATCATAAGGTCAATGGTACTGGTGATATGTCTCAATCAACTGATATGATCCTTAGACACAAATTCACAAAAATATGTTTGTACATAGCTTATTTGATTTCAGATTTAAACCCAAAAAGATTTTCAGTGTATTTTAGCATAAACTTTCGAAAATTCAAAAAGATTTTATTTCTACATTGTTTTCAACAGCCAATGATGGAAAGTGGATCTTCGGAGTTCGGAATGGTGCTAAGTGTATAATCTTGATGACAACGGGTTCGGAGCTAATCTGTTAAATCAAAATACACGAAAAAGATGAAAAGTTCATTAACTTGAAACTTTAAAACTTGAAATTTGAAGAAATAACATCAATTTGTTCATAATATGTCAAACCGGGGTTATTAACTTAGACTCGGCAGACAAATCGGTTAACCAAGGTCATTAACTTGGACTTGGTCAACTAAGTGGATTTTCATAACTGGTAAAAACATGTGAAAGTTTAGGGTTAAAATTGTAAAAGTTGAAAAGTTGAATTTGGGAATACCTAAGTTCGGCCGAAGTTATCAGGATATAATAGAACCATCAGTCTATATCTTTGGGCGAAGTTAGTGTATAATAACTGAGACTTGATTAGTAAGTTCGCCTGAACTTAACATGATATATAATGATCAAGTTCGCTCCATTGTACATTATCAGTTTTCATCTACTTCGAGCGAACTTAGAGCGTGTTTGAGCGAAAATCAAATTTGCAAACTTTGTGCCGAAAGGCTGCACGATTTAGACCAGATATTAAGTGATTAGCACACTTAATACCATGCTGAGGTAATGATTGCCCGATTGAACCATTAATTGAGCATAACTGAATAGACATGGACCGAATTGATAAAACTGATTAGATCTAGGATTGTAATGAACAAATTGATGGTTGAATTGATCTAATTAACATGAAAAGATGCTAAATAAATGTTAAAATCAAAGATCGGATCTTGTTTGGAATGTTACAGGTTTGCTTGAAGAAGATAACAAGTTCGCCCGAACTTGTTAAAGTTGTTATGAAACAACTTCGGGCGAAGTTGTTATCCTTATATATAAAAATTGATACTTAAGTAAGTTCGCCCGAACTTACTTAATCTTTTCATAAAAACTTGTGACATCAACATGTTCGCCCGAAGTTGAATGGAAATTGTTAACATTTGTTTGAATGTGCATGTTTCGGCCGAAGTGTCTGTTTTGTATAGATAT
The DNA here is from genome assembly GCA_947069175.1 of Scalesia atractyloides. Classification (NCBI taxonomy): domain Eukaryota; kingdom Viridiplantae; phylum Streptophyta; class Magnoliopsida; order Asterales; family Asteraceae; genus Scalesia; species Scalesia atractyloides. Next base: position 52,239,720 of record CAMTDV010000006.1, on the reverse strand, counting down.
GTGTTTTTGGTCTTCAAGTTCGCCCGAACTTGATAGATTTTGATGAAGATTGTCATTTTGCTAATTTGCTCGTTTTCTCTATTCGCGGAATATCAAGCTTGTCGTTTAATAAGTTCCACAACACGTGTATTTCACTTGACGAAAAGATATATCCGACACTGACAGATTTTGCAGAGATATTGAAATTTTTAGGTCGGATTACCATAACAAAGGCAATCACAGACAAGCACGTGGTATATAGATCGCATCTCTACCTTTTCTGGAATGCAGCAACATATGATGAGGTGAACAAGGTGATTAAGTCTGCAGTTCGCGTCGGAGACGAAGATAAAGAAATTTTGATCACATAAGCTGACATCCGACGAGTATTAGAATTCAATGATGATAAAAGTGGTCCGATAAGCTTTGAGGAACGGATGGTCAAAGGTTGCTTCTTCAGAATGGGATATAAAGGGCACTCGAACGAAACGACAATGAAGAAAGGAAGTGTTCCTCTTCCTTCCAAGCTGTTACTTCACGCCATCAAACATGCTTACAGTCATAGGAAAGCTGGCCTCGACGACATACAAGATTATATGGCATGCATGGTTACTGCTTTGGTGCTTAACAAGAAGTTTAATTTTTCAATAGTGGTATTCAACTTTATGGCGAAGAACATGGGTAAAAAACGTTTGGTGATGTATCCCAAGGTTCGTGCAGATGTTGATAGAAGAGAAATTTCAGAATATTGTGAAAGATCCAAATGATATTCTCTATCTCAGTCACATGGATGAGACGACGCTAAAGAAACTCAAGATTATCAAAAGCAAGACTGCTCCTGTTCCTAAACCTGTGTTTGGAGCTATTTCTGATGAACACTATGTTGCACCTCCAGAGAATAAGTGAAGAAAAGAGAATAGTGGTGACAAGAAAGAAGAAGCTGAGCTTTTAGAAAACTTTAAATGAAAACATGGAGATTGGTATATCAAACGCGTGGTGGTTGTTGAGAAACAGAATAAAAAGAGGGCTTCTAAGAAAGTTGATACTATGCTTGTTGATGAACCTGACGAAGATGTTCAAAATGTTGAAGGTTCTAGCGCTGCAGCAAATATTGAAAGTCAAGAAAAAGAAGACGATGTTATTTCTGCGACTTCAGAGAAGGATGATGAATCGTCTGAAGATCCAATTGATGCAAGTATAAAAGCTGCCAAAAGGAAAAAGAGGAGGAAAGATTGAAAAAGATAGGCGAAGATCTTTACGAGCCTTTTGCAGAAGAAGCTTTAGATTCTGAACGACCAAAAAAGAAAGCAAAGTGATCAAAGTCAAAGGCCGGAGATACAATGAAAGCTACGGGTTCTCCAAGTACTCGTGGTAGAAAGAAAGCTCTGAGTCGAAGATATACAAGTCAAAAGCAAAGAAAAGGAGTTACACAAGAACCTCCTGTTTCTGAAATGAAAGAAATTTCGATTGTAGAATCACAGGTGCCACCGACGAGTGTTACACAAGAACCACCGTCAGTTAATGTTGAAGTGCCTATTCAAGTTACACCAAAGTCAACACCAAAGTCTGCAATGAAAGGAATACAATCTACTCCAACAAGTGTTAGAGAGAGACAATTTAAAGATGCTTATGGTGAAGTTCCTGACAACATTACACAGCCTGTCACTGCAGAAGATCATACAGGATGGTTTGAAGATATTCCGATTGATAAGCTAGAGCAGAGGCTTAAATATTTGGAAGATAAAGCTAAACAGAACGAAATTGATAAAGTAGAACTTGAAAAGAAGCTAAAGCAGAGCGAGGTTGAAAAGGAGATCTTGAATGACAAAGTAAAGTTTCTTGAAGATGATCGTGGTTACTTGAAAGCGATGGTTGAAAGTCTTGGTGCTGCTAATGCAAAATTAGAAAAAGAGATTGTTGAACTAAGAGCAGAACATGATATGAACGATAGAAGGTTTGCAAGGTTACAGAAAGTGCTTACTAATAGTCTTGGTATTGATTTCAAAGCTGAGTATGATCGTTTAGATGTTCAAGAAGCGGAGGAAAAGGCTGAGAAAGAGATGATTGAACAAGGCAAGGGCAAGAATGTTATCGAAGGTGTCCGTATTACTTCAGAGGAGCATATGATTGAAAAAGTTGTTGAAACTGAAAAAGCTTCTGAATCTGAGGTTATTACTGAAGATGCTCTGAAAGTTACATCAGTTGAAGAGGTTACTGAAAAGTATGATGACTAAGAGGAAGACAAAGATCAAAATGATGACGACCCTGCCGGTGATGACACTAAAGATGATTCAGAAAATGATGATGATGACGATAATGATCAGGGGCGTTGGTTTGAAAGTTGACTCCACGAAAGTACATTCTGATTTTTATTTCGAATCTTTGATCAATGACGGTGTTAATATGGAAGATGCTTCAAGTAAGGGGGAGTCTACGCAGCAAACATGGCAACAAGATGTTGATAGTTCACAAGCTGTCATTGTTATGCCTGTTACTACAATGCATGAAAAGCCACTAATGATAACGTTAGATCCAAGTTTGAAGAAGGGGAGATTGCACACAATTACACCAAAGAAGAGTTGGCAAAAATGTTTGAAGTTGACACTGATTCTTTCGAGTTTGACTTCGAGGAAGAGTTGGTGAATATAAAGACTTTCGAGCCAAAGAAATATGTATATAAACGTGTATCTGATGCTGACGATTATGATCGAGTGATTTTCGAAGATTCTGATGGTGATATTGAAGCAGAAGAGTATTCTAATCTGAATACTGACAAGTTTCCAACAATTGAAGAATTAATGAGTTAGATAGATGTTGATCTTTTGAAGCAAAAGATTGAAGAGGTTGTGAAGACGGGCAATATTCCTACACGTTACACTAAAGAGCAAATTGCCGAAGCTAAAAGATCATGGTTCAAAGAGATGCCCAAGGAGAGAAAATTCAAAAGACCTCTAGCGTTCTTCACTCGTGATAAAGATGTTTCTCTGGGGGGATATTCTAAGTTGGGGTTGGATTCGTGAACTTGATGTTTATACTATTAAAAGAGAGTATGGGGTTCAGTATTCCGACATCTGATTGACATCAAGATGTTGTCGTATGAAATTGGTACAAACGAGGAACATTAGCTATCAGATGAAGTTTAACGAACAAAGACTGTGGAGAGTGATAAAGTTTGAAGCTTTAAGAGGATTCGAGTTGTGGAAACCATTTATTCCAAAACATCAAATAAAGATTAATAAGAAAACGGGAGAGAAGGATATCACGCTAGTGATGAAGCGTCCTCGAGCCATGAAGAATATGCCACTGAAGCCAATCGAACAGGATTTCTATCCGTTGTTTAGATAGTGACAAACTGATCCAGAGACGTGCGAAGCGGTTATTGTTTTGAAGTTTGAAGAGCAGTTGGATATTGGGAAAGAAAGTTCAGCTGAAATTTTACAAAAGGAAGGTTTTAGGGGGCTATGGAGAACTATTCGCATACTAGACCCGATGTGGCTAGTTAATTGTTCAAAGGAAGATATAAAGTGCTTGTTCTTCAATAAAATATTCTTTGATAAACGTGAAGAAGTCCAAGCGAAGCAATACCAAGGTGTGGTTAATCTTTGCTATACACACGGTATTAATTCAGGGCACATGTGGGAATCCAGGTGGAGAGAGCTTGAACGAGAAGAGTTCTTAAAGGAGGAGAAGCGTTCATGAGAAAGGAAGGGAGTCAAGAATTAGAAGATTTCAATGCATGAAGTAGTCACCTCCTACAGATCAAACGCCTATCCCAAAGCAAGAACGTAGAAAGAAACCATACAAGAACTTCTTCGGAAGGTGTTAGAGATTGAATACTGATCAAGACGCTGCGACAATATGCAAGGGGGAGTTTGTTGGTGCAGAATGTCTATTGTCTAGGTCTTGGATCGAGTCTGTATGTTTTAGAGCTTGTAATGTTTGAATTTTGAAGTTTATTTATGTTGTAACACAAGTTCGGCGAACTTGTGTGAGGCTGATCAAGTTCGCCCAACTTGATCATGTCTAGCCACATTTTGACCGAACTTGGTGGTCTATATATAGGTTGTCATGGTTCTTTCAATGTAACAACTTTGCGACATTTACGGCGAAGCTCTGTCAGTTTGGATTTCGAGTTGTAATATCTTTGGACTTAATAAACTGACTATTAAACTGTATTTCTTGTGTATTTTGTTAAACTTGTCATATAAATTATGCATATATGGACAATAGATACAAATTTAGGTTCCCGAGGAGGACGGTCCTATCAATAGTTGTCAGCAGAGGGCCCCACACGACCCCATGGCTTCTGGACACGGCCCCGTAGTCAACTCTTCGCTGTAATATCAAGATACTGCAAATCTTAGAGTCTGATCACGCCCCATGGTGATCTGGGCATGGCCCCGTAGTGGGCGTAGAAGCTTCTGCAGGCTTTGTCTTTAAGTGTAAGGTCTGACCTTGCCCCATGCCTGGCTGGGCACGGCCCCGTGGTCAGCTTCTGTTTCGTGGTCAGCTTCTGTTTTTTTATTTTTGTCTTTGAGGTGCTGTTGAGGGGTCAGGCATGTTGTGTTATTCCTTCTTCTTATATTTGTGTTGGTTTTTGGCTGCTTATTTGGTTCTTTTATTCTTTTAAGTTCATTTGGTCCTGTAAATTCAAAAGGAACAAAGAAACGTGTTTTTTCCAACATTAGTACTAGAAAAGGGTTAGTTTTATGCCTCACTTGATGTAATTTTATGTTGCATTCTATACACATCAAATATCCCCACAGTTGAATCTTTGCTTCTCCTCAAGCAAAACTTTTTAATTGTGGCTTATAACCCAAACAGAATAGGTAAAGAAGTTTTGTGGCTTGTCTTGAGTGTTGGGAATCCAAGGTCTTTATTTAATTTTATTTTTATTTTATTTACAATCTTATTCGTCATGATTTATTTAGAACATTTTTAAGAAAAATTATTTATTTGGGCATAACATGCCTCTTTAAAATTCTATTTATTTATATACAAGTTCACGTACCTCACGGGAGATCGCTCAACACTCGGTCGAAGATGTATTTTTGTGATAACACTTGATTCCGGCATGGAACTTACTTCTACCATATGCTTGCCAAGCGATCAAACCTCCTCCTATTTAACTATAAACTTTTGTAAATATCAAGAGGTCTTTTGAAGGGGTTAGGCTTGGGCTAAGGGTAGGTGATTTTTGGGTTAGTAGTTAGCAAAATGGCGAAAAGCGTAAAAAGCGTCGGTTGTCGTAAAACTTTTTGTTTTTTGTGACATTTATTTAAATTAAGCATATTCAAACAAGATTTTTTAGGAACTTGTTTGGTTATTGCAAGAACTATGTTTTTTTCATGTGTGTCACAAGATAACCAAGCTTTTTACTAAAACAAATGGGTTTCAAAGAAAAAGGCTTTGGTGGGTAATGGGTGTTTGTCTTACACGGTTTTTGAAATGAAAAGGTTTATGCTCAAAGGGGTTAACTAGGGGGTTAGTCCTAATGCCTCCATCATTTAATTACTTGTATTTAAGTCAGTGAGGACCCGGAATGTATCGTCTTGGCAAGTTCTAGAGTCGTAAGAACCAAGCAGCTATTCACACAAGAAACGAAAAATGAGCATTTAGTTTGAAGATGTATGTATGTATGCTCGATAAAGGCTCAAAAACTCTCTTATTGTGGGAATGAGTTTATAGTGAACAAATATATATAATCAAATTTTTAAAAGATTTGTTATGCCTTTTTATAATTTTCTTATTTTGGTTCTTTTTTTATCACGATGCTATCGGCTGTAAATTTGTAAAAACATAACTTTTTTAGAACTTGTTATTCCCAAATTAAACCAAGACAAGTAAAAAAATGAAAAATTTGAAACGATTTGGGGTGATTAGCGGTTCCAATATGAGTTTTGTGTAAGGCTTGTTATTAGGACTTGCAAGATTCAAGGTTCTAGCTTCCCCCCGCACTTAAATTACACATTGTCCTCTATGTGTCCAAAATAAGTTTTTCGGTTGATTCAAATGTGTAAAGGCGTGTTAAAAACAAGTTTGTATGTTACTTGCACCTGGCCACGGGTCCATGTTGTCCGGGCACGTCCCTGTGGTCAAAGTGCCAGTATCAAATATGTACAGAAGGCTGACCACGGGGCGTGTCCATTGGCCACGGCCCGTGGTCAGTTACCTGACCAAAAAAAATTTCTGCAAAGCTCCGCGCACGGGGCGTGCTGGGTTAGGCACGGCCCCGTGCTACACTTGCTGGGAAGCTGAAAATTTTTCGGAAGGCACTGTTTACATGCATGGGGTGCGGTTTTAACGCCCCTTTGGCATTTTTCATCTTTTCAAGTGCGATTTATTTCTGAAATGTAAGATTAGACTAGAAAACAGAATAGTTAAACTAAATTAACACTAAGGATAGTTCCGCGGAATGCCTCCGTCGTGTGACACGTTTATAAGGGTCCTTGGCTAGACCCAAAGCCCGTCATATGTTACCCGAGCGGGGTGTCTCGCATCCCGTGTTGCACCGTCGGAGAGCGTCATCCAAGCTTGAGTCTATAACATCCATGTAGTTGACTGGGTCGTCCTCTACTCTTTTTCCTACCCTGAACTTCATCTCCATATCTCCTACCCTCAATGTTAATTTCCCGTCGCTCATATCCACCATGGCACGAGCGGTGGCGAGGAATGGTCTTCCTGGAATGAGGGGAACTTTGGTGTCTTCTTCCATGTCGAGTATGACAAAGTCAACCGGAAAGACAAATTCTCCGACCTTTACCAAAAGATTCTCGTGACACCTTGTGGGTATTTGACCGACCGGGTTGGGTTCCGGTACAAACCATATTTATCATACAAACCGTAAGAACAGATCCTAGCACTTAAAAAAGTTAAATTAGCACATACTAAAACAATACATACATAAAAGTAGCACTTTCGAATTATATTAGCACATAAAAATTAATCAAGATAACTGATTTTAGCACATACAATATCAACACTTTTCTTTATCAGCACATTGATAACAAAAGAAAGAACCAAATAAAGAATTAATTGCTTGTTAGCATAATTATAAGGAATTCAAGATAATTGATATTATTTAGGTTATCATTTTACCATATATCTGTAATTGGTTGGATGCCACATGACACTTTTTAAATAGTTCTTACCGTTTGTATACGAAATGTGGTTTGTATTTGATCCTACTCCTTGACCGACCTATCGGCGAGTTGTATGCTCATTTTTGTGGGGCTTGATTTTCCTAGTCCGAGTCGGTCAAACAATGATGCCGGCATAAGATTGATGCTAGCCCCAAGGTCGGCTAATGCATTTCATATGGGTGATCCCCCGATGGAGCAAGGGATGGTGAAGCTTCTGGGGTCGATCTTCTTTTGGGGAGTTTGTTGAGGAGCACGGGTGAGCATTCTTCACTTAGGTTGACCAATTGTAATGTTTCAATCTTTCTTTTCTGGGTGAGGAACTCTCTCATGAATTTTGAGTATTTTGGCATTTGAGTGAGGACCTCTACAAATGGAAGATTGATATGCAATTGCTTTAGTAGGCTTATGAATTTTGTGAATTGCTCATCGATCTTTTAGCGAAGTAACCGACCAGGGTAGGGTACCGAGGGGTTTTTGGTTGGCTCAGGATCTTGTGGGATACGTGTTTCTTGGTGGGTTGGAGGTGGGTTTGTGGTTTGTTCGGGTGGATGGTTGTTGGTGGGGGTAGTGATGCTTCCTCGGGACCTACTTTCCGGTTTCTTAATGTTATGAAGTGTACTTGAGCCTTTGGATTGGTTTCAATATTGCTAGGTAATGCGCCTTGTGGTCTCTCGGAGAAACTTTGGGCTAGTTGGCTTATTTTTTTTTCAATGTTTTGAAGACTAGCCCGTTGGTTTCTAACGTCGGATTCCGTTTGTAAGAACCGATCCGAGTACCTTTTGTCGGTATCGGAGATGAGGCGTGTGATGAGGTCTTCAAGCCTCTCCCGCCCCCTTGTTGTTGAGTGAAATTTTGTGACTCATTTCTTGGTTGTTGTTGAAATTTGGTCTTTGATTTTGATTTTGTTAGTTACTAGTATTTCCCGGCTCCCTCCAACCAAGGTTCGGATGGTTCCGCCAACCTTGGTTGTAGGTACCCGTTGGGGGACCCGATGGTCTAGGTCGATTGTCTACGTAGTTTACCATTTCCGTTTGATTTTCCATCTCTCATACAACTCCAATTTTCATGTGACCCACCACACCCTTCACAAGCCATAACCGAGGCCGTTTTTTCCATTTCTAGTTTTTTGATTTTCGAGGATAGGGCCTTCGATTTGGGCTTGTAAAGAGGTGTTCTCATCTACTTTATGGGTGCCCGAGGCAATAGACTTTGAACCTCGGGGGTGTGCCATTGAAAATTGTTTTGAGCAATTTCCTCAATTTGATTATAGATTCATTTGGGCGTCTATTACCTAAAAGTCCCCCGGAGCTTAAGTCGAGTGTTTGTCTCGTGTGTGGCAATAATCCACTATAGAAAGTGGGTACTTGTTGCCACACTGTGAGACCATGATGAGGGCATTTCCTCAATAACTCCTTGAATCTTTCCAAAGTTTCATATAAAGATTCCCCATCCTCTTGGGAATAAGTGTTTATTTCAGCCATTAATTTAGTGGTTTTAGAGGGCGGGAAATAATTGTATAGAAACTTTTGGGCAAGTTCATCCCAAGTGTTTACTGATCCACTTGGGAGGGTGTTAAGCCAAGCCTTAGCTCGGTCTTTTAGTGAGAATGGGAACATTCGAAGGCGGATGGCGTTGTTTGATGCTCCATTGATCCGGAAAGTGTCACATATTTCCAAAAAGTTGGTAATATGTAAATGGGGATCTCCATCGGGTAGGCCATGGAATGTGCAGAGTTTTGGAGCATTTGGATCAAATGCGGCCGAAGTTTGAAGTTGTTGGCATCGACTTTCGGTGCATTGATAGTGGCTCCGAGATTACCGACCGTGGGCCGTAGGTAATCCATCAAGGTACGTTAAACCACCATTGGGATTTGATCCCCCGAAGTTTCTCTTGATTCTTGGCCTTTAGTCTTCTTCTTAGAAAGCATTCGGGTTCGTCTAGGGGTTCTTTTATGTCTTTATCAGAACTGGAGCTCATGCACTACATAGAGATTTCAGGCCCTGCAATTGAGTTCTAAGTCATGTTATCAAAACAAAAAGAAATGTTGGTCAGATATTTTACCACGGCCCCGTGGTCAATGGCCACGGCCCGTGGTCGCAACACAGTTTGTTGTTTTCTGGATCCCAGTTACTAGGGAGCTAGGCACGGCCCTGTGGTGCACCTCCACGGCCCGTGGTCACTCTTCTGTAACTTAGAAACAAAAACTGCCAGTAAGGATGATGGATACGGCCCTGTGTCTGACCGGCCACGGCCCGTGCTGAATTCTGCAGAATTTGCTAAAAACTGGAGAAATCCTAGAAATAAAAAGAAAACATGTTAAAAATAATTAGGCAGCTGATTTTAAACTTTCTTAAGATCCTTGTGTCCCCGGCAACGGCGCCAAAAACTTGGTGTGCGTCAAGTGTGATATGATTTTATTAATATTTTAAGTCCGTTTTACGCATTAGCCAAGTTTTAAATTTATAAAACACGATATTTGTACTAACACTAAACACACACTTGGGCAAGTGCACCCATCGCGAGCATAGTATAGTGTTGGTAAGATACCGAGGTCGTCCAAGGACACAAGAGCTTTTAATACTGGTTTATCGTCAATGTCTAATCGTTCTAAATTTTTGAATAAAAGTTTTAAACATAAAAGTAAATTTAAAAATGAAAAAAATAAATTAAATTAAATTAAATAGACAAGATAGAATCACATGGATCCAACTCCTCTTTAATGTATCCTTTGATGATTTTCACACTTTCGGGCTTTTCAAGAGATTATCTTAGTTAAAGTAGTAGGCCCCTCTTTTGAAGATGACTTTACCCTCAACCTAGTGGTTTGAGTCAGCAAGGATACAATCCCAAAGGGTCGGAATATTGAAATATAATTAAATAAGTTATTAATGCGAAAAGTGTTAGGCCCCTCTTTTGAAGGTGACATTACCCTCGGCTAAGTGGTTTGAGTCAGCAAGGATACAATCCCAAGAAGCCGGTTTAATGTTTTAATAGTAGTTTACATATGAGGGGTTCAAGCTATTCGCACCCCCGCCATCCAATACCTTTGGGGCATTGAAGGAGGTCCTAGTAAGCTTGAACCAAGTCCTCGCAGGATTTATACACTGAACGAGACAAGAACTTTACAAAACCACCCTTCTAACCCCCTTCTAAGTAGTTAACGTGTTTTATATAGACCGTAAAGACACGAATGAGCAAATCAATGGCATCATGAAGAAATGGTTAGGAAAATTCACTTTCAACATAAGAAACTATTTATTAAAGTCATTAATACATACTCAATTAAAAAGTGCCGAAAGATTAAAAATCAAAAGTATTACCATAAAGACTTGTCTTCACCAAGTGATGTAAGAGATTAGCCAAGCATGGCCTTTGTTTAACAAGAACTCTTACAATCAATCTTAGATCCCGAGACTACTACACACTCTAAAGATGAAAGATGGATGATGGCTGTGGGTGTTGGTGTTGTAGTGGTGGTGGAATGGTGGCAAAGTGAGAGAGAAGTGGTTTGCGAAGGGATGCCTTTGAAGTGAACCAAGCACCCCTGTTTATAGTCAGAACAGTGCCCCGGCCATGCCCCGGGCATGGCCTGTGGCCAGCTTCTTCTCTTCCTTCATTAATTGCAGCTGTCAGCAAAGGGCCCCACATGACCCTGTGGTCAACTATTCGATGCACTATCAAGATTCTGCAAATCTTAGAGTCTGACCACGCCCCATGGTGATTTGGGCACGAACCCGTGGTGGGCGTAGAAGCTTCTGCAGGCTTTGCCTTTAAGTGTAAGGTCTGACCACGCCCCATGCTTGGCTGGGCACAGCCCGTGGTCAGCTTCTGTTTTTCTTGTTTTTGTCTTTGGGGTGTTGCTGAGGGGTCAAGCATGTTGCGTTATTCCTTCTTCTTGTATTTATGTTGGTTTTTGGCTGCTTATTTGCTTCTTTTGTTCTTTTAAGCTCATTTGGTCCTGTAAATTCAAAAGGAACAAAGAAACGTGCTTTTTCCAACATTAGTAGTAAAAAAGGGTTAGTTTTATGCCTCATTTGATGTAATTTATATGTTGCATTTTATATACATCAAAAGTCAACAACTCCTCCTTGGTTGTCCCTGAAACATAAGGAGATTAGTAAGACATTAATACCCAGGCCATCGTGGTCCTAGGTTTTCCTGAAGCATCAACATAAGATACTTTCGTAAGCACATCTCGCTTTTTGTTTCAAGGATTGATGATGTTGTTGCTTTATGTTTTGCTTTCCAAACTTGTTTAGGCTTTTCTAATTTCTTAGGTTCCTTTTGCAAAATTGTTTGCTTTTCAACCTTGTTGTTTTTCAAAAATTGTTTAGGTTTCAGAGCTTGTTTTCTTTTAGCTTTCGCAACATTCCAATCCCCATCAGATGGTCTAATCTTAGGATGCTTATTCATCATTGCCTTAGGGTTTTCAACCTTCATCGGCTTAGAATAAGACCTATCCCTTGGTGTAACCCTCTGATGTTGTATATAATATCGCACATAAGGACGATATGTGCAATTTCGTGCAATGTGACTGGGTATGCCGCAGTTGTAACATGTTTGCTTCTTTACATAAGGAGCATACCCCAATCCATTCGATACGATTGATGAAGAATTAGAGTTAAAAGATATGTTGGATAATTTGTTTGCAAACTGTTCAAACTTTCTGGCCTACTTCTTATGTCCATGTCTACAACAGTTAGAACATTCACTGTTAGATTTAGCAATTTCATTTAAAACTATTGGTTTTGGAGGCACATATATATTTGACGGGCCACTCAAAACTGGTTCAGAAGCAGCCCTTTTCACATATGGAGGGGCATCAACAGACAAATTTGATGTTTTAAAAGAACACCAGCAATATCTAAGCAAACAATATCATCTCCCTCAACCCAATCCTCTACTTTTACCTCATCTGCACATGAAGTAGAAGCATCAGTATCGCTCACACATTTAAACTCAGGGAGTGACCTTGTTGTTGGTTCTGATTCAACAGGTGATGTATCACTAGATTCAATGAAAGCTTCTGTTGTTGGCTCAGATTCTTCTGTTGTTGGTTCTGATTCAACTATTTCAGATGACTCCTCACTAGATTCAACAAATTCAACTAATTCTAAGGTTTCACAATTAGTTGTTTCTAAAGTATCACATGGAGACTCAGATGAATTATTTGATTCAGATTGTTTGCTAGATTCAGATTCTTTGATGAACTTAGCCAGATCATTGATCATAGCAAACTCAAGATTGGTCGATTTAATTTGAAACTCCTCCTTTTGATTTTGCAATTTAGATGGTTTTTGAGAAATTGTTGATTCAATATTATCTAACACTTGAAAATGTTTATCAACATCAGCATTTCTCTCAAAACTTAGAGTCTCAGTCTGCTTTGAAACATTAGCAGGTTTTATAAACGTTTTATTAAAGGCTTGTTTGTCTAACTTGATTTCAGATTTATCGAGCCTTATAATTTTGACTTTCTTGGGCTTAACTGGTTCAACCTTCACATCACTCGCCTGCCCATATACCATGTCAGGCATGTTGGTTATCTCCTCCTCAGTCATAGGAATGGAAGTGTAATTGTGATTGTATGATGGAGTAATGCATACAAATCCCAATCCTTTATTACTAACTTTCTTTAAACTATAATTTAACTGTTGGTTTATCGTTTTCTCAACCTTTTCACTTGACACATCAAAACTTTTAAAATTGAACTCGGTATTTTCAAAAGTTGATTTCAGATTTTCAAGTTCAACAGTTAACTTCTCTGACAAATCTTTGAAGTGGAGATGCCTACATTTTTCTTAGCTCAAATCATTTTGCAATTGTCGGATATATCATGCTTTTGCGCCTCCACAATATCCTTATATCCAATGATTTTCTTTTTAATATGATATAAATCAGATTTGGATAATTGCAGTTGCATAATGAGTGAGTTAGCCTGTTCTTTGTAGCCACTCACCTACTCTCTACAGGCACTGGTATAGTAAATGTCATCAAAGTCATGAATTTGAGAAAACATTTCTAAGTAGCAAAACTCTGATCCCCCGGAAATGTCTATTTTACCGAACCGGACCGTTAAAACCGTTTGGAAACTGGGTATAAATTGTTTTTACCAAATCGTATCGTTAGACTCGTCTCGGAATTTCGAGTCCAACGATATATAATGTCCAAACACTTTTTCGGATTTTTTTTTTGTCCTAAAAATCGCACGAGTCTAACCGTGCAGTCGGTTTGCCAAGATTGTTTGCAGATCAAATTATGCGCTTAAATACGTTTAAACATGTACACGTCAGTTGGTTAACACTCCACCTCTGTGCACACTAGTATATTGGACCACACACTAGTATGTTGGGCCGCACACTAATATATTGGACCGCATACTTGTTAATTTTGGGCCGCACACCTGTTATTTTGGGCCTGGCTCGCACACTTATAAACTGGTCGCACACAAACTGAAACCGTATACCTAGATTTGGGCCGCACACTGACTGTTGGGCTGCACGCTGAAGCCGCACACACAGGTAGCACACTCAAGGTAGCACATGTTGCTTCAGGCCACACTCACCACCTCTATACACACTCAAACTCACGATTGTAGTAATATATGTGAAGAGAAAATGCAAAAGAAATATGAATAAAGATACTTGTGTATTCGATAATCAAAAGAGGAGTGTATTAGAAAAACAAGTAACTCTACCCTATTTATAATAAACTAAAGAATTAAAAGCACATGACAAATTATTTCAAACAACCAACGTAAAGCTGCATGCCCATGATCTCTTATTCTGTTCTCCAATTTACTCGGTCTTTAGCAAATAATTCGGTCAATCTTAGACCATATCTTCAACTACTCACGTATACCAACACGTGCTAATTGACTCTTTTAACCCTTCTTCATTTGCTCTACTGATCCGCAACCAGCTTACCGGAGTTGCAACCTGTAACCCGCGACTCGCGTCACCCATAAATGATTAACCATTTGAACCGTGACCCGTAAAAAAAACCAAATAACCCATCAGTCATCCCCCTTAATCGGTTTGTTCACACCATTCTTTAACGACACCCGAATCACTGTTTTCTTTTTTCTCGAACCATCTCGACTTCTATCGGACACCTGACCACAACCTCGATCACGTCCAAAGTCTTTTTCTACTCGACCCTTCCCGGACACCCCAGCCTTCACTTACGCCACGTCCAAAGTCGTCTCTGATCATGATTTCACTATTCTGTCAAGCCCTTCCTTGATAAGCACCACTTGCGTATCAACCACCAACTAGACACCAGCCACCCGCCACCCGCTGCATCGTCTTCGAGTTGCTAAACGAATATCTCAGCCACCCCGCTATTTCGTTCTACCGCGCTACACCCGTTGGTTTATTCTGCCATAAGAATTCTCCGCCTCCTTGCGATTCTTCTCCTAGGCGAGAAAGAGTATCCGACAAATAAATGGCACGATCCCTTCTCGTTCTTTGATCGACAAAACTGGGTTAACAAGCCCACTGATTTGGCCTGAATCACGACTTGTCTCCGCTACCCTTTTTGACCCGCTAGAACATAAACCCTCGAAACCGTTGACCTGCGATCACCTAGTTCTCTCCGATGACTTCTGATCTACTCCGATCACTGCACACCGGTCACCTCCGATCGCTATAGTAATTTTCTTCCACTTTGATCAAATCTAACATCCACGAGACACACCGGTGTTCACCCGTCACCCCCTTCATCCTAACTATTACTCTCCGCACGACAACGACTGACACGAACCACCTCCAGGTCTCCACCTTCTGCTGTATAACGATCCCGAACCCTTCTTTTACTCTTGCCCTCCACCGACCGACACACCCACCGGCGGAGGCGGCTTTCCCCGATCTTCAAACCCGCCTTCTCGAGCCCTAGGCTTTGATACCAAATGTTGGTTCAGGCCCCACACTCACCACCTCTATACACACTCAAACTCACGATTGTAGTAATATATGTGAAGAGAAAATGCAAAAGAAATATGAATAAAGATACTTCTGTATTCGATAATCAAAAGATGAGTGTATTAGAAAAATAAGTAACTCTACTCTATTTATAATAAACTATAGAATTAAAAGCACATGACAAATTAATTCAAACAACCAACGTAAAGCTGCATGCCCATGATCTCTTATTCTGTTCTCCAAGTTACTCGGTCTTTAGGAAATAACTCGGTCAATCTTAGACCATATATTCAACTACTCACGTATACCAACACGTGCTTGACTCTTTTAACCCTTATTCATTTGCTCTACTGGTGCGCAACCAACTTACCCGAGTTGCAACCTGTAACCCGCGACTCGCGTCACCCGTAAACGATTAACCGTTTGAACCGTGACCCGTAAAATAAACCGAATAACCCAACAACACACTCTAGGTAACACACTCAGGTAGCACACTCAAGGTAGCACACTCAAGGTAGCACACGTCAAAAAATTTTAAAACCGTACGCTGATTGCCTTGTAGAGAAATTCAAAAATCAAATCCCAATAATTAAGGAATGATTCCAAATTCAATTTCTGAGATCCTTTCCACCATAAAAATCTCTACAAACATGCAACTACTCACCAAAGACTTCCAAAGCAGATCAAAAC
The DNA here is from genome assembly GCA_947069175.1 of Scalesia atractyloides. NCBI lineage: Eukaryota > Viridiplantae > Streptophyta > Magnoliopsida > Asterales > Asteraceae > Scalesia > Scalesia atractyloides. Next base: position 52,223,987 of record CAMTDV010000006.1, on the reverse strand, counting down.
ACGAAATTTTGAACTGTTTTTCGAATCTTCAAGCTGTTCTTCGTGTTCTTCAAGTCTGCTAATTTTTTTTCTTCGAATGATATGCAGAAAAACCGAGCCTTTCGAAAGACTTCTTAGGCTCTGATATCACTTATAAGTCCAAGAACTCCAATCTGATATCACTAACACAATCAAAAGTGCGGAAAACTAATGAAAGTGACAAGAACAAGAACAATCGAATTGATTAGATTGCACACGAGTATGAACTCGTCTGGTACAACTATCACACAAACTCGAAAATGATAAGAAGAACAACCACGTGAACCACCACTCAATTCGCCTCCCCAAGCTCTCTCTAATGTCTAACTCAAAGCTTAACCCTAATAATGAACTAAACATAACATTATATAGGGTCCACTACCAATTCGGCCCACATGGCCTAACCCAAGACTATCTAACCCGCTAGAAAACTAAGCCCAATATACTTATGTTTGTTAAAGATAAGCGTAAACCTACTCATTTATATGGCCTTACACTCATTACTTCTTGGAGGTGCACCGGTTTCTTGGAAGTCTAAGAAGCAATCAGTTGTGTCAAGATCATTTGTTGTAGCTGAGTACAGGGCCATGGCCACTACTGTTAGCGAGATTCTTTGGATGAGATGGCTTCTGAGCGATCTTGATTACACCGACAACCGTTTTTTTGTGACAATCTTGCAGTTAAGCAGATTGCAAACAACCTAGTTTTTCATGAGCACGCTAAGCATCTTGAAATGGATTGTTATTTCGTTCGTTAACGAGTAGAATCAAAGGAAATTGAGCCACTTCATATTGACACTACACTTCAAGTCGCAGATCTCTTTACTAAGGCTCTTGGATCAAAACAGTTGCAAAATCTTCTTGGCAATTTGGGTGTTTGTAACCTCCACACTCCAACTTGAGGGAGAATATTGGAAGAAATAATCTTTGACATATCTCCTCCCTTATTCTCCTTCTCGCCACTGATCACATTTCACCTAAGGCTCCTATTTCATTTATTACCTTAGATAGTGGTTTGATATATAATTTGTATTTGTATATCCCTTTGATTCATTAGATGATTATCAATAAACAATTACGTATCAAAATCTGTAGTTTCCACCATAAGACATGAGAGTATCATCCCAATTATCATCTTGTCTGTCCAATCGTGCATATAAATATGAACTTGGGTATTATCAACCCCTATTTCGATAAATTCTTTTACAAACAATAAGCAAAAAAAGAGATGGAATTGTGGAAACAAGCAAAAAAACATACCAAGATTAAGTGAAACTAAATCTGGGAGACTGGAACTAAGAAAGATTGACTAAACCAAGCCATCCACTATTTGTATGGTTAAGTAGTTTTAGTTCAGTTAATTCAGGTTTCTGCTCACTCCTGTAGGCTACTGCTATGACTGAGTTTAATGTTGATTTGATTAACAAGGAAACCATTTGATTACTTTAGATTACATTACAACAATCAAAGTTCTAAATGAGAAAACAAATAGACATTATACATGTAAATGCACAAGAAGCGGGTCTATAGATAGACACATAGTCGTTGCTCGCTTCGCTTTTTCTTCAGTTTTGGAGGTTGTAAAACAACTCTAATGGCAGCATCAAAAACAGCCTTAACATTCTGCCAATTCAACAAAACAGATATCAGAAAGTATTTTATAAAAATTAAAAACACTTTATAAAATTTAATAAAGATATGTAGAATTTAATTATAATAATTCCAAACCTGTTGAGTCTTGGAGCTACACTCAATGTAAACTGCTGCACCTATAGTCTTCTTCAGTTCTTCACCCTGCATAACGTTGTTTTTCCCATCATTATTAGTTGAACGATTCTTGAAACACATCAACATGGTCTAATTCAGGGGTCAATACAGTACATGTTATATTCATGAACATCTTTATCGTTTTAAATATTTAGTACAAACTAACGATTTGAAAAAGAAAAAAAAAGTTGGGTCAAACCGCTAAAACTGACCGGTCTGGCTGACCCATCTTTGTTAAAAGCTATCGCCTAGTGTGCCTAGGCGATCAAATTCCTCAAGTCCGCCTACCGCCGCTTTTCTATCCTAGGAAAAAAAATGCCACGAGCAGCTATTTTTTTTGTTTATCAATCGCAAGTGTATATTTTATCAAAATTGCATACAATTATGTACCAAGATTTTTCGAAGCCGGTTTTAAATATAACAAATATTTTTTTTATTTTAATACTATAGAGATATATAGAAATCTCTTATCATATTTAAAAATTAAAACATATTGATTTATCAATCTACATCTAATAAATGTAAAACAAGTAGAGATAGATATAAAATGAAAGTAACTCAATATCAATATCTATAATTTAAATCAAATCTGCATATTCTACTTTTTGAACTTTTTTGCTTTCAAAATTTAACAATTTGATATTGGTTATTTTGGTATTAGACATGCTTTTGATACTTTATATAATGTTTATGATATTGGAATAATTTTGTTACTTGAACAAATTGTTATTTTTCAATACATAATATTAGTTTTTATAGTTTTTTTATTATCGCTTTTTTTTCTCAAGCCCGCGCTTTTTTGCGCTTCTCGCATAGGCCATAGGCGGTGCCTGAGCGCCTTGATAACTATGGGTTGACCCACCAAACCTGGTTAGTATCGTTTGCCGTTTACAAACATAGCTAGCGGTTTGTCTTATACATCATATTTTATGCAAATTCTACCAGAATGTGTTGTGGATTTTAAAAACCAAAGGGGTGAAGCGCATTTCTTAACGACTTACCTGAGAAGTTGTGATCGGTGTAGCATTTGGATGATCACTCAAGTATTGTTTGTCTTCGCGTAGATCTAACAGATTTCAAAAGCAAAACAAATGGTTATTTAACATCATAGACTGGACATGTATAAACTAAACCCTAAGGCTATATTACAAGGGATGTTAAACGAGTTGTTTGCAGGTTGACAAATCATACACGATTTCTTCCTACATATTAATACTTCAATTAATAAAATTAACAACAAGAAATGCAAACGTGTATAAAACCATTTGTTTTTAAACTATAAACCTATGAAACTTTCTCTTTTAACATTTAAATTTTGGTATAAAATACATGACCAATTTAGAATATAGAACGAATTTTGAAAATATATATATATATAATTAATTAATTATACATGTCAAACTGGCTTCCAGAAACAGCACGGTCCGACCCGTTTAGCTAATCGTGTTTGTGGGGTCGACATAAACTAACACAAGCCCATTTAGACAAAACAGAAATCCGTGTCGCAATAAAGCGATACATAATTCAACACCTTCACATAATAAGATGTATAATAAGAAGAAAGCGAGTAAATGTATGAATATGAGTTAATGTACATTTTTCTAGTTTTTTTTTTCAAAGACAGATGAATCAAATTGTATTTTATTTTTGTATGAAATTATTATTGTTGCGTGTATGTATTTTTGTGAAAAGTGTTGAAAGAAATGATGTTACCTAATTTGGTTCCCACGAGCACAATGGGCACAGTTGGGGCATAGTGTCTTAGCTCTGAGATCCACTGAAACCAACCACAAATCAATGAGAAGAGAAGATACTTCCTTCTTACATCAAGTCAAAGTGAAAATGAATGAATACCTTCTTGGAGATGTTTTCATAGCTGGGTCTGCTAATCAGAGAAAATGCCAATAAAAAGACATCTGCACCTCTGTAACTCAGTGGCCTCAGCCTGTTATAATCCTCCTGACCTGATTCAACTCAACATAATTTTTTTCATCTTTAGCCATTGTCGTCATAAATAATATTTTTTAATTTCTAGAAAACTTCACCAATACTATATATGTTAACATATTAAAACGCAGTTCAATCGCTTACAACCCCATCAATTTAGAGACCAATCTATTGATTTTCTTACTATTTTAAGTTGTTTTAAACTACCATTCCACCTTAGAAACGAACCAACCATTGTTTATGCAGGAAAAAAAATGTAATTTATAATAATATATGAATTAGCCAGGGTTTAGGTTTTTGTAGCAAGTAAGTAATGTAGAGATGGAGATGATGTTGAATTTGTACATTAAGGAAAAATACCTGCAGTATCCCAAAGGCCGAGATTAACAGTGCTGTCTCCGACGACAACATTGGCACTGAAGTTATCAAAGACTGTGGGCACATAATCCTACACACACACACACACACAAGGAAATAAATAAACAAAACTTACTTATGAATTTGTAATTTACCAATACGAAATCAAAATCATGCATACGGTTGGGAAGGTGTTGCTGGTGTAGGAGATGAGCATGCAGGTTTTTCCCACGGCACCGTCGCCAACGGTCACGCACTTGATGAACCTCGCCGCCCCCGCCATTCAATTCAATAATTCAGACAGACTGAGAGGTGGTTCGTTGGATGCTTGGTTGTAAGATGAAAGGGAAAAGGGTAGGGAGGGACAAGTGTTTAAATTTTGAATTAAAATTGAGGGGCTCAATATTATTTTATTTATTTAAAAGTAATAATAAAATACATATTATTATAATAAATAAAATATGATGAGCTAATATTTTTTTTGCGTGAATGGTCAATTAAATCATCCTGGGATACTCTCAATTGAGCAAATGCATCCCCTCCTCTATAACGGTCAGAGTTTGATGCATACCCGAGCCACCAGTTTTTAACTGGCGACCTTCTGAAAGGCCTAGTTCTAAACTTCATTGGCATCGTCAATGTCCGTCAAAGTAACGTAATGCTAGTGGAAGTTGAACTTGGGACCTCAAGGAAAGAAGCGAAGTGACTAAACACTGGACCAACTTGTCATGACAATTTAATTAAAAGTAACAACAACAACAATAATCATATTATATTTACTATAGTAAAGAAAATATGATGAGCTAATATATGTTAATTGTAAAAATTTGAAAAAAAAGAGCTTGTATATTTGATAAATGGTAAAACAGTTTTAGAATTGAAATAAAATGTAATTTTTATAATAAGAAAAGTGATATTATATCTGCTTTAATTTCCTTTTTTGCTAACTTTAGTTGACTTTATAATGATTAGAAATTGGATATAATGTTGCTTTAAGTGGAAGGACAGATTTTGAAGATTGTGGTGTTTGGTGTTGGTGTTGGTGTTTGGTGTTGGGGGTAATGATGTTGGCATTCATGATTTATTAATAAAGCAATGGACCTAACTTAAATTTATCTATATTAATAAATTTAATTTTAGATCAAAAAGTACCTGATGGTTATTAATCTACAATGAAATGTAAGTCTTTTAATATAAAATTAACTTAGTGTAACGAGTAAGTATAGTTCAATGTAAAAACTATATATAAATTTGTGTGTTTATTAAATTTTTTATATACTATATGTAGTTCCTTTATAAGTTGACAAAATAACCAATCAATATAATCCTTCTGATATTATGATTCTTATTAACTGTTATCAATTCTAATTGAGACAACAGCCAGAATAGTTAACAAACAATAGGTAATATATGCATTTGAAGAAAAATAATTACTTTTATAGTGAAAATGTAAAACACAATATTCTTTAGCGTACAATATGAAATTATGCACGTTATAAAACTCAAAACCCTAATCACTCATGTTGAAAAACCATAATCACGCATGTTGAAAAACAAAAACACACATGTTGAAAAATTATAACCATGCGTGATAATGTTTTTTCAACATGCGTGATTAGGGTTTTGAGTTTATAACGTGCGTAATTTAATATCGTACGCTCGTACGTTAAGGAGTATTGTACGTTAACCTCCCCAAACCTTTATAATATAAGTTATTATATTATGAAGAGTCTTTAACTTCTAAACTTTCAATGTGCAACATATTTAAACCATCAAGATTCAATATACATAGTTTGATCCATTATATGAGTTCACTTTTAAAATACTCTTTATGTGATGTTATGTAGCATCTTTTTTTAACGTTTCATAAAATAAATTATTTATGCATAACTTAGTTGTCTAATAAATTCAGTTTTAAAAAACTCTTTCATTATTTATGCATAACCTATGCTTATTATTATTAAGTTATTTTACATTTTAGGTCCTAGATTCTTGCTTATACTTTAATAATGAAGAACAAACACTTGCTACTAGGTAAGTCGATCTAGTACTAACCAAGTTGTTAAATGATTCAGGGGTGTTAGACATTAATCTGGGTCGATAAGATCAGTTTAACAACTTTGTAACCTAAACCGAAAATATTGATTAATTAGAATCAATTAATTGGGTTTTGGGTCGATTATTTGGCTAATCATTCATCCTTTTCAATAAATGAATTTTCGTAACTCGGTGTATTTGATCTTTCGGCAATTATCCAATTCAAGTGAATTATTGTGGTCTATGATAAGAGTTCCTTGAGAAGTGCTTAGCGAGTCTCAAGTATCATTTAACGCTTTAAAATTTTATTGTGAGTTTGTAGGAAAAAGAAAAAATAACAAAATAAATATTTGTGAGTAATTTAGAGGTAGAGAGTTAGATGTGAAATATTTTTGAAAAATAAACAAAATTTAGTTAAAATATATAGATAAAGATAAAGTCTCCAATGTAAAATATATATAAATGCTCTAACAGCTTCCATAGCTTCATCATGAATAAAGAAAAGTTGATTCTAAAGCAATGCTGCAAACCAGAATTGCAGAAAAAGACAAAAAATGGTTGCCTTTTCTTATAATGGTTCTTCCATTTTGTGATAGCAAATATTTATATTGTCATTTTGTGATAGCAAATATTTATATTGTCAAAGTTGGGCCAATAGTTATAGTATTTGACCTTCATGAGTTTTTCAATCTTGTCACATGTGTAACAATCAACATCCGACCCATGGCACATAATAATTACATGTTATGTAATATATTTCGACAACTTCTATGTATCAACATAAAAGATTCTAAAATAAGGTAAGAACATATGAATCACTTTCCAATCATCATAATCATTTGATGCACCCTCATACTTGATTACCAGCTTCTTGACGTAAAGACCACCTTAGCAACCAATTTCAAGATGTGAGTGGCACACCTCATCTGCAAATATCTACTCAACCCCACCCCACCTTGTATTGTCCACAATCATAGTCTTCTTAACTATATGTGGTGAGGCTAACCCATGAAGATAAGTTTTTAAAACAATCTCTTTGTTTCTTTTCTTCTATATATCGATCTAGAAAAATAGTTGAACGTGAAGGAAGGAAATTACATCGTTGGCACACACACTTTGCATGCGTGATAAATCCTTCACGGTCAACAGAAAGAAATGGTAGCTTTCGGTTCCTTTTAACGCCATGATCAAACATCCCCAACCTAGGGACACTTTTGTTGTCAAGTGATCCATAACCGGTCCAAAAGTAATAAGTTCTTCATCTATCGTATAATGTATGGTTTTAATCTTCGATAGCAGGTCTATTTTCAGTTTTTGTCAATCAAATGAACTTAGAAATTAAGATCATTGTAGCTTTACCACTATAAACACATGGGATTTTTTTTTTTGCATATGTGGATAAAACAAAGTAGCTTTTAAAGGATTGTTGTGGATTCTCTGTGGGTAAGTAGGGTGGTGATAAAACATTGAAACTTATAGAACCGTCCCAACTGAAGCAAGTTTGCCAGTTTCGGGTGATTTGGCGGCAATTTAACGGTTACTTGAAAGCAGACATGTAAACCGAATTGGCTTGTTTAACCATATTTATTTTTCATTTTTTGGAACATACATATATAGATACAATCAAATATGCTCAGACTGGAGTCTTAGCACATGGTAAATATTACCATCCAAGGACTGGAATGGACTTTTAAAGATTGACTTATTGTATAGCAAGCACATAATAGGTACATGAGTCTTGAATATTTATTATTATTAATCATAAACCACATAAAACAAACAAAAATTCATTCTTAAGAGAAGTTGCGGAATTAGAATTGGCATGCAAATTCTTCTGTAAACATTCTTTTTGGTTACCAGAGGATAATTCTCTTTTAGGTCATCTGGTGAATCTAATGGTCTTCTCTTTGGTATCCACCAAAGACCAACTCGAGATTGCAAAGCTTTCTTGGATTAGCCTAGCATTTACCATTAAACGAAATTGATTCGTAACCTTTATTTCATTGGGGACAAGGAGAAGAAGTTGATTTTCAGTTGTGAAAAGAAAAGTTAACTCGGGCTCTCATATTTGATGATCTTCTATTCATGCCTAGTGGTGAGCCGTTTGAGATGATCAAAGCCATCTAGATTGAAGCTTTGAAGATGAGTACTAGAAGAGAAATAAAATATTAGCCAAAGAAAGAACAAAACGAGAATGAGTACCAAGTGAAAACTCTCGAATCCTAAATCGAGTGATAAAAAGAAAGATCGAATCCTAAATAGATGTAAAGCAGTTCATTTTCGATAAAGCTCATAAATCGAATGATAAAAAGGAAGATCGAGAACCAAAAAATGATCATTGATGGTGCAACGTAAACATGAAATCGTATGTTAAAAAGTGTTTATATATTTACTTACAAATAAAAGCTAGGTATATATATCAAAAGCCATGCAAGGAGATAAATATCAAAGTGTGATAGTGGTAACACATGACAATGGATTTAATGCTAACACTAGAGGATTTGAATGATTGTTGGATTGACAAATCCAAATAATCTCCAAAATCATCAAAGGGATATCTGTTCACACAATCTCTAATATTATTTTTATTCAACAATTGTAATAGTCAATAATAGAAAGATAAAAGAAAATTATAAGATTAATAAAATTAACTAACAAAAATATAATTATCTATCTTGATAACACAACACACCTATGTCCGAACAAAGTATACGAGGGAAGAAACACAAATTAAAACATCCGTCAATATAAGTCCTACTACATCAAAAACAAATTTTGGAGCAAACAATCCCCATACCTGCAGAGAGAGATAGAGATGCAGTCAAATAACTATGTAAACATAACTACCTGCACATTTTGACTTTTGGGTCAAAGTTATTGTTTTCTAAAGTCAAAATAGACTTGGATTTCGTCATAAATTTAGCGCCAACGTTTTCAAATCGTTATATGTTCTATAAAGTTTATAATGATGGTAAAAACATTGGAATAATGAATTTTAATAATCCCAACTATCAGCTATTGGCCGTCGCCAGTCCTAACTACAAATATCTACTGGCGGTCCCACCTTTTAACATATTGGTCAACAAAGAACATTTTCTAACTGGGGTCTAACCCAGTTAGTTCTTGCTTACGTGAATGCTGACTTGGTTCAAGCTTCTTATTCTTGCTTACGTGGTATCACCTTCTCCATCTCCACTATCTCCACACCACTGCATCACCGTGGTACCACCTCACCACCCCTTTCCTCCGTTGCCAAACCACCACCTGCAACAACCCATTTCCTTCGCCGCCAAACCACCACCTACAACAACCCCTTTCCTCCACGCCAAACCACCACCTGCAGCAACCTCTTTCCTCCGCTCCAAACTACCACCTGCAACAACCCCTTCCCTCCACCGCCAAACCACCACTTGCAACAACCCCTTCCCTCCGCTCCAAACCATCACCTGCAAAAACCCCTTTCCTCCGCCGCCAAACCACCACCTGCAACAACCTATTTCCTCTGGTGCCAAACCACCACCTGCAACAATCCCTTTCATAAAAACCACCACCACCTGCAACAACCCCTTTCATCCGCCCCAAACCACCACCTGCAACAACCCTATACAGAACCCTAATTTTAACCCTAAGTTTGTTTTTTTTTTTTGTTTGCAGGTGAAGTAAAAAAAAGGGTTAGAGATGAGGAAGAGAGAGAGAGAGAGATGAGGAAGAAAGAGACAAATCAGATTTAAGCTATTCTTTTGCCACATAAGAGGGTATTTAACACGTCACCATCCAAGTCAGCATCCACGTAAGCAAGGACCAACTGGGTTAGACCCCAGTTAGAAAATGTGCGTTGTTGGCCAATATGTTAAAAAGGTGGGACCGCTAATAGATATTTTTGTAGTTGGGACCGGCAGCGGCCAATACCTGATAGTTGGGATTATTAATATCCATTATTCCAAAAAGGTTTGAAAAACTTTCAACAATTTATATCTGAACTCTGAAGTGGCAAATTTATCCACGTAACCTGTAAAGTCAAACTGTATTTTATCTACGGGTGTGAATTTATGACATGACACGAACCTAACACAAATTTGCAGGTTTGGGTTTAGTCTAAACACGTTCAGGTCGAACCCGAGAGCACGTTTGGCTAAACAGGTTGGATTCGGGTTAACCTGGTGGGTTGACCCGTGTAACCCTTTATTTTTATAATCATTTTTAAATATGTTTTTATGTCTTAACTCAAAATGGTTGGTATTTCGAGTCAAACTTTAAAAGCAAAAACAGATATTGGCATCAACGTTTATAAGTTCAACGTAAATTTTTTTTATTTATTTGTTGTAAATTTGTAATTTTAAGTACTAATATGAACATAATTATTAAAAAAAAAAAAAGAGTCCAGTTTAAAGAGTTCATGCTCGTGCCAACCCACGAATATTCATGTCGTGTTCGGGTTTACATGCCCAGTATGATTTTCGGTTCCGTGCCTGTTTGACCCGCCACACAACACCTGTTTAGCACTCCTAATTTTATAAGCATACCATCAAATGCCGTCTTTGGATCATGACACAGAGAACAGTGAACGAGGTTGTAACAGCCATGATAAGCCCGTATATCAGATAAACCTGTACCAGAAGGATTAAAGAACTATTATTAAATGCAGGTTTACAATAGGGTAATTAAAAAGGATAAAATGAAAGTAAAAATAACCTGAAATAACTGTACTAGAGATTCCCTTGACTGCTTAGCTTTGTTAAACGAGTGTCGATATGCAACGAGAAATGGTAGTCCAAGAGTTGGAAGAATATGAGAAAAGCCATATGTCTCAATTGTTAGAAGGATTGCTTGGGGTATTATAGTAAATTCATCAAACCTGAAAATCGAAAGAGAAATCACAAGCCAATATAGAAAATAAATCAAGTATTAAGTAACTGTTAACAAAAGTAGAAGAAAATGGACTAACCCAATGAATGCAGCAGCATACCGAAGGCCATCAAAAGCGCACCTGCAGAGTAACAAGCTTCAGTCGGTTTTTGTTACTTAGGTGGCAAAACAGGCGGGTTGGGTGATGGATTTTGGTCCAAACGGGTTGCTTTAGTTACGAGTCAAAATGGATTGGGCTGGGCAGGGTTGACCCGCAAAACTTAATTCATTACAATAATAATCTTTATTAAATACAACTTAAGAATCATACAATTGGGAGACTTTAAAACCTATTCAACCCACTTGACCCATTTCCCTTCTGGCTAAACTTGTAAATTTGACCTGTTGGATAAACCATAACTCAAATCAGCAGTTCTTATATTCTCAAAGAAAACCAAAGTTCTGTACAACTTGGTTTCAAAAAGCGGAAAGGGCACTAAAGCGACAAGGTCTAAAACCGAGGCGCAAAGCGTAAAAGCGCAGGGCTTTTCGTACGCGAAGCGCAACGTATTAATATGATATTTTTTAACTCCATATAAATTTACTATAATGTTAATCTTTTAACACCTAAAATTCAGATAATTAAAAGATATACCATGAAATTTATATATTTCCTCTATTTACCACATAAAAAGCTATATGTACAACCTAAAGAAGCACAAATCTTCATGATGCACTTAAGAAACTGGAAAAAGAAACAAATAAACATATTAAAAAAAGTTTAAGGTCAGAACTGATAAAAACTTAAGCATTAAAGATCAAAAACGTAATTTAGTAAAAAGAAAAATCACAAAGATACATAACCCTAGAATCTCCATTTACCCATCGCATTCTACCCTAACATCCAGCCGTCAGACAAAATCTGCTCCATCTATTCATCTCTTCCTCATCGTCTCTAATTCTGCTCATCTCCATCACATATCTTCATCTTCTCTACAGGTAAGCTTTATTTTCTTCTTATTCTTACATAGATTTTTAAGCATAAGGTTTAATTTGATCTCCCGTACATGAATCGTTCCTTCTCGCTTCACCTTTCTACCAGAAAAGCGTCAAAAGCGCGCACTTTATGTACAACCCTCGCCTTGTGTAACACAAGGCGCAGCAACTTGCGCCTAAGGTCGCTTTGCGCCTAGGCGCGCTTTTTAAACCATATGTACATGTAGTCAAGTATGGGTTCTACAACAAAAAAAAATTCTAACATCATGGACTTGAATATTTTATAAAATTGCTTACCAATGACCAGTACAAAAGAAGAGACATGATGCTAAAAGGCTCCACTGTGTAACAGAAGAAGAATAGCTAGCTAACAGACCACTTGAACCATTCTTATAATCCTGGTTCAGACCTCTCAACCTCGATATCAGCCACCCTACATAAAATAAAAATAAACTATATTTCATGTCCCCCAAAAAACACTTTAATGAAGACAAAATCAAAAGTAAACAACAAAACAACTTATAAAAGATCAAAATATATAAACCACAAAATATATAAAAAAACTTGAACTCTGTGCCAGGGTTACCTCCAATAACTGATGCCAAAGCAACCCAAGGTCCTTGTTTCCCGGACAAGATAATGAGAGTGGAGCTCCATACAGATAACATAGCAACTGTTTTCATCAATGTTGTTTCTTCCCACTTTGAAGTTTTCTCTTCTTCAAAAAACTGAACAACTGCAAGGAGCAATAGTTGTGCAATACCCGTAATATATATAGCACGAGGGATAAAATTGCCTTTAATCCCATCAAATATGGGTGGTGTCATATGTGATAAGCTGCTACTTCCTGAGGTGAAATGCAATGCAACTAGAATATAGCTAAATATGCTTCCAGTGATCACAATTTTCAAAAGCCAGTTACAAGAGCTGCTAGAAATGCTTTTATACAGCAGGTATGCCAATATGATTAAAGGCAGTATTGGCAATAAGTCAGCTACATACACCCAACTATGGAATTCTGATACTTCAGGGGAACCTTGCTTTGATAGCCCAAGTTCAATTGTGAATCTCAAGATGGAGATCAAGAAAACAAGGGCTGCAGCCTGTAAGCAACAAAAGTCAAGCCCACAAGAAAATATTCCACACATAATATTTGACAAGAAAAAAATAGAGGTGAAAATATGGGCCGGTTGAGTAACAGGTCAAAAAGGGTAACTTTTTGTATGGGTCGAGCTGGGGTGACCAAGAGTCCAGAAACACTTTTTCTCCCAAATGATATAATAAATAGTGCGCCAAATATGATTAAAAAAACTATACTAGCTCAATAATACAATTTGGGAGGGTTTATAATTCTTATGCTCTATGTTCCGCTTTCTACCCCTGTTGACCCATTTGACACTTTGGTCAACTTTCTACCCAAGATAATACATTTAATCCTAACTAGATATAAAACATAAACCATATTACTGTATTAGTAAACAGATCAACACTGCCACCTCTTTATATATATATATATACATATATATATATATGATATATATATATATATATGTATATATATATATATATTCCTTAACGTGCGATGGTACGATATGAAATTACGCATGTTATTCCTTAACGTGCGATGGTACGATATGAAATTACGCATGTTAGAAAACTCAAAACCCTAATCAAGCATGAACAGAAAACCATAATCACGCATGGTTATGATTTTTGTTCAAGCGTGATTTATGGTTTTGTTCATGCGTGATTATGGTTTTGTTCATGTGTGATTAGGGATTTGAGTTTTATAACAAGCGTAATTTCATATCGTACCATCACACGTTAAGGAATATTGTACGTTAACCTTCCCCTATATATATAAAGAGCATATGTTATCCCGAGTACTTACCTCAGATATATTTTTTGTCATGATTGAATGGTGTAATCCCAGCATGGCAACAGAGGCCAAAAGAAAACTTGTCATTTTTCCTTCTTCCACTGTCTTAGATAAAAACAAAATATCAGGAAATGACTCAACCATCGGTAAAAGAAAGCACAAAAAGTCACAGTCAGCACTTACGTATGTAACTATTCGATAAGAAGCTACATGCGCGTGCAGCCACTATAGTACAACTAACAACCAACCCGAATGAAACAGTATTAATTTCCCCGTAGGGGAAATCTGCTATATACATGTCATCCACGCGCTTGAGGACAAGTAAATGGATGAATATGGATGTCAATAAAATGCCAAAACCAATACCCATCATCCTTAAATCAAATTCTGTGAACTTGGTTCGTGACAACTCAGCAACACTTGCCAAAAAATTAGAGTATAAATCTACTTGCTTTTTCAGAGCATCAAATGATGATATGTCATCAAGCAAGGAATCTGTTGACCAATTGACTGCCTGAGAATACACCTCTTGTACATGCTTCAAATCGTCAATGGAGAATCCTATAACTGACGAATCTGTGTAGACATCTATGTATTTCTTCACCTACATATGAAACTGAATATCAGAAAGGAGGATAAAAGGGATGACTAGCATGTAATTTTGTTAATCTAAAAGCATGGGATAGAGTTCTTAATACAATTGCAAACAAATCTTGAATGCCTGACTCATTTAGTAATTTGGCAGACATTAATTTATAAATCCAGTTATGAAACGGAAAAATTCAAGAATATCCGTCACAAAAATAATTACAAGAATGTTAAAGAGGAATTTTGAAGCCTAAATCAAGAGTGCTAAAGAGGGAAAAGAAATGAGGCATTAAAGATGGATGTAATTTGTTACCTGCCAAGAGTTGACACACAGTACTTTGGCATAATTGTGCATCCATTCTTCCAATTTTAATTGACTGTGGCTACTGCTCATATCACAGCTTTCAAGATTCCATGTACCAGCAACTAAAGCATACAACATTGGATTAACTCGTCCGATGCTGTTAAGAAAAATCTACACCGTCACATGATTCAAAATAAAAAATCCAGGGTACAATAAATACACTTTTAAATACAAAAAATAATGGGATGTGCGTAACACACCTTCCAAAAGGAAATGGGATTCCAAGCAATGCCGACACTGTTACTGCAAAATCAAGCTGCAGATGAACTTAAGTGAGATTGCTCAACAACTAAAACTCAAAATCACTGATAAGAACAAACGACATATCACATGCTCAAATATACCACTGACCTGTTCAATAGAGCTAACGCACACCTTTCTTCCATCCTGTGAATACATAAAAAAATTAGCACTAACACTCAAGATGAAATACAATAATCAAAATTCAGAATCAAGATCATTGAAGCCACAACTTGGGGACCAGGTGATTCTAGGGAGTAATGATACAAACAACCAAACAAATCAGGGGTTTCCGAGTAATTATTATCATGGAAAAGGAGTTGATAACTAATAAAAGATATAGTTTGATTCATATCATAGAAATAGCAAGAGCAGTTGAAAAGGTAATAGTAATGCTGACAAAAACAATTATCAAACAAATAGTACTAAATACTTTATAATTTATATGTTTACTTACCAGATCTAGTTTACAAGATGAAGTGTCATACTCTGCTGGAACAGGAAATGAAGGCCTTTTCAAACTCATTGCAAAGATTGATGTTTCAACCTGCATTTGACACTGTTTAGATTGACATAAACTATGAATTTCCAGCACACTTAGCTTAGGTGTATGCCGAGTAGATACCTCTTCAGGGGACCCACCACCATGATCACCATTCACTGTTTGTCCATGATCACCCATAACAAGAAGTAAAGTATTTTCATGCAGACCACCCTTATCAGATTGGCTCTGCAGCACTTCGACAACTTTCTGAAGTAGAATGTTGGCATCAATCAAGTATCAAGTTCATCACCACAATAAACAAATAAATTATAATCTAAGGGATAGTTTCATACATCTCCTTCAAAACTTGGTAAATATCATATTTACCCAACATAAAATCATCATATCAGATGTACCCATTTCCAGAATTATTACATTTTTGTCCTTCCCTTAAAATTTGCATTAGGACAATGAGAGTTTAGAGTGCAAAGAGGGTACAATGGTCATATATAATTGTAAGTATGTTGAATGGGACAATGGGTATGTTTGAAATTTTATTTTTTGGTAGCACAAATATGACATTCTGCATGTTTTCAGTGATATATATAAACTGGTCTATAATTTATGTAACCTGATATCAGAAGTACTATGTGTAGACAATTAGACATACCTCTAATTGTTCATTATACTGTTGCAGTTTATCAACCATTTGAACTGAATCAACACCAAATATATGACCAGCATGATCCTGAGTGAAGAAAACAAGTGAGCACCATGCTTACCATTTCAAAAAAATTAGCCTGTCTACAGATCATGGGTATGTCACATAAAAAGACTGACTAAATAAACATAATCAAACCTTACTTCCCAATTGAGAGACTTACCACGCCAAGAAAATGTGCTATAAGAACATCCCAGTCATCATCATACAAGGATGGAATTAAGTGCTTGATGCAACCATTATCTACCTGGCAAATAAAAGCACCAATAAGTCACAAATGCAGGAACGTATTTAATTTAAGCATGTTTAAAAAGGATACCGTGTCAAGATCTTTAACATTAAAAGAGGGGTAGGGATATGACTTATTAAAGTGATGAGGAAACAACTGTGTCCAAGTATCATCTCCCATCATCACTACTTGTTTTCCATTTTGAACAAGCTGTAAAAAGAAGATATATTGAACCCATATAAAGAAAGGTCAGAAACAGAGAGAAATAGAATAATACACCTCAAATTCATAAACCTGATGTATGAGGTTGTCTTCCACAATTGCTGGGGCGCCAAAGCTATTCCCTACATCAATAAAAGTTGGAAGGCCACCTGTGGTCAAACCCTGCATCATGAATGATACAAGTCCATTTCAAACTCTCACTCCTCATCCTACCAACTATTGTCAACTATGTGCTAACCTTCAAACGCTGCAAACTTGTTGTAGGTGGATCAGCAGTAGCTTTGAAAATTCTAGCACCTGATTCAGATGCAAGTTTATGTAGCACTTGCAGCTTGTCCATCCATGGTTTTTTCTCTGTAACATTCACACAAAACCAATGCTATAACCCATTTTCTTCTCTTCTTTTAGGAGCACTCTCTCTCTCTCCTGAGATAGCGGTAATGTTTGCCCTCATCTCACCCTCCCCAGACCCTACTCTACTACGAGTCGGTACGTTAGGTTTGGTTTGGTTTAAATTAGGATAATTTCAAGTTGTTATCTATTTCCTCGGTAATCATTACAAAACAAATACATTGTTTCTTTTAATCATTGTTTCTTGTAATCTCTTGATTCCTTAGAGTCGATTCGTGTTTAGTAGGATAGGTTTTGCAATTCAAAAGGGGTTGCGGCGCAGCTTGTTGCCCGTTTACCTGCCATTTGCTTGTAATTTGTTGTTTTGGCGTTTTAATGAGAAGGAAGATTCACATGTAAATGGAAAATTCCCAAAATCTTAGGTATAAATTGATCATAATAATAATACCCTAGGACTAATTTTTTATTTATGATTAAAAGCATACTGTTAAAACCCTAATTTCATTAACCTGATTGCAAATCTACAATATGAAGTTAACATAACTGATTCATTCAGTAACTTACCTTGAAAGAAAGTACTGGGAGCGACAAAATCAAACCTAAAAAACAAAATGATGAGACGTGAGTATTAGTAGATTAAGTGTGTGAGAAATTGAGAGAGGAAACGTGCCTGAGAGCATCGAGAACGATGATAACGATACGATCAACGGCAGGTTTAGTCCAGCAAGTATGATTTTGGTGAGGACAAGGAGATTGGGATACATCTGAACAATGGCTGTAGTGAGGAAGTTCGGTTCGTGTGAGAAGAAAACCACTGGTGAAGAGTAGTATGGCGATACAGTGAAGAAATAAGAGGAAGAAGAAGACGGTGAAAGCCGATCTCCGGTCACCCCAACACCACCCCGTTACTGCCATTCCGATGTAACATGTCCTTTAAGATTGTAACAATATATTTTCATTTAAATCCATCTTCTACGGACTCGAATCTTTGACCTCAAACTTAATTTTAATTTTAATTTTAATTTAATGGCTTACCCAAATGCTCAAGAATGGAACAATATTAGCATCTTTATGACCCATTAACCTAGTTTTATTAAACTATTTACAATTCAACTTGATTAATTATCCCTCTATTAATATTAATATTAATCTATTAATATTAATATTAATATTAATATTAATATTAATATTAATATTAATATTAATATTAATATTAATATTAATATTAATTACTAACTTGCCTCTCGTACTTCACTATTCAATTTTACTCTATTTATATTAATATTAATATTAATATTAATTACTAACTTGCCTCTCGTACTTCACTATTCAATTTTACTCTATTTTAAAATATTAATATTAATATTAATATTAATATTAATATTAATTACTAACTTTGATCCTCTCGTACTTCACTATTGAATTTTACTCTATTTTAATTGATTAATAATAATAATAATAAAATAATAATAATAATAATAATAATTAATTAATAATAATAATTAATAATATAATTAATAATTAATAATAGTTGTGGTATGGTGTCTTTTGATTAGTTAAATTTTGCCCACCTATTGCAAGTCTTCAACTGTCTCAATATATTTGTTTAAGAATTATATGTCTCCCAATTTATTTGTTTAAGAATTTATCACTTTATTAATTTTTTAATATTCATAATTGTAGTAATGTTGGATTGTTATTTAGTTTGCTATTAGACTTAAAAAAGTATTTATTTGTGTAGGTTTAACAACTTTTTTATACTTTTATCATTTAAAGTCAAAATTTAGCTAATTAATACTATGTAAAGCGCGTATATAGTTCAACATTTTTACGTCTATTTTTTTTCGGTTTAATAGTACCGCCGAAAATATGGGTCCTAAAAACTCGTTCATTTAATATATCAATTTTTAAACTCGTTTGATTTGTTTAGATAAATGAAACTAATAAAGGATTTTTAAACTTATTTAGAAAATTGAAATGCATGGTTCATGTTTAGGTTACAGGATTTTAAGTTTGTTAAGTTATGATTTATGTCTTTGAAATGAACTAATATACGTTTGTGTTTGCTTTTATTAATTGAACTTGTTAACCAAGCTATGGAAAGCTCCAAGAGTAACTGGTTGAACAACCTACAAATGTCTAAGAACCAACAACTAGAAATTCTCTTTTGTTGTTAAAAGATTATGCAAGCAAGATATCCAAGCCACTTGAAGAACGCTAACAAACTTTCTTCTGAGTTGCCCCTAATTCCAACCAATTAGGGTAAATGGCAGGTTGCCATAATTACGGTTTCTTGTCTAGAATTTTTGTAACCCAAATCCTAGTATTATAAATAGATGTCTAGGTACTTGTAATTATTCATCACCTCCAAAGTAATATAAATGAGTCGAGAGTTGCAGCCGTTGACGTATGTTAGTTTATACCGAACTACACAAAATCATGCGTCCTCAATTTTTTGTTTATTGTGCATTGCGTTTGTGTTTGCTCTGCGGAAATATCATAGTTGCCATTGTACCAAAACTGCAGCTGCCATAACTTTTTCGTGTAACATCCCGGATTTTACCGGTAAGATACGTGGACGAATATGTTTGACCCGGGATATGGTAAATGCGTGTAAACGCGATATGACCCGGGATATGGTAAATGCGTGTAAACGCGATAAGCATGGTTCAATGGACTTAGAGGGACCCGATAGTTATTATATTAAAGTGGAATTAAGCAACTCTGGGAACAAGACGTGCAAGGTTAAACAAAAGGGGGCTAAGCAAAAATTCATGATTTAAATCAGCAACACCAACCCTAATCGACAAAAGTAGATTTTAGGGTGTGTGTGTGTGCTCGACGTGAAGAAGGGATGAGGACGGGAAGCTAGGGCTTGATTCTTGGATATCTCGGCCTCCGAATCGAATTCTAGGTAATCACTGTCACATTTTGTGTCAATTAAAAGTTTTAGAATGAATAGGTGATCGATTGGGGGTTGATTTTGATGTTAAGGTTTCATGGTTTTCAGTTTTGATGTTAAGGTTTCATAGTTTTCAGTTTTGAAGCCATGGGATGAGGGTTGGTGACGTATGGATGATTTATATTCAATGAAACAAGATTCCGACGAGACATCTGGGGTTTCCGATGTGGTGGTATTGGGTGAAAGTGCTCAGCGACATGGTTGCGTGGATAAAATATAGACCCAATATGGAGTTCATTTGTGTCACACCCTGAAAATCACAGCGGAAAACGTGGCAGTGGCGGAGGTTGGTAACTAAGGGTAATTTAGTAAACGTTAAGTTATTTCATTTTTGAAATTTTATTTAATGATGATATTAATAATCTAAGTTTTTAAAACAAAGGCATAAAAGTAGTTGTTTGAGATCCAACAGATGATCTTAGTATAATAGTCCCAAATAAAACGTTGTCCAAAATAAAACACTTGTTCGAAATAACGTTCACTAAAAACACATGTGATATGCGTAAAATGCAACATATAAATTGTATCAAATAAGGTATAAAAACAACCATTTTTAGTACTAATATCGGGAAAAGTGTATTTCTTTGTTTACTCTTGATTTTTAGGATTAAAAGAGCTTAAATGTACAAAATGAACAAACTAACGGCAAAAACCAACATAAATACAAAAGAAGAGAAGTTGACACTTCATACCGACCCTCCGAGATTCACCCCAAGACCAAAAACAACAAGTCAGAAGACTGACACGGGGCTGTGCCACCGATGCAGGGGGTCGTGCCCCACTCCAGATTCTATGAAGAAAAAGACAAATAGAAGCAGACAGGACAAGACAAGAGACACGGGGTCGTGCCCCATAGACTCGGGGCCGTGGTCAACTTTCAGATTTGCAAATCTTGGATAGTACAACAAGTACAATGCCGTTGACACACGGGGCCATGGGGAATCTAATCTAACAGCATAATTAAATGAAGACAGAGAAGAAGGAAGACACGGGGCCGTGCCCATCAGGCACGGGGCCGTGTGAGGCCACTATTTACAGCTATAAATAGGGGTGCATGGTTTCATTCCAACCTATCCCTTGGCAAACCACTTCTCTCATACCTGCCACCACTCTACCACCATCATCCACGTTAGAGTGTGTAGTAGTCTTGGGATTCAAGATTGATCGTAAGAATTTTTGTCAAACAAAGGCTATGCTTGGCTAATCTCGTACATCACTTGGTGAAGATAAGTTATTTATGTATTACTTCTGATTTCCTAGCTTTGGTTAACTTTTCAATTGGGTATGTAAAATGACTTTAATAACTAGTTTTTTATATAGGAAGTGAACTTTATTCTATCGTCTTTCATTTTCCGTTGATTTATTAATTTGTGTATTTACGGCACACGTCAACTGCCTGGAAGGGGGTTAGAAGGGTGGTATGGGTAAAGTTCTTGCCTCGTTCAGTGTATGAATCCTGCGAGGACTTGGTCAAGCTTATTAGGACTTTCCTTGAGGCAGATAGCATCAAATCGGGGGAAGTAAGAACCGCTTGAGTCCCTTATAAAGAAACTACTATTAAAACTTTAAACCGACCTTGCAGGACTATATCCCTGTTGACTCAGACCAATATAGCCGAGGGTAGCGTTGCCTCCAAAGGAGGGACATGTCATATTTTGCATTAATAACTTAATTTCTTTCAATATTCCGGCTTTGCGGGACCGTATCCCTGCTGCCTCAGACTAATATGGTTGAGGGTACTGTCGCCTCTAAAAGAGGGGCATGCCACTATAATGTCACACCCCGAAAATCGCAGCGGAAGACAAGCATGGTGATGACGGAGGTTGGCAACCAACAATTATAGGGCAAACATAGACAATTTTTTTAAATAGACAAAAATAGTTAAAAGTTATTACAATCATCCAAAATGTATTCTTTAAAGTGTTCATGTTCAAATTTCCATCTCATGAATCATGACACTAGTCTTATTATTGTCCATTTTAGAGTTACCCTAAACCCACATCAAACTCCGAAACCACTTACGTACCTGAAAAACACGTTTCAAAATATCAACACAAAGTGGGCGAATTCACAGGTTTTACTTGTTTTTAAATATCAAAATATTTATTCTTGATTTCCATTTTGAAAAATATGAATACGTTAGATCGACATGTAACATCGTAAACTAGCTAGGAATACGAAATAATGTTCGCAACCAAGAGCCTATAATCAAAATGAAACCTTATCCGTTTCCCATATTCTTCTTTTCAACATATATTCCTTGTCTTTAATGATCGGAGCGACCGATCGACAAGCTTGGGGTTTGTCAAAACCCAATAGATCTATCAATATATCATGTGCCCTCCAACCAAGAGGTTAATGATTACAGTGGCGGGAAAATGTCCGGATAAAACCCTCGTTAGGGTAACTTAAGGCCCTTACTCAAGGCCAACATAGGTTACATTTCCTTTGTCGTCTTTGATCATATTAACTCAAAATACTTTACGTGTTTCTCCCTCGAAATGTAAAAACATAATTTAAAAAGGGGTCGTGTACTCACCTTTGGGTGCGTTAATTGTTTGCAACCAAAAGCACAAATCAAATAGGTTTTCACCTATTAGTGTCCTATATACAAGGCACACTTTTATATTAATTTCAAGTCTACTAACGAAGTTGTTCACTCAACCCTTAGACTTATAAAATAGTTTTGTGTGTTTGACCCGTTATTTAGACAACCCGTTGAAGGTCCGTGATCAGGCGGTTCTAGACGGATGTTAGTTGATAAACGTAAACCGATTCGGTAGAATGTTATTACAGAAAGGAGTAGAAGCAGAATACAACGGAAGTCTTCATTCATACCGAAAGAATATACATCTTTATAAGTCCAGCTACCGGAGTTCCTGGAGAGAATCCGGCAGCACCTCCCCGTAGGGATGCCAAAAGCTTAAATGACAAATGAACAACACACCTATATATAGGGAGATAAGTTCGCTGGAGTGTATGGAAGTTCGGGTGAACTTGACCTAGTCAAGTTCGGCCAAACTTGACTTCCTAAGAGCATTATCGAGCGAACTTGGCCTGCATTAGTCAAGTTCGAGCGAACTTGACTAAAGGCACATCAAGTTCGGGCGAACTTGACCAATACAGGTCAAGTTCGGGCGAACTTGTTCCCATTTACACTGTAATCTCCGTATTTCGGTCGTGTGTTCGATTCTAACCTATACAATATTCAACACACGCTCTATCTAGCCTATTCGAAAAGTGACGAACACCAGGTGCACCAACACCCGTTGGTGACTACGAACCTTATGGTTATATTTTCCCTACTTTCTTAGTGTTCAATTATTCCAAAGTGAAATATTGTACCCTCTAAATATCCACTCAACGACACGCACCAACACCTACTTATTTACACCAAGTTTTATTATTACGATTGCACGTAAATCAAATCCATACTTAAGCATTTCTTATTATAAACACCCAATACTTCATCAAATCACACAAGCCATATAACTCATCTAAACAGTCATATTACATACCATTATCATCACACAATCATACTTTAACAAAATCACATAGTTTCCTCATAGTAAAACCATACGTATCATGCATTCATGCTAGCTACTTATGTTGCATTAATCATTCCATATTCATAATGTAATACCAAAATACACTTTACATTACCAAGATATTCATGTTACACATTATCTTACCATTCAAGACAATTTATGTCACAAAGTTTACGCATGCATAGATATGTCCATTTTTAAGCGTAGAATTAGTGTTTTCGACTCATACTTTCACATAAAACATATAAAAAATGGACACATCATAATATACACTTTAAGACCTGTTATAACATGATATTATATGTATAAATTTTCTGTTTGAAATCAGATTTACATTGCATGTTTCGATCATACCCGAAATCGCCATTTTTACGCATTTTTAAGCCTATAATGACCACATAAGCAATCCAAATCATGTTGTTCATATACCAAACTTAAAATCTGATTTTATAGATAAAATATCATATTTTTAGCATCATACTTTCAGTTCCACATAGATCATCTTATTAACATAGTTATAATCGCTTTTAACACCATTTTAAGCATGATTTACTAGATTGTAAGCTTCCAACTCTTGGTTTTCATAAAATTTAGATGTGACCTGAATATTATACACAAAATATTACCATTATATAGCCATATTTTCAGTTCACCATTTATCTATACATGCATGTCAAAATCCTACATTTATCTTGCATTTTTCACTTAAATCAAGCATAATACACCCTCCTAAGTTAGGGTTTTTATCCAAATCTATCATCACACGTTTTTAGACCATAAAATCACTTTAAATATATTATCAAACTCAGATTACACAAAACCCCTAATTTATCATCTTGCATGTCCCTTTTAACACCCTGTTAAGCATCATTTTAACCCATAAACATCTTTCAATCAAGAATCATTTACACACATTATAGCCTTCAAAATTTCTTATTAAAACCATGAACTTACTGATTTAATTAGTTCATTAGAAAAATCCTCTTGTTTGATGAACAACTTCATTTTTATACAAACTACAATCTCAAATCTTAGGGTTTTAAGAGATGGATCATCTTAAATGAACACACTAGGATTTCTAAGAGTAGGAGAGCTTCTTGGAGCTGATTCCTCCTTGATAATCTCCTATGGATTCTTGGATTCTTCAAGGATTGCTCACCAACTCTTAAGTGTGTGTAAATGAAGGTGAAATGGGAGGTTTTGAGGGATGATGAAAATGACATGGGTGAAGTGGTGAGGGAGGTGGTGGTGGACGGTTATATAGAGAGAGAAGGAGGAGAGAGAGTGTCTTGGGAAGGGTTAGAAATGATTAGGAGGTGGAGTGTGGGTTTGGGTTTAATTGTGAGTGGATGTTTAAGAGATTTGATAAGATTATGGAAGATTTTGTGGATTTGTAGGGGATTTATGTGAGAGTGCGCCCCATGGCCGAATTTTATTGTAGCATGGGGGTTTTATATATTTTTTTTTGTAAAAATTATTATTCTTGTACATTTTATAAAAGTCTTGCACCTTTTATAAAAGTTTGGGGCCTTATTTCACTTGTTTGAACTTATTAATTATGGAATAATTTTCATATACTAGTTCCATCATAACTTTACTAATTAGAATAATAACGGATGTTTAGTGGTGTCTGGGTTTACTCAGGACTGCTAAATGTCTGGCAGACAAGCAATTTCCGGACAATTTAGACAGAAACCACCAATTAAGGCGTATGCGCTTTTCTTCTAAATTTCCCCAATGACTTATAATTCCACCTTATATTAACATGTTAGGCACATTCATGGGCTTCTAAATACTAACTGGGTCATCACCAATATTCGTTACGGGTCTGTCGTCACTTTAAAAATACGGGAATTCTTAAATTTCAGCTTTTGCAAATTCCATTACACATTAGGGATTATAATTTTTAATTGGGCTTTAATAACACATAAAGTAAGTATTATTGCACCACTTATAATAACACGTTCGAAATTACAGTACGGATAGAAATCAGAAAACACGGGGTGTCACATATAACTAAGATAATCTCTTAAAAAACCCAAAGCATGTAAATCATCAAAGGATAAAGGATACGTAAATAACGAGTCAGAACCAAGTGATTCTATCTTGTCTATTTATTTCTTTTATTACCTTAGTTATTTATTATTGATCAGATTAGACTTCGACTATATTCCGGTATTAAAAGCTTTTGTGTCCTTGGACGACCTCGGTATTTTACCATCACTATTCTACGCCAACGATGGTGCATTTGCCCTAGCATGTTGTAGAGAGTGTTAGTTGAATATCGTGTTCTTATAAATTTAAAACTTGAATAAACGAGTAAAAAGTCCTTAAAATATATATAAAATTATACCCATGCTCTGCATCACGAAAATCCTGAAGGCAATTTAAGTACCTGAAAAACACGCTAACAAGTGTTAACACATTGGTTAATGAGTTCACAAAGATAATCAAAAGTAAAATTTATCCCAAATTACTTTTAATAAAGCTCAGGCAAGTTTACAACTTAAACTTACTTTTTAATTTAGAACCAAGACAAATCACATATGGATTACCTTTTTAAAACAAGAAGCAAACCGCATTAATCTTGGTTCCATAAAAGTCCATGATATGTAATTTTTTTAACATCAACTTTTTGGATTCATAAACAAGCTAATAATATGATGAATATTAATACCATAAGCTCATAATCAACACAAGACATAATTCCCCTAAACTTTTTCGAAGGTTTTACCAACTCAACAGATTTATCAATACTTCTTCTATCCTCACAAGAGGCAAATGATTATCGCGGTCGGGGAGGTTCCAAGTAGGTACCACAGCAGATACAAACTGGTGTCATGTTTATCAATAATATATTCTTATGTAGTTGAAAATTTAACATATTTATTTCAAACTACATGTCTTCCCTAAAAATATTTATAAAATATTATTCAAAGCGGGCCACGAAGACTCACATACAAAACATAGTAAAACAATATAATCCCTTCTAAGCATGTTTTCCCCAAAACATTTATAAAACTATAAAAGTTGGGCCGTGAAACCTATATTTGGAAGCGTTCGGTCTTAGCAAATATTTCCACAATTTAAGTTTTGTCAACTTGCGTTCTAATCATAAAGAAAGTTTTATTAACCAAATTAATTTTTTATTCCCTAAGTTGTTCATCCAACTTATGATTTTTCACACAACGCTTTATCTTTCGAAAACGTTGTTGTTTTAGTTATGTTTGTATATCTTTACAGTATTCAACTCAAACGATTCGTTGGCGGCTTTTCTTTTGGTAAATTCCGTACTTGTATATATATATGTATGTGTGTATATATATATGTATATATATATACTTTCATAAATATATATTTATCTTAATGTTAAATCAATATTTTATTGCGAGATATTTAGCACCAATATTTACATCAGCACACCCTTATAACTATAGTATACTAGCATATATATTTACACATAGTTACACACCAAATACCAATTTTCACACAATTCATTAAATTATATACTTATCTAACTTATGAATATTTATATACATGTAAATACTTGATTAAAATCTCATATAATCATTTTAAGTAATATCCTCAATCTTATTGTTTAACAAAATACTATATTTATATAGTATAAATAAATGTATAAACATGACTTTTATACATATAGTCTTACATCTATTATCACATTAACACTAAATACATCGTGAATCACTCAATTATAATTCTAAAACATACTCCATCTCATAAACAATCACTTAGTTATCATATTTTATATTTATCAAAATATGTTCGTTTTAACGTTATATCAACATTTTCCACGTGTCGAAAATTAAGTACAACTAGCCGAACATGGTGGAAACTTAATATAACTTTAAATATACTTATTTTTATAACATTATTATTTTATAACATGTCCTAAATCAATTTCTTAAAAAACATTTTAAAACGTCGAAAACATGGTTTTTAATGTCTAATTTCGCACCGTACATGACCATAACCATAACTAAACATCAAGACCTCAAATTTTTGGAGAATACATAATATTTAATGTAAATATCATTTTTATAAACATGTTAGTGCAAGTCTAAAATAATCCACACTATCATGCATTTTATACACCATTTTACACACTTTTAAGCACAATATTATATAACCTATAACTTTCAACATGGATTATATGCTTTATATGGTTGTACATGTTGTATAAAAGGCATAAATAAGCTTTTTGTGGTTTGTATTACTTACAAGTGTCCCTTTCATAACCTTCCCTTTCATAATCTTATCCACTTCTTTTTTTCACTCACTTTTTCTTCTTTGCAAAACACAGTTGATTCTCTGCAACGACGACTTGGATAGTTTCAACATGGATAGGCATTGCGTCGTTGTACCTTATGTTTAATTGGTGGTATATGCTTTATATGGTTGTACATGTTGCATAAAAGGCATAAATAAGCTTTTTCTGGTTTGTATTAGTTACAAATGTCCCTTTCATAACCTTCCCTTTCATAATCTTATCCACTTATTTTTTTCACTCACATTTTCTTCTTTGCAAAACACAGTTGATTCTTTGCAACGACGACTTGGATAGTGATGGGTCAGTAATTTGTATTGTTCTTCAATTTTCAAATTCTACTATGGATGATTCTTTTCTCAATGATCCGTTTGAATATGTATCAGGTTTTCACGATTGGACTTGAAGTTGAGCTCTTCTTAGTTTGGTTTGTGGTTCTGATTTCTGGAGGTAATTATTTAACTTCTGTTTGTTTTTTGGACAATTTATGTTAGGTTTTATATTGTATGAGTTTTTGATTTTGTTGCTCTATGTGTCTTCTAATTCAACATATAATTTCACCTAGTAATTATTATATATCCTAAAATTATAAAGAAGATGCACAGTAACTATATTATTATTATATTCATACTTCTTTTATTATTATTATTATTATTATTATTATTATTATTATTAAATATATCCTAAAATCGTAAAGAAGATGCACAGTAACTATATTTTTATTATATTCATAATTCTTTTACCATTATTATTATTAACTTATTATATCTTACGGTAACTACATTATTATTATATTTATAATTTTATTTATTATTATTAGCTTACTATTATTATTAGTTATATTAATATCTAATAAAAATTCTTTAATTTCTTTTCGAATGAGTTTTGAAATTCATACTAGCTCGGTTCGTTATGATTGATCCCGTGGAAAACTAGCTTTTGTGTTCGATTTCTGTTAGATATACAAATTTTTTCCTACTTTTTTATGTTTTTGTCTCAGCTTAAATAAGTAATTCGTTCTATAAAGCTATGTTATATTCATATACGTTTTCTTAAGTTTTGTTTATTATTTCATATACTCCATTTAACCTATTTATACTTATATTTAAAATTCTAAATCAAGTTGTAATTAAGAATGTTATTTTTTGACAATGTATTTGTTTGTTTTTATGGTTTTTTTACATAACCTTCAACGAAGTAGTATACGTAATGGAGTATCTCTCTTGTATCGTAAGCTATTGCGAGTGTTAGTATTGTACTGATACCGTGACGAACAAAACTAATACCTTACCAAGAATATCGATACAACATGGATTTCGACTAAACAATATCGATGTTGGTGTCGGTACTATTAGAACGGTTACTGATACACAGATTGCAACGTTCTTATTTTATTTAAATATATATCTCATTGAAAATGAAGTTTTATTCACAACAGAGTGTTTTTGGGATTGTAAGTTATAGCGAGTGTAGGTATGGTACAGAAATCGTGACCAACCAAATTAATACCGTCTTAACAATATCGGTATCACGGCGATTCCGACCGAACAACATCAGTATCGTTATCAATACAATGTGAACTGTTAGTAATATTTGATTTTACAATTTTGGTCGCCATCCTTTTGGGTATATAATGACTCTTTCTATTGCTATACCAAGTGCTAGGTACCGTATCAGTATCGTAAGGAATGAAGGTACCGTATCAATATCATAAGGAATGAAACCAATGTCGACTGAATTCCAGCCGCAACGCGCGGGAACTCTTACTAGTTACATTTATGCATTAAAATATGATATTTTTATAGAAATTATATATTCCCAAAAATTCTGTTTAAAACCATATTTATAACCAACTCATTCATTCGTCCTACAACATACAATTTACAACCCACTAATGCACAACAACATCATCATGTACAGTTACATAATTCCAACATGAACCTATACGTATTTATGATGTTTCCATAAGATTCAACAAGGCTCAAACATCAAATCATTAGTTCGTCAAAAGAAATCAATGCACGTAAAAATCTAGTATATTTATGAACATACAAACAAAACTACATATTCTTGCATATACATATACGACATACATATACATACATTCATGAGTTTTTCATGTATTCATATCATACCAATCCGTTTTTTTTATTATCAAAAACCCAACTTAGATTATCATTTTCATGTAAGAATCAAATCACAGACAAGTGTATTTAAACATTTAAACAAAACACACACAATAACACACACACCTCCCTCATGACACTCACACACATACACACTTGAACATCCTTTAAATTCCATTTTAACATTTATTTGATAAAATCTTCGTTTGTGTGTTAAACCCTTTTTATTGGTGAACAAAACTTGTGAATAAAAAATATTTATCATACAAGAATCAAAAACGAATTTTTGAAGAATCCATACCCTTGAATCAAGATCTTGAAAGGATTAGATAGTGGGTTTTGAGTGTTTCTTCTCCAAAGCTTATTTCTTCTTCTCCAAAGGGCTTGGAATTACCTAGATACTTATCAAATTTGAGGAATGGAAACTTTCATCTCTAATATTTAACAAGAACATGGAAATGATGATGGTGATGGTGTGGGTAGGCCTGTAAATGAACCGAACGAACGAACACGAACACAGGCATGTTCGTGTTCGTTCATTTAATTTTAACCGAACACGAACATATAATTGAACACATTTTTTTGTTCGTATTCGTTCATTAAGAAATCGAGCATGTTCGTGTTCATTTATGTTCGTTCGTTTAAAGCCTAAACAAACAGTTCACAAACATATACAATAAAAAAAACTAATATTTGAATAAACATAAACAAACATAAATTAACATGATTGAACAAACATAAATGATCACAAATGAACGTAGTTGAACAAATATAAACAAACACAATTTAACATTAGTGAGCACAAACAAACAAGTCTAATATATTACAGTTCATCCAAAAACACATCTAAATTAGGGTTCTCAAATACTAATATTTCATAGTTTTTTATATAAATATTAAGTAAGTGATCGATTACGATCTAAGAAGAATTATAAATTCCAATTTTTTTACTAGAAAACTCAACTACTAATTAGTTATATTTATATAGGTAGTTAGAAAACCTAATATTTATATAACTATAATTATAACTATTTATGTATTTACTAAAATTTAAACGAACATAAACGAACGTTCATGAACGAACATAAATAAACGTTCATGAATATAAATGAACGAACATAAGGTGTGTTCAGTTCGTTCCTTTAATTAAACAAAATTTTGTTCGTGTCCGTTCATTTATTAAATAAACGAACTTCCCGCCGAACAAGTTCACGAACAGTTCATGAACGTTCAGTTCGTTCACAGGCTTAGGTGTGGGGGTGGGTTCGGCCGAAAGAGGGAGATGGAAGGTTTGTTTGTGGAGTTGTGTAAGCATGGTATGTATGCATGTATGGTATAGAGTAGTGTAACGATTAGATGAAAAGTAGGTTGTGTTAGGAGTGGGGAGGTGGCTACACATGGGGCTTCTAGGGTGGCATTATCATATATTTTAATTAGATATTAGTGTAAGTAATGCGTGTACAATTATATATATGTTGTTATTTATCTAACAGTGGGTGTAATGCTTGGAGGTTTATATAATAATTATGGTGTTTAATATTTTTTTACTAATTTTATAAAATTAGCTTGTCATAATATAATATTACTTGGTGCTAAAATATATGCCTCGTTTAATAAGAACGCTAAATTGTACAAGATATGCGCATGTACTGACAAT
Source organism: Scalesia atractyloides (assembly GCA_947069175.1). Taxonomy (NCBI): domain Eukaryota; kingdom Viridiplantae; phylum Streptophyta; class Magnoliopsida; order Asterales; family Asteraceae; genus Scalesia; species Scalesia atractyloides. Next base: position 52,192,365 of record CAMTDV010000006.1, on the reverse strand, counting down.
ACGCGATCAAAACCACAAACTTGAGTTTTTAGGCGCTTTAGTTAAAATTTCAATTTCAATTATTAGAAATTAGAAATGCTATTTCAAGGATATTGGAAAATTTAGGATTTTAAAAAACCAACGTTCGTTTCGCAGTTTATCACTACGCGATATGTATTTTTACAAGATCCACCAAACATAACTATATAAAATTGGCAAATTGGATTTAAATAATCTCAACTTTCTCAATTGGCCCTAATAATCCCAACTTAGTTATTTGCCTATAATAATCCGAAATGGTCCACTTTTGGCCGATAATAGTATGCCGTTAAAAATAGCTTAGTGGAGTTAAGTATTATTCCAAAATACAAACAGATGTTTTAGGGATTTTGATCAGCATGAGGATACCGATCGATTTATGTAAAACATACCTTGAAAGGGTGCTCCAAACTGCTTGATTTTTGTTAATTAGAAGTTTAAACACCCGAATTGAAGCACCGTTTTCGTCGTTTGGGCAGTATTTCAAGGTAAATTTTACATCAATCAACTCGTATACTCGCTCCAATCAAAGCCCTAAAACATCGGTTTGTAATTCGGAAAAAAACTTAACTCTGTTAAGCTATTTTTAACGCAGACTATTATCGGACAAAGGTGGACCAGTTCTGATTATTATTGGCTAATAACTAAGTTGGGATTGTTATGGTCCAAATTGAGAAAGTTGGAATCATTTTAACCCAATTTGCTTACAAAATTTAAACTTGCTAGAACTTCAAAGGAATATTATTAACACCATATCAATCCAATAACGCTTATATTCATTTAAACACGTGTTACATTAGTACATAAGGAATTTAAAATAACCGGGTGTCATAGTTTGATAGGGTTTCAAGCCACGTGAAGACGAACACGCAAAACTGAAAGTTCTGACAGACTGTTTTGTTTTCTTGCGAACGTGGATTTCGATGACGGTCGATTACGACAATGATGGCAGGTGCTTCTAGTAGGGTTCGTCAAGACGATTGCATGGACATATTATAGGCCAAAACAAAGTTTGTTTAGGCCGATTTTAGGATACTCGCGTGTTAGCGAGCTAAACTAAATGAACCAAGGGACTATTCTCTCTCCTGGTAGCATCGATGATGGTCAATGCCAATCATTTCCCAAGGATCGACATGTTAATAAGTTTATGTGGCTATGTGGATTGCCTATATCGGAGTTCGTATGGTCAGGTTATGACCATATCTAGTTTCTACTCGCGCTAACACTCTTTGATGTTGCGAGCTTCGATTTTGTACATATGCGAAGGTGTGACTCATGGAACCTTTTATTCATTGTTGGGCGATGTTTTGAGATATAGGAAAGTTTTCGAGGACGACGTGTGGGGATGTTTGTCGGTAGCGTTGTTTTTGGGTGTTTTTACACATTTAGACGTGCATATTGTACCAAATGTTGGAATTTGAACCAATCTTGCAGTTTGAAGGCTTTGGGTAGTTGGGTTCATGATAGTGAGATGATGGAACTGTTCTATGGTAATTCGTAGGATGCGGGGTTGCTTCCCATAGATGCTTTACGGTTATACAAGCGTGTTGGACAAAGCAAACGTTGTAGCTGAGGCAAATGCGACTTTTAATCTTCTTTTTATGTGATTTTGGGGCTAGAATACATGGGTGCTACAAGTGTTTACGTGTTTTCATCAAATAACAAGTTTCCGTTAAAGAGTTGTTTAAGTTAAAGAGATTTTGGACTAGCTTTGAGGGGGCATTTATCGGTCAGGATGAGTAGTTTGTATGTGAGATTGACGAGGTTATTGGGCAGTACAGGCTATTGTATGAGTTGAGGTATGCTACCTTAATTGAATTATGTAGAGTTTTATTGTGTGAGTCAAGTAGTTGTTTCGGGCCTAGACAATGAAGGGTTAGAAACATATATGTGTCGAGTTCTCATTTTAGAGTAACTAAAATACGAGATGGAAAGTTCAGATTGATACATTAATAAGAATGTATGTGTAAACAATTGGAGGTGTCGAGTCATCACATAGGGTGAGCGTGTATGACTTGAGTTGTCGAGGTAATATTATAATGAAAACGTATGTGTGAACGATTTGAGGTGTGGGTCCTTACCATAGGCTGAGCGAGTATGAGTTGAGTTGTGAGGTAATATGCTAATTGGAACGTATGTGTGAACATGTAGGTGCATCCTTAGGGGTAATGGGGCGGGATTGATGATGAGGTTAAAAGGTTGGTGGTTGTAAAGAGTTGGTGTATCCTAGATACCTTGTATTTATGTTTAGGTGTTCTGTAAATGATGAATCACCCTTGAGGTGTTTAAATAATGATCATGTTTTCATGGTGCTATTGATACCCAAGTGGTAATGAGTATGTGGGAGATAGTCAGGTTTACGTGACAAACTGAGATTAAGAAGGGCCGTCAGTGAAAGATGATATCGATGTGTGTTAAATCTAAGAGTTAGTGAATTGTGTCTCTTTTTGATACAACAGTTTGTAATCAAGAAGTAATCAAACAAACTATTGATCCCCTATAAACAATCTTGAACTAAAATGGCAATTGATTTCAACAAAGATGGAAAATAGCATGCGAAATTAAAAATCTAACTTTCAAGAAACCAAAGTACAGAATTTTCAAAGTTATATCACTTTGAAAAGCTTACTAGGTGATTGTGAGATTATTGGCTATTCCAAACAAACACTCAAAGGATTATGTGTGAGGGAATCATGAAAGGGTAGTGGAAAGTGTAGGATGTATTTAATGTTACACTTCATTGATTCTATTCTCTAATTATTGAAGAAAAGTAAATTTTTGGCATATTCATTAAATCCCTTACTTCCACTTGTTGTCTTGGGATCTACGCATACCATATTAAGTATGGCAAGTAGGGTCATCAGAATTCTGATAACTCCTTATCAGATTTCCAATGAATTGATCATCAGATTTTTGATGAGTTGATCAACAGATTTATGATGAATAGATCTAATCAGATCGGTTGATAGTCATCATATTGATTAGATACTTCATGATGTTGTCATAAGTGTCCTGCTATCCACGGTTATACCCATTGAAACTCAGGCGACGCGGGCCAACCACAAATTATGTAACATTTGTCGAAAACGGGTTTTACCAAACCCGCTCCATTTTGTAATCGAATATCAAGTTATAAATGTTCGTCGCCTATTTATGCTTATTTTAATTTTTAGTGATACATAATTAATAAAAAAACTAAACCATAAAAGTTATAATTGATAAAAATATAAATAAAGTGATTAAAAATAAAAAGGGGCTGCCGGGACTCGAACCCGGGTCAGCCGGGTTGTAACTTCAAAGACTTAGCACTCACACGCATAACCACTCCGCCACTTGTTTGTTTTCTGTCAACTCTAGGAAACAAATGAGTCTTATATACAAACCTAGATGAACCGGTTGCGCCAACTGAAAACCGAAATCGGCTATTCAACCGTCTAAAACGTTTGAATAATCGCGAATTCAGGTTTATAACCGATGCACCGACAATTCTAATCAATTCAGACTTGAATTGACTTGAATTTTGATGATGATGAGTTTTATAACCGAAGCTACTCAATAATCCGAATTACTGTAATCAAAGAGCTTCTCGCGACTCAGAAACATTCCACAAACCTCCAATTACATTTCCGCACACTTTACAGTCCACCGGAGAAGTTTATTTTACTCGCCGGAAAATTCTGCAAGTTCGCCGGAAAACCGTATTCTTCCTCAAAACGGTAAGTCCTTCAATACCGTCGTAGTCTAACAATTGTTAAGCTATTTCTAACTCAAACCTTTCACTTGAAATCGAATTCAGACGCTACTATCGGATAATACCAGTTCGCCGGAAAAGTTCAGGAAATCTTTATTTTCATCTGTGAATCGGTAAGGACATTCAAACACTCTGTTAACGTTTGTTTATCACTTCAATTCCACGATTAGCTAATCAAAACGGTTAATTGTCTTGTTCAGTTGAAGTGCACAAAAACAGAGACCGACACCTTCCGGAATTCTGAAATAAACCATTCATCGGTATGTTTACTTCTATTATCGTTTCTGCCATTTCATATTAGTTTGTACAATGTTTATCAATCGAACTAAACAAGATATAACGGTGTAATCTACTGCCTGTAAAATCTAACGAAGAAGATGAACTGCGCTAACAACATAAGAATAATTAAAATTGGTATTTTGAACGGGTTAGACACACAGTCCAGCGGTGGACTGTGTGCGAACAAAAACACGCATACGTCCCGAGTTCGATTCTTGACACACGCACCTTCGCAGTAATAAAATGTCATTTTTGTTTAAAACTGAACCGGGTTAACTCCGTTAGTTGTTAAGTATAATAAAATTTGTATATTAACCAAGTTAGACACACAGTCCAGCGGTGGACTGTGTGTAACGTTAAAGCACAGGTCCCGGGTTCGAGACCTGTTAGTGGCACCGGTTCGATGAATTAAAATGTTTTTGAAATTAAAAGAATTTTGGATAAATTGAATTAATATATAAGTATAATTAAAAACAGAATTATTTCAGGTTAGACACGTAGCTCAGTTGGTAGAGCTGCGTGCACGCGTACGGGAGGTCTCGGGTTCGAGTCTCACCCAGCGCATTTCAGTCACACAATAAACCGGTCAAACAGTCAAAGTCAAAAAGTCAACGGTCAACCCAAAAAGTCAACATATTTTTATATTTTTAATTATTTAGTTTAATTTAAAAATCAATTAAAAATACTTAAAAATAATGTTTTTAAAGATAGGAAATAGCCTTAAACTCATAAAAATACATCTAAAAATTCTATTAAAATCCTTAATAAAATCCACTCATTTACTATATTTTCCGTTATTATTTAGGTTAGTTTATTCTCGTTGTCCCGCTTTTCCAACTCGTGCGCATCTCACCATCTCCAATCAAACGCACCCAATGTGAGTGAATCTTTACAAATTCTCCGTTTTAATCACGTTTTGGGGTGTATCATGTGTCTTGCTATATATTATATTTAAATCATTGTGCATACAACATATCATGAACAAATGTGTATTCAGCTTGTTTCAACTGTTTGTGTGGTTATTGTTAGATTCAATTTATTATTTTCAGTACATGCAATTTCATAGGCCGCCGCTCCCCGTTACATTATGAGCGTTGAGCATGTTCCCCATTACATTATGAGCGTGAACCTGGCGTGCCAACATACGATCGGCTCCGTTTGATTGAGCCTTGATCGCACAGACATTATCATTTTCAGTACATGCAATACGATCGGCTCCGTTTGATTGAGCCTTGATCGCACAGTTTCATTCATGATTATTTATTGTATGATGTTGGTATGTTAATGTATGCTATCATATGTTACTGTATGTTATAGTTGTGATAGCAATTGCTACTGCTTGATTATTTACATTTGCTCATTCATGATTATGCAAAATTTTTCATTGATAAACTAACAAGAAAATCAATAATAAATGTTTATTTAACAAGGGTCACTCGCCAACTTATGTTGACCCAAAAACCCCCATTTTTACACATGATACAGGTGAACCAGCTGCAGCTAGAAACACATAGGATTGGACTAGAAGAATAAAATGATTTAGAGCTTGGAATTATTTTGTTTGGTTATTTTCTTTGTATTGTATGGACATGTTTGGATTATTTGGAATGTAATTTTGACTTTAATAAATATGAAACATATTAGTAAATATCATGAGCTTTGGTGATAACCCAATTATGCCCCGACTCTTATTCCGCTGCGGGTCGGGGTGTGACAGATTGGTATCAGAGCCATGACTATAGGGATATAGGATAGGTTATTAGACCCTTAGAGCCTATACTATAGTTGATTAGAAATTTTTAAGATTTTTGTGTGTTACATGCCAAATTTCATGATGTTTATATGTTTTATGTTAAATGTTACATTCAATGTTATGCAAGCATGTTCATAAGTATATATTATCATATAATGCCTATCATGAATCATATTCTCATAACATATCATATCCATGAAAGCACACACCACATCATGATTGCTTTTACAATGATTTTTGTGTTTTCAAATCTCATCAAAGTGAGTTCTCATGACGGGCATGTAGTAACTGGAAGGGTACTAGTACCGGTAGTCGGAACGTCCTGTCTAGGCTGGCATTCGTATAAATCCAAAATAAAGGACCAGTTTGCCTACCTGGGGACTAACGATGAGAGTACGAAGTACCTATTAGGCCAAAGCATGCTATACCAAACGTCGTGTGAGCTAACCCCACTTTGAGTTGTCATTGTGTCTACACCTGGACACATTCCGACCATACATCTCGTAAACATATTTTGTGGTTTGCATTCGGGTGATGCGAGTGTTAAATCGCCAAACTAATGTGAATCCTACCAAGCCCATAGTCATGGGGGCCCACATGACTATACAGGTGAAGGTATGGGGGACATTTGAGGCTAACATGAGCAAACCCAAGACATCCTATGGATGTAGTTGCATTATTGATATTTATGTTATTTTCATTTTTCTTAAAGACACATGACACCTAAAAAAAAAGACTCCATAAACTTACAATCTTCTTATGTATGTTCCTGTAGATGTCTTCCAGACAACAACGAGGGGGTAAAAGATCAGGAAGGTCTCACGAACGCTTGGCCACACAAATCGCGAAACAAATGGCCACGATACTGCCTGACATTGTGGTCCAAGTACAACAAGCTCTCGCCACAAATCCCACTAATCCTCCCCAACAACATGACCAGAACATCGACAACCCTCCTACCAGCAAGTGCTCATACAAACATTTCAAGTCTTGTGATCCTCCTAAATTTGAAGGGACCGAAGGTGTCACTGCTCTCCTCCATTGGTTTGAGGAAATGGAAAACACCTTCCTCAACTGCGATTGTCCTGAGGATCGCAAGGTTCGATACGCCACCGGGAGACTATTTGGGGTCGCTCTCACTGGTGGAATACTGAAAAAGGGAAGAGGGGAATTGATGATGCAATGGCCTTAACTTGGGAGGAATTAAGGGAAATCATGCTAGGCGTTTCTGTCCTAGGAGTGAAATTAAAAAGTTGGAAGACGAATTTCATTCTTTAAAGCAGAAGGAGGGAGATCACACCACCTATAACAAGAGGTTCTTAGAGTTGAACCAAATGGTTCCTAATTTGTTTACCCCAACTTATCGTTTGATCGAGCATTATATTCGAGGACTTCCCTCGAAAATTCAAGATTCAGTTCTCAGCATTTCACCGGTAACACTTGAAGCTGCTATGGAGCTAGCGACTGAACTGACCGAGAATCGAATTCGCAACGGGAAGTTTAAAGAAGAGAAAAAGAAAACCCCTGTTGAGGGTCAAACTTCAAACCATTCCATCTCCTCCTCTAAGTTTGCTAACAAGAGGAAGCGCAACACCAGAAATTTCGCTGTTACACAAACCAACTCCCCTATTCCTGCTGCACCCATTACCCAAGTTGTCCCTTCACCTGCACCATACAAAAGACCATACTCTGGCCCGTTACCAAAATGCAACCGTTGCCAATATCACCATTCTCCTGATTATCCTTGCCAACATTGCATCGGCTGTGGTCGCGCAGGTCATACTGTTCAAACCTGCCGCATGCCTCAGCGAACGAACCGCCACCAGCCTTCAACCCAAACCCACCAGCAAATAATGGGTCAAGCCCAACAACCCCTACTATATCCACCCGCCCAACATTTAGCCCAAACATATTACCAACCCAATTATCCTATGAGTCAACCTATGCGGGCTTGCTACAATTGCGGAGACCCAAGCCATTTCAGAAACACTTGTCCAAGGTTGGTAAACATTATTCATGCTCAGGCCCAAGCCAACCCGGTGAATCAAGCGAACCAAGCTCCTCCACCTGCAAGAGGAAGAGCTTTCAATATCAACGCTAATCAGGCTAGAGCTGACGGCAATGTGGTTAACGGTACGTTTCTTATAAATGGTAGATATGCATCTATGTTATTTGATACTGGTGCGGATAGAAGTTTTGTGTCCTTAGAATTTGAACCTATCTTAAACCAAAATCGGGATAAGCTCATGGAATCCATAACGGTAGAAGTTGCTGACGGGAAACCAGTTTCATTAAACTCTATTATATGCAACTGTACACTCACCTTAAACGACCACGATTTCTCAGTCGACCTTATTCCTATGAAGCTGGGAAGTTTTGATATCATAATTGGTATGGACTGGCTCAGTCAACATCCGGCAGAAGTTGTATGTCGCAAAAAATTTATACGTATTCCTCTTTCAAACGGTCCGACTCTTCGAATCTTTGGAGAAACCTCGTCGAAGGGGCTCAGCTTAATGTCTTGTCTTCAAGCCCAAAAATATCTTCGCAAAAATTATGTCGCGTTTTTAGCTTATATCATCAAAAAGGGAACCATGGAGAAGAAACTTGAAGACATTCCAGTAGTAAAAGATTTCCCGCAAGTTTTTCCTGATGACATTTCAGGACTTCCTCCAGTTAGAGAAGTCGAATTCCGTATTGATCTTATACCTGGCGCTACACCAGTTGCAAAGTCTCCTTATAGGTTAGCCCCCTCCGAAATGCAAGAGCTAGCCAGTCAATTACAAGAGTTGACTGACAAGGGATTCATACGTCCTAGCTCATCGCCTTGGGGTGCACCTGTCCTTTTTGTAAAGAAGAAAGATGGATCGTTTCGTATGTGCATCGAATACAGAGAGCTCAACAAATTAACAATCAAGAATCGCTATCCTTTACCTCGCATTGATGATCTTCTTGACCAACTTCAAGGTGCCAGCTACTTTTCCAAAATCTACCTTCGATCTGGTTATCATCAACTTAGAGTACATGAAGAAGACGTCCCAAAGACCGCATTCCGAACTCGTTATGGTCATTATGAATTCATGGTCATGCCATTTGGTTTAACCAACGCTCCAACAGTCTTCATGGACCTAATGAACAGAGTCTGCAAACCTTATCTTGATCGATTTGTTATAGTTTTCATCGACGACATTCTTATTTATTCAAAGTCTAAGTCTGATCATGAGCGTCATCTTCGACTCATCCTTACACTTCTAGAGAATGAAAAGCTTTACGCCAAATTCTCCAAATGCGAATTCTGGTTAAAAGAGGTGCAATTCCTCGGATATGTAGTCAATGACAAGGGAATACATGTTGACCCCTTAAAGATCAAAGCGGTACAAGAATGGCAAGCGCCACGTACACCAACTGAAGTAAGATCTTTTCTTGGTTTGGCTGGTTATTATCGTCGATTCATTTCAAACTTCTCTCGCATTGCTGTACCACTCACGGCTTTAACTCATAAGGGAAAACCTTTCATATGGGGACCCAAGCAAGAAGAAGCCTTCCAAACCCTTAAACAAAAACTCTGTGATGCACCAATCCTCACTCTTCCTGAAGGTTGTGATGATTTTCTGGTCTATTGCGACGCATCAGGGCAAGGATTAGGCTGCGTTTTGATGCAAAGAGGAAAAGTTATAGCTTATGCTTCGAGACAACTCAAGACGCATGAGAAGAACTACACCACCCATGACCTGGAACTTGGAGCCGTTGTGTTCGCTCTTAAGATATGGAGACATTATCTCTATGGTACTAAGTGTGAAATATACACTGACCATAAGAGTCTTCAACATATCTTCAATCAAAAGGAGTTAAACATGAGGCAACGAAGATGGGTCGAACTTCTAAATGACTACGACTGTGAAATTCGATACCACCCTGGCAAAGCAAATGTGGTGGCCGATGCACTTAGTCGAAAGGGTTATGCGAACTCCATTCGTCTTCTATGTTCGCAAATCATAACTGACATTAAAGATCAAATTCGAGAAGCCCAACATGTTTCAGTAACGGAAGATGATGTACGAAAGGAGATGTCCTGTGGAGCTGAACTTAAAATTGAAACTAAATCTGACGGTATTCTGTACTATCTAGATCGTATATGGATTCCTAACCACAACAATCTTCGTGAAATTCTTATGAAGGAAGCTCACAAAACGCGATACTCTATACACCCAGGAGCCGATAAGATGTATCAAGACCTACGATATACATATTGGTGGCCTGGAATGAAAAAGGATATTGCTGTTTTTGTTTCTAAGTGCCTTACATGTTCCAAGGTGAAAGCTGAACACCAAAGACCCTCAGGACTTCTGGTCCAACTTGAAATACCTGTATGGAAGTGGGAAAATATAACCATGGATTTCATTACCGGGTTACCTCGCACTTCTGGTGGGTATGACACTATATGGGTAATAATTGACCGCCTTACAAAATCAGCTCACTTTATTCCTATCCGCGAAGATTTCAAGAACGAAAAGCTTGCTCGTATTTATATCAGCGAAATCGTAAGCCGACATGGGGTACCATTAAGCATTATTTCTGATCGTGATGGTCGTTTCACTTCACGAACATGGCAAGCAGTACAAGCCGCTATGGGTACGCGATTAGATCTCAGTACCGCCTATCATCCCAAACTGATGGTCAATCTGAACGCACCATTCAAACTCTTGAAGATATGCTTCGAGCATGTGTTATAGACTTCAAGGGAAATTGGGACGCTCATCTCCCATTAGTTGAATTTTCATACAACAAAAACTATCATTCAAGCATCGGCATGGCACCTTTTGAAGCCTTATATGGTCGTAAGTGCCGATCTCCAGTATGTTGGCACGAAATTGGGGAAGCTCAAATCACTGGTCCGGAATTGATTCAAGAAACCACAGACAAGATCCATCAAATTCGAAACAATCTTCTAGCGGCCCAAAGTCGTCAAAAGAGTTATGCAGACAGACGACGGAAGCCTTTAGAGTTTAACATTGGTGATCATGTACTTCTAAAAGTATCACCGTGAAAGGGAGTAGTTCGTTTTGGTCAAAAAGGCAAGCTAGCACCATGCTACGTAGGACCTTTCAAGATACTCGAAAGAGTAGGACCTGTAGCATACAAGCTTGATCTACCAGAAGAACTCAACAGGATTCATCCCACATTCCACGTATCAAACTTGAAAGTGCCTCGCTGATGAAAACCTCCACATTCCTCTGGAAGATATTCAGATTGATGAATCTATGCATTTTATTGAAAGACCAGTAGAGATCATGGGTTTCAGAGAAAAACGTCTACGACGAAGTCGCATTCCAATTGTTAGGGTACGCTGGGAGTCGAAACGGGGACCTGAGTTTACTTGGGAACGTGAAGACTCAATGCGTGAAAAATACCCGCATTTTTTTCCTACTACTTCTATTACTTAAATTTCGGGACGAAATTCCTAAAAGTAGGGGATACTGTAACATTTGTCGAAAACGGGTTTTACCAAACCCGCTCCATTTTGTAATCGAATATCAAGTTATAAATGTTCGTCGCCTATTTATGCTTATTTTAATTTTTAGTGATACATAATTAATAAATAAACTAAACCATAAAAGTTATAATTGATAAAAAATATAAATAAAGTGATTAAAAATAAAAAGGGGCTGCCGGGACTCGAACCCGGGTCAGCCGGGTTGTAACTTCAAAGACTTAGCACTCACACGCATAACCACTCTGCCACTTGTTTGTTTTCTGTCAACTCTAGGAAACAAATGAGTCTTATATACAAACCTAGATGAACCGGTTGCGCCAACTGAAAACCGAAATCGGCTATTCAACCGTCTAAAACGTTTGAATAATCGCGAATTCAGGTTTATAACCGATGCACCGACAATTCTAATCAATTCAGACTTGAATTGACTTGAATTTTGATGATGATGAGTTTTATAACCGAAGCTACTCAATAATCCGAATTACTGTAATCAAAGAGCTTCTCGCGACTCAGAAACATTCCACAAACCTCCAATTACATTTCCGCACACTTTACAGTCCACCGGAGAAGTTTATTTTACTCGCCGGAAAATTCTGCAAGTTCGCCGGAAAACCGTATTCTTCCTCAAAACGGTAAGTCCTTCAATACCGTCGTAGTCTAACAATTGTTAAGCTATTTCTAACTCAAACCTTTCACTTGAAATCGAATTCAGACGCTACTATCGGATAATACCAGTTCGCCGGAAAAGTTCAGGAAATCTTTATTTTCATCTGTGAATCGGTAAGGACATTCAAACACTCTGTTAACGTTTGTTTATCACTTCAATTCCACGATTAGCTAATCAAAACGGTTAATTGTCTTGTTCAGTTGAAGTGCACAAAAACAGAGACCGACACCTTGCCGGAATTCTGAAATAAATCGTTCATCGGTATGTTTACTTCTAATTATCGTTTCTGCCATTTCATATTAGTTTGTACAATGTTTATCAATCGAACTAAACAAGATATAACGGTGTAATCTACTGCCTGTAAAATCTAACGAAGAAGATGAACTGCGCTAACAACATAAGAATAATTAAAATTGGTATTTTGAACGGGTTAGACACACAGTCCAGCGGTGGACTGTGTGCGAACAAAAACACGCATATGTCCCGAGTTCGATTCTTGACACACGCACCTTCGCAGTAATAAAATGCCTTTTTTGTTTAAAACTGAACCGGGTTAACTCCGTTAGTTGTTAAGTATAACAAACTTTGTATATTAACCAAGTTAGACACACAGTCCAGCGGTAGACTGTGTGTAACGTTAAAGCACAGGTCCCGGGTTCGAGACCTGTTAGTGGCACCGGTTCGATGAATGTTAGATTCAATTTATTATTTTCAGTACATGCAATTTCATAGGCCGCCGCTCCCCATTACATTATGAGCGTTGAGCATGTTCCCCATTACATTATGAGCGTGAACCTGGCGTGCCAACATACGATCGGCTCCGTTTGATTGAGCCTTGATCGCACAGACATTATCATTTTTAGTACATGCAATACGATCGGCTCCGTTTGATTGAGCCTTGATCGCACAGTTTCATTCATGATTATTTATTGTATGATGTTGGTATGTTAATGTATGCTATCATATGTTACTGTATGTTATAGTTGTGATTGCAATTGCTACTGCTTGATTATTTACATTTGCTCATTCATGATTATGCACAATTTTTCATTGATAAACTAACAAGAAAATCAATAATAAATGTTTATCTAACAAGGTTCACTCGCCAACTTATGTTGACCCAAAAACCTCCATTTTTACACATGATACAGGTGAACCAGCTGCAGCCAGAAACACATAGGATTGGACTAGAAGAATAAAATGATTTAGAGCTTGGAATTATTTTGTTTGGTTATTTTCTTTGTATTGTATGGACATGTTTGGATTATTTGGAATGTAATTTTGACTTTAATAAATATGAAACATATTAGTAAATATCATGAGCTTTGGTGATAACCCAATTATGCCCCGACTCTTATTCCGCTGCGAGTCGGGGTGTGACATTGTGCCACCTCATTTAACACTTCATGATGTTGATGGGCAAAATGTTGTCGGGGTCCTCGTCGACCCGCAGACTTTTCCTTATCTTCTTCATCTTCTTCCTCCATATCCTCATCTTCGTCTTCTACCGGTTTATTAAATGAGAACGTGTATCCTGTTTCCCTATCGGAAACATCATGGTGATGTCCGATTAACTATACATATATTTTAGACCCCTTCCTCATCTTCGCAAAATTGAAGTCATCCACGAGTTTGTTTACCCAAAGTGATTCCTCTGGAAGGCGATTTTGTTGTACTATCATGACACTAATCAACCGAGCATATGGGATCATTTTTTTGGAAAACGACTCTCTCGTATCCCATGTATTCATCATCACTATATGCCTCCATGAAAGTTTGGGTTCCCTGTAAAGCAATGAGTAGTAACCCAAGGATCCCATGTTCAAACCCTCCCTCGATCTCTGAACCGAACCATCACGTTTTCCAATGAAATATTTTGAAGGATTTTCCTTTGAGGGATATATGTCGTTGCTCGTACAGACCTCCCGGGTAGTGGGGAAAAGAGTCAATGAGATGAAGTTTTGTGGGTCTGCCTCTATCGAATTCTTCTACCAAAACAAGTCTTTGTCATAATAGTAGTGTCCGTTGACACCCAAAGAGTCAAAGTTGGCGATTTGGTTAATTTTCTCGAATGACATAACCATTGTTCCCCTACCGGTGTCTCCCACCAACCTCCACGTGCTGGCAAGGCCGTTTTGATTTTCAAATATCAACAGAGCAAGCCAACCCGTCACTGCCATCAAGTAGATGCGTTGGGTGTTGTCAGCACACCAGTCCAACACCCTCTCCCAACCAAGCCTTTCAAACTTTTGGGTAATCCTAATCTGCCTAAACTTCTCCACATTTACAGCCCTTTCACATACACACACCTCCGCAATCCTGTTCACCACTTGCGCCATCTTGTATTTCCACAACTTAACCTCCAACTGTCCATATCTGAACTGAGAAAGACGATTTTTATTCTCCGCTTCCCATCTCTCCCATTCCAATCGTTTTTTTGTGATTTAATCATTGCCAATCTTGGTTAAACAGTTGGTCATCTATTTTTGGAATGGAGCTCAGTTGTTGCCATTTAACAGCCCTCATATCCGGATAAGGAAGACCCTTCTCCATAAGATTTACTTCTATTTCAGCTTGCCATTGCTGAAACATTAAAAACAATAACAAGCAAAACCCAATTAGAACCTCAAACCAACACGTAACTTAGGCTTAAAATTGATGTTGGTTGGTTTTACGTTATGTGAAATTTAGAACAAAATTTTATACATTTTCAAGTGCTAAGTTCTATTATTGAAAAGTTAATTTTTATGATTATTTATCAGGTTCATATCAATTCACAACTTTCAACATCCTCATTATATGCCTATTCATCAAAACAAGTGGATGTAATCACATCCACACACTTGTTTGATGCTCAAATTCAACCAAAACACAATTTACACTTAATTCAAGCTTCTAAATAAGAGTCCATAACTATTCAACCTAATATCAAACACTAAATTCAAGTTCAAGGAAAAAATCGACAAACCATGTAATAGCAATGCTCAAAACAAGTAAAAATCATACCTTTATGTGTTGTAGAGTCTCAAGAACTAACAAGAAATGCAATGCGAAGAAATTTGGAAAACACCCCACAAAACCTGAAAATTGCATCCCCAAATTCTCATAAACGAGTGAGTTTAGATGAAAACGAAGTTAGGGTTTTTGTTCTTCTCGAAAAACCAGACACTTTAGGCTCAATAATCAAATTGATTTGGTTGAGTTTTGAAGAAGTTATGAGATGTAAAGATATAGGGTTTTGAGAGAAAGATGAAGAAGATGAAGTGTGAATGAGAGTATGGACCCATGTTTTGGTGTTTTGATAAGTTAGGATTAGGTTGGGTAAAGTTTTCGGGTCATGTATCTGGTCAAAACAGAGTTCGGGTTGTATTTAATGGGTTTTGGTTCGGATTTGAGGTGCTGAAAACGCACCTGTAGCGGCTGAGAAAACAAGCCGCGTCGGCGATGCACAAAGTTCGCGTCACCGATGCATTGACCTTGCCGACGCCCTAGGCTACTGTCTACGGGTATTTCCAAATGACACAATGCTTGGTCGACGGCATACCACCCGTCGGTGACACGTCTCCAGTATTTTATATATATTTGAAAAATAGGGGAGCAAATATGTACTTTTTATAAAAGAGGCATGGTCTAAAATAATCCTAAAAATTATTAAAAATATTTTTATAACTTTTTTAAAGTTTTAATAAAAAACAAAAATGCGTTTTAGCGAATCCTACCACCCCCCAATAAACTTGTGTTGTCACGAATACACACCGAGCCTAAAACATACCTCACATCTTCATGACTCGGCCGTGATTTCTGTTACCTCACACAATCAAAGGTTAATACGAAACTAGATAACAAGAAAATAAAAAAATGAAAAATAAAATAAGGAAAATATACAAACTATACAATGTTACGGGTCCTTTAGTCAACCTCGTATGTCGGGATGCTTGCCAAGAAGTTCACCGACTCTTTGTGCTCGTCTCCTTTCTCGTTAGCATCCAAAAACAACTTTAACCGTTCACCGTTTGTTTTGACCCGTCTCTTGGGTCCTCGATGGTACATCACCTAATTCCACCACCCGTGTGATCACGTACAGGCCCGTCCACTTACTCTTTAGCTTCCCCGGGAAGAACTTCAACCTTGAGTTGTAGAACCACACCTTTTGACCCAAAAAAACTTCTTCTTTCACAACTTTGCATTGTGTACTTGATTCATCTTGTCCTTGTATTTTGAAGCACACTCGTACGCCTCTTCCCGGAGTTCCTCCAACTCGCACAATTTCAGCTTCCGTTCTCTACCTGCATCATCACACTTAATGTTAACTTCTTTTACAACCCATAATGCACGAATAAAAAGTTCCACCGGTAGGTGACAATTTTTACCATAAACTAAGCGATAACGTGTAGTGGCAATAGGAGTTTTATGAGCCGTTCGTTAGGCCCACCAGGCATCGTTCAACTTCTTTGACCAATCCTTATGGTCCGGCCTAACGGTCTTTAACAAAATCTCCTTTATTTGCCTATTAGACACCTCCACTTGACCACTAGTTTGTGGGTCGTACGGAGTAACTATAATATGGTCAACCCTAAACCGTTTAAGTTGCTTGCCAAACTTAAAGTTTTTGAAATGGGATCCTCCATCACTAATGAATGATAACTCAAGGAATCCCAAACCTTGAAAAATATGAGTTTGGACAAAACCACGAACAACGGTATGGTCATTTGTTTTGGTGGCACTCGCTTCGACCCATTTAGTAACATAGTCAACTGTCACCAAAATATACAAATTACCATGATAATTCAGGAATGGGCCCATGAAATCGATCCCACATACATCAAAAACATCAACAATAAGGATTAGTTGCAGTTGCATGGGCATCTCATCCGTTTAGCTATACTATCAATTTTTTGACACTCTACACAATTTTTAGAAAATTCGAAAGCATCTTTAAATATAATAGGCCCATTATTTTGACCACTGAAATTGTGCCCACATGCAAAAGCATGCACGTGCATAAGCACACTCGGAATCTCCTCATCCAGTATGCATCTTCTTATGACTTGAACCGGACAAACTCGAAACAAGTTCGGTTCTTCCCATCTTAGAACTTTATCTGTGAGATAAAGTGTAGTCTCTTCCTCCTATCCCAGTGAGTTGGAAATTCACTTGTCACCAAATAATTCACCCTGTTATCAAACCAAGGCAAATTAGACACATGCAAAATGTACTCATCTAGGAAGGTCTCATTAATCTCCACAAATGTAGAACCCTCATCTAAATTCAACCGAGACAAATGGTCGGCTACCATTGTGACAACCCCTACATAACCAGGTTTGCATTCATGCATTAATTTATGTGAATGCATGTATATATAACACATTAGACTTAGTTTGGTGTAAACTAGGACGTTCCATGGGAAGGAAATGTTCGTCCACTCATGAGACTTCATAACATGTATGGGTAAAACATAGAATTCAATGAAATATCGGGTCTTGAAAACTAATTTTGTTCACCTCAAAAGCTAAACGACCAATAATTATATATACAACTATATATATATAGACACACGTAACATAATACATGTTATATTTTAAGCTCGTCTATAAGCGTATAATTTTATAATTATATACGTTTCAACTTTGATACTGACAACTAAAGTTCATGTTCAGGAATGAACGAAGTATTTAGTAGTTATGAACAACAATGTTAATACCTATTAACATAAATATCCCAAATTTTAAACTCCTAGTATCGCTACATTATTCTACCACACCAAATTTATATTAGTTATTAAATTTATTTATATTTCTAAATTTATGTAAACTAGATGGGCTCTATTTATTTATTTATTTTTTCACCCAACTAGTAACATGTTTGCTAAAGAAATAAAGGTCATTATCCAATTCACCCACTTTCTTTATCATCCGGATATCTATAAAGTCATCATCACCACTTCCTCCATTGAATGCAATGCTAGCCATGATCCCAACAAGACTTGACTTGTGAACCTATGACCACCCACCTAATAATATATATGTTATTGTTAGGATCTGAGTTTGATTTACTTGTAGTTTTTGTTTCAAAAATAGAAATATGATTGAAATTTAAAGTAAATGCAGCGGAAGAGAATGGAAAACTTTTATTACAAGTAAAGGTCGTTCGTTTTCATCATCATCATGCTTTCAAGTTTGTAAACTTTGCATGTGATTCACAAACTCCCCCTTAGCCTATTGCAACATGGTTGATAGTACAGAAATGGAAGAAGATGATTGGTGTAAAGATCTTTTTAAGAAGACAAAGTTACAGTTACATCGACTCAACTATTTATACCAACTATCTAACCTCTGAGCATCTTTTGATGACGTCAGGGTTGATAGTGACATCTAACAATAATATAACTAACTCTAAGCACTGACCCATAACAACTGATAGTTCAAAAGCACTGTTACATTAATAAAACTAAAACTCTGATGACCAAGCTCTGCTCCTTTTCTTCTGTCAGACCTTTGATAATTGGTGTAGCAGATGATACATAGTTATCAGACTTTAAGAAGACAGAGTTTAGGGATCAGAGGATCTAAACTCTGATAGTTGGACCAAACCATGGATTAGAGTATTTGGCTTTATTTCATCTGTTCCTTTGTAAAAGGGTTCAATCCCAACAATCTCCCCCTGGAACAGATGATGCTAAAAACCCTTTTTATTCTTGGTCTTTATTCCTCAACATGAAATCTCTGATTTTAACTTTAAACTGCAATTCGAAATTTAGAGAATCCTCATCATCCTCATCCTTTTCAAGTACCAGATCCATAAGTTCTTGGAGGTCTTCTACACACAGCCCATATGCATCCTCCATTCTCATCTTGGTAGCTTTGCTATCAGACTTGAGCAATGTCAATTCGTGGGAGTTTTTATCAACTTTCCACTTTAGAATTTTTTGCTGAAGGCTTTCTAGGATGGTAAGTTATTGTTGAGGTAGGTAGAATGATTGACTTGCCATTTGAGACAGATCTTCTGCAAGCTTTTTACTGGTCTCATCAGTATGGAAATCTATCATGTCTTGAATTCCTTCCTTTATATGCTCAAACACTCTCTTGTCTTCTTCTACCATATCCATTTGCCTTTTTCTTTGATTCAAGGCCAAAATAGATAAGGCAGATGTTTCAGATGGTTTTGAAGAGTGTTGGGTCTGTTGAGCTGTATCCTCTGCTTCATACACTGGCTTCTTTGGTAATGATGGATCTGTTTTCCTTCTTTTCTCAAGCCATTTGTATGTTTCAATCACTTTAACCTCTCTCCATCTCATGATTTGGTTATTTGACCCATAATTTGCAGCAATCAACTCTTCCTTCATTTTCAAATTCTTTTCAGGCATCTTCTTATGTTTATTCCAATATGGAGGAGTTAGCTTTTTGAGAGGATCTTTCAACATTTCTTGCATTCTTTGTACCTCTTCTTCCAACTCTTTCACAAACCAGTCCTTGAATTGTGCCCTTGTAGCCTTATATAACTTGGTTTCCATGATGTGATTGATGTAGTCTTCTTTAAGGCTTTTATCTTCTCTCTCTGACAGATTTTTGGACAGGTCTCTTGCATTCTTCTATACTTCTGACTTTGCTCAACTGAAATTGCCAGTGATTTTGTATTACTCTGTCAGACTTTCCCTTGGTATCGCTTTTGGTGATATCCTCTGCTTGTTGAACTTTAAGCCTTTTGAATTCTTCTACATTTCTTGGCTTGGGATAACCTTTCAGAGATGGAAATTCCCTTTTATCTAGATCTTCTCCTGAGAAGAAGGATTTGATCTCTGATTTGATAGCTTGTAACTCCAGTAGGAATTGAGTGGCAAGAGACAGTACAGTAGATTGAGAAGAAGAAATTTAACAACTGCTGTGGTGGACACTGGTTTAGATGACACAGGTATAGGAGAAGGGATGATCTTGTCATCAAGTTTAACATTTGTGGTTTTTCTCCTCTTGAACTTGAGATCAGGTGATTATGGTTGTGGTATTCTTGTGGGTGTGGGTAGAGATATAGTGGAAGTTGGAAATATGACCATAAAGTGGTTGGATTAACATTTGTTATAACCTCTGCTATCAATGCTTCGGTAGAAGGAGGTGTAGGTGTTTTTGTGGGAGCAGAGGATATGGTGGATTAGCAACTGACTTAGGTTTGGAAGGTATGGATGCTGATTGCCTTGTTTTTCTAACTGGCATTTTCTTTGATGAAGAACCAACATTTTCCTTTTCTTTTTGCAGAGCTATTTTTTTCTCAACCAAAGCTCTTCTCTCAACCCTTACCCTTTTCTTGGTATTCTCCTTTTCCCTTGCAAAGATATTAGCTGTTTCATCAACTGATTTAGAACCATCTAGTCTAGGGATAACCACTGTTGGTCGTGAATTTTGTCATCAAACTTTAGCACTTCTTTCTTTAAAGGTATCTCCCCCTTTTGGCATCATCAGTGTTGACCAAGATTACTGTGGGAGGAGGAGTACCAATGGTTTGAAGGAGATGCGCCTTGATTGCCTTAATATCTGCAGCAGTGTCCATATATCTGGCATCAACCATGTTTCGAACTTCTTGCATTTGATGTTTGTGTTGAAGATCAGCATAATATTTTTGTTGTTGAAACAGAGGGTCTAAGGCTTGTTTGAGATCATCAGTGGATAGGACAGAGGGTTGGCTCTTTGTAGCTAACATCTGCTTCAGTAAATCCTTGATTTCATCAACAGAGCTTTCAATTTTGGTAACTCTCTCTGTCAAATCCTGATATTTTAGATCATCACCTAACTTAATAAAATCATCAGAACTCCTACCAAAGGAGGTAGTTATATCTACATCATCATGAACTAGGGTCTCAACCCCTGTTTCAAACATAGATGCCCCTTTGTCTTGGTACTGGGGACTTCCCACATAATCAGAGGTTACCGTAGTAGCCTCAACAGTGGTTGCCTTCATCAGAGTCTTAGGAATGTAACCACTGTCCAAAGGTAAACTTGGGTGTTTAGAAATTGTAGTGGCTGCTCTTGATGAACTATCACCAAGGGTTACATGTAACCCAAGGGATGTATCCTCTTCATGTGCTGAGGGGCTAGCAATGAATACAGAATCAGACCCAATCACTTGTTGGAGTATATTCTCATTGATAGGTTGGTGAGAAGAACTGGTTAATGTCTGTTCTAATTCAATTGCATTCAGCAAAGGCACTATGGTAGTGGCAGTGATTTTGTTGGTGAAGGTTGAGGTGCAGAAAGAGACATTGCCCTGGGAGAGGGGCTGAAGATGGAACCAAGTGGATCCAGAGCTTCATAATTTGGTGTCCCTGTGTTTACAACATTTTCCTTTTGTGAGGAAGAAGGAGGAGTTTCAAAGCCAGGTTGAGATTCTAACATCTGCTGTGAAGAAGTAGCAGCAGTGTTTTCAAGTTATTTTTGTGTTATCACTGGGTTAACCTCTGGGATCTCATCTTCCAGAGGGCCCTTTTTGGGTTTGGTGGGTTTTTTGGAGATTTTCTTGGGTTTCTTTTTGGAGATTGCTGGTGTGGGTTTCAAGGCAGTGGTTGTAATGTCCTGATCACCAGGAGTAGTGGGCTCAGTAGCATGAGGTTGAGATTGAACATTTTGTTCCTGTAAAGCATGCTCAACCTCCTCTACTTGTGTTTTGGAAACTTTATCCTGATTTGTAATTCTAGTAAATGTTTCATGAGTTAGGCCGTCTGGTTGTGTAACAACGCTTTGTTTAACATCATTCTCAGGTAACTGATTATGAAGATAAACACTCAAGAATCATGGATGTATCAGAAAAGCTTTCCTCTTTGCAATATTATTACAATTTAGCACAAGATCATTGAACAAGATCTAAGAAAAGTATAAATTTGATCCAGTTAAAATGGCATAGCCCAGATACTGAATGTTCAATGGTATTTCATTAAAAGCTGTGGTTAGCAGCAAAAGCTAAGAACAGTCTGATGACTTCTAATCTTGCTACAGGAGCAAAGGTTTCATCATTATTAATGCCTTCTTCCTGTCTGTAGCCTTGAACCACGAGCCTTGCTTTGTTCTTGACAACAATACCCCTTTCATCTATTTTGTTCTTGAAGATCCACTTTGTGCCAATTGGACTTACATCCTTAGGCAGTGGTACAAGTTCCCAAACTTGTTGTCTTCTAAACTTAAGGAGCTCCTCTTGCATAGCTTCTACCCAACTATTGTCTTTCAGTGCCTCTTGGTACTTGACATGTTGGATGAGTGATAGAAAAACCATCAAAGAGGAAATGTTTTGGGATTGGTTTCTTGTGAGCACTCCCTCATTTATATTGCCAATAACTTGATCCAATGGATGGCTTTTGAGGAAGATCAAATCACCTTGATATAAGACGAGTGAATTTTGTGGTGAAGCTTGCAAATGTGTGTCATCTGAGCTATCCTCTGTTGGTGAATTTGATGGTCCAGCCTCTGATTGGAATGGAGGCGGTGGTATGGGTGGTATGGTAGTGACTGTTTGATGATTTTTATCCAAGTTTGATGGAATTAACCACTGTTGAACCAGCAGAGCTTTCACCATTGTTACTAACATCTGCTCCTCTGCTTAAAGACAGATCTTGAAGTTTGGAAGCATGCAATCATATCCTTGCTCTTGTGGTGATGACTGTGATGTACCTGCAGTGTTAGTCTTGACAGACACATCTTCAAATGTAAATTTATCTAGATCAAACAGTTCAGCAGGATTTGCTGGGATTTTCAAAGATGAAAGTTCACTGAACTTCACATTCAGAGTTTCTTCAACACACTTGGTCCTAAAGTTAAACACTCTGTAGGCTTTGGCAGTGGTTGAGTATCCCAGAAAATAACCACAGTCAACTTTGGCTGCAAACTTAGAGATAGAATCTTTTAAATTCAAAATGAAACAAGGACAGCCAAAAACTTTGAAATATGAGATCAGAGGTTTGATTTTGTAAATTAATTCATAGGCAGTCTTTTAGTGCCTGGGGTTAATCAAAACTCTATTTTGAACATAACAAGCAGTGTTTACAGCCTCTGCCCAAAAAGACAAGGGTAAACCTGAGTCTGCTAGCATGGTTCTTGCAGATTCAACTAGAGTTCGATTTTCCTTTCAACTACCCCAATTTTTTCTGGAGTTCTTGGGACACTAAATTGCCTAGCAATCCCTTTTGACTCGCAGAAGGCATCTAACTCCTTATTTCTAAACTCCATCCCATTATCACTCCTAAAGATTTTTACAGGAAGGTCGTACTGCTTTTCAACTTGTTTGACAAAATTTTGCAATATACCAGTTGTTTCATCTTTGGAGTGTAAAAAGAAGGTCCATGTAAACCTTGAAAAATTATCAAAAATGACTAAACAAAATCTTTTCTTCATTAAACTCATGATTTTTACAGGGCCAAATAAATCTATGTGCAGTAATTGCAAACATTGGGTTGTTTTGGACTCTTCAATTGACTTGTAAGAACTTTTATGTTGTTTACCTTTTAAACAGGAAACACAATGTTCTTCACAAGTAAGTTGCTTATGTGGTAAACCTCTGACAAGGCAATTTTTAGAGAGTGTTGTGATTGTTTTCAGATTCGTGTGCCCAAGTCTTCTATGCCATAACTCTGTCTCTTTGCTGGAAGCAACTGAGAACAGGCATGCATTAGACATAGGGTTATCTTTCAACATATCAACCACATACACATTGCCACTCCTATGAGCAACAAGTTGTGCTTTACTCTCAGCAATAATCTGATCAATCTTTTAACAACCTCTGGTCCTACAATTTGACAAGTTTTCTTTGTAAAGAAGGATCCATATCCTTTTGTCACTCATTTGTGAAACACTCAGAAGATTGAATTTTAGATTGTCAATTAAATTTACATTTCCAAATTTGAGATTCCCAGCCTGAACACACCCTGAACCCAATACCTTCCCTTTTGAATAATTACCGAAAGATATATCACCCCCTCCATGAGCCAAGAAGTCTTTGAGAAGGGCTCTACATCCTGTCATGTGCCTGGAGCCTCCACCATCTACATACGATAAACTATCAAGGCAAGTAGAAGCTCCCTTAGAAGCAGCCATTAGAGCACAATCACAATCATCTTCACCATCCTTTGAATTCCATGGATCAGATAGAGAGTTCTTTTCTTCATCAACAGTGTTTTGTGTAATCACTGGTGTAACCACTGCTTTATCACAATTTTGACTTTCATCAGACTTAGACACTTGTTCCACAGATTCATCACCTTCAACAATAGTCTCTAAGACCATTAAACAAAAAATTTCATGTTCTAATTCATTTTTGGCCATAAGAGCAAAGTTTTCATCAATTAATTCCTCACGCAAACTACTCCAATCCACAAAGCCTTGTGTGAAAAAGCTTTGCTGGTTAACCTTTGCCGGAGTAGTGGTTTGAGTAGTTTGAGTGCTTTGTGGTGCTTGTTGCACATGCACTTGAGGTGGTGACGTTTGGACATATTGAATTTGTGGAATAGTGGTTTAGACATAGTGCACAGGAACAATGGCAGCAGGGTGTGCATAATGAGCAGTGTTTTGCACTTGATGAACAGGGGTATATTGGGAATATTGGGCAGTGCTTTGTGTGTGCTGAGGTCTAGGGCCAGTATGTGTTACAATAGGTCCTGAAACTTGGATCTACACTCTCTGGCAAAGTTTCCTAGCCTGTTACATTTATAGCACTTGATTTTAGATTTGTCTAACCCAACCTTTGACCCCCCATGCAACCCTGGATATGTTCTACCAGTTCTTTTGTAAAACCTGCTTGCTCTCACACTTAGCAAAGCAACTTGATGTAAAATGTCCATTTCTTCTAAGTCATTTGGATCAAAGTGTTGAAGGTCATTTAACTCAAAAGAGAGATTATCAGAGGTTTGGCATTCCCCACTAGCAGTAAAAGCATAGTTGGGTGGATAAGGATCAGAGTTAAAGCTTCCTCCAGAGGTTATATCAATAAAATGATCATAACCCTAATCTTTTCCATTTCCAGAACCCTCTTCATGACTACAAGGAGCAGTGTTACCCAAGGTATAATCATCTGTTACTTTCCCTGACTCTTGCAACTTCTTTTTCTGGTTCAACTCTCTCTCATATGTGAGAAGTCGACCATGAAGTTGTGTGAGAGTCATTTCTTTCAAACCAACAGATGTTCGAGTAACGTAAGCTACAGTTGACAGTCGAATTAGGAAAATCCACGTTAACCAGTTTCAATTCACTGATGAGACAGCTAAAACGTTCGAACTGTTGTGTTAATGACTCACCCTTTACATGACAAAACGTTTCATACTGTTGATTCAGAACTTCTCTATTGTTTTCGATCACTTCTTCAGTACCACCGATTGCTCTTTTAGTGCATCCCATAACTCCTTTGCACTATTGCAGTGGGCAGACCATCATAGATTTCATTGGGTAAGGCAGATGCAACAATGCTAAATGCCTTAGTATGATACCCATGATGAAACCAGGTACTCCTTAATTGGTCCTAAACTTTAAGCATGATTAAAACAATAATTGCGAGTAAACTTTACAAACTTGCGTGACTTGTGGGCTATGCTAAACAACCTCTGTTATGTCTCGGAGGAATCCGAGAGCACGTCATGATTAACATGATACTAGTAAGGACCAACAATGCAAGGTTGGTGTCCTTAGCCTTTGACAACGTGTTAAACGGGGACTTGACGTTTAACAGCGCATTAAATATTCGACTGTGATTATTAGGCCAACGATAGGGCCCTTTATGATTCTGAGTTCACGAAACATTTTGATTACGTGCCATAGAATAGGACATAAGATTAGAAACAAATCGGAGCTCACACACGCAAAACGAGACGGTTCCGGTAAGGGAAACATTTTGTTTTAATAGCGATGAAAGACAAACAAAACATGCAAGGAATGGTCAATCAAGCCTAAAAAACCTTAAACTAACATAATACGAGGCTTTTATGATTAAAACATAACCGTGCTCGGGTTTCGAGACGGTTATGCTAGGTTTTTAAAACCGAGTCTTTTGACAGTAAGAACGCAAAAAACGGAGCCCATTTCGCAAATCGGAGACGCGCGCGGGACCTGTAAACGAACCTAAACGCAACCCTGAGATAAACATTATCTTTTAACGCGTGTTATGAAGCACGAGGTGGCCCATGTGGACCCAACCCCAAACCGCCACCCCCTATATATATTTTTAATTTTTTTTCTTTTATTTCTTTCATATTTCTTTCAAAATTCCACAAGTTCCTCCCAAAATTCTGCCATAACCATTTTATAATCAGCTGATCATCCTTCAATCCATCACTAAATCAAGGTGATTTCACAAGTTTTGAGTGGTTTTGATTGTTATTTCTTGATTAAACGCGATTTATAACCGAAAAACCCATTTTAATCCATGAATTTTGGAAGGTTTAAACAAGCTCTTGGCTGAATAAGAACACCTTGGGAATTCCCTGGTGTTATATGATAGCCAAGACCATGAAACTTCAGGTTTTGATACTCTAATCGACATTTATTCGACCAAAAATGCGTAACAAAGTTCTAAGCCGAAAAACAATGAAATAAGGCTTGATTGATCTAAGTTCTAGCATATTTGGATTGTACGTGATGTGTAGGTAATGAATATTGCACCCAAACACTTCTGGACTCACAAGGAACGCTTGGAAACGAAGCCTCCGCTAGGTATAACATCCGAGAACCGAAACTAGGATAGGCAGAAACTTGTTCTGCTTATAACTTGGTCCGTGATACTTGGATTGAGCTGAAATTTGGTGTGGTGATGTAGGGTGTTGATAGGAGTGTCCATCTAAATTGTTAGAATTTGTGGAAGTTTCTATGATTTTTGGTGAATTTTTTACTGTTTTATCAAAACAAATCCAGAAAAATACCAACCAGAGTCAATAAATTACCAAAGTTTTCACGAACACTAAGAAACAATATAGAAAAGCTCTGGGAAGTTTCCGAGTCCATTGGTTGAGTTTTGAATTGGGTTAAAAATCCGTGTTTTTGGGAGTTTTCGATAGCAGGAAACGCATAGACGAAATTGGAAAAATCTAAATTTTTTATGAGAAGTTCCTGGACAAGGAAGGGATGTTCTGGAATGTTTTGGGAATTTATGGACCGCAGGTGATAGTTAATGTTAATTATTGGGTTAAATATTGTTTTATAAATAATTTATTTAAATGGGGAAATGGCCAAAATAAATTCTCAAATTATTTTCCCATAATATACAGATTTTTATTGATTTATTTAAAAACTTATAGATTTTTATTCAAATTCTAGATTAAATGGGAATTTATGGAATTAAAAATGGGTTATTTTAAATTAATTTCGGCAGTTTACTGTGTAACGAACCTGCCGGAACCGGGAGCTGACCCAACCCGACAAATACTAAAACTGGAACACCGGAGTACTCCGGGAGATTTCCAGGCAAATTGGACACTAAAGGGTGTGTCCTAAGACAGTTCGGGAGCATTCCCGACGGTGAAAATGGAAACTCAAATTTGGGCAACCTAGACTCCCCAAACACTCAAACTCCATTGATGAAAAGTTAATCATTCTTAAATTACCACGTGTTGGCACTATTGGTATTCCCGTACCATTACCCGAACACGTTAAACCACGCGAAACGGTGCCCGGAAGCCAGACTGAAAACTGATACTACCCTGATCTCCGTCACCATACAAGTGTCCTATAGACTCAATCCGGGGTGAAACTCCTGACCGAATCCAAGTTATAACCATTACCAACTTAGATACTTATTTGAGTCCATACTTGCATGTGTGCTATTAAAGTTGATCCAGTTGCTTGATCACTCTTCTATTGAGACTACTACCCGCACAGTGAGTTCACTTCCCCGCTTTTAAATTGTTTTACTGTTTTCTGGGGACTTGCATGTTAAAAACTGCGTTGATTACACCAAGTTGGGAGTGAGTTTCACTCCACCACTTTTAAACTGTGTTATACTGTTTTTTTTGGAGTGACTTGCATGTTACGAAACTGCGTTAATTTCACCAACTGTGATGATGTGAATTATCTAACACACGAACACCCTCCCCTCTACAAGTGATTAATATAAGCCGTGGGCAGTGGATTGTACTATTTGTCTGACAAACCCAGTTGAGGTCGGATGGTGCGATGCCGGCCATGAGTCAACTGCACTTGTCCTCATTTGGTTATGTTGTTAGGCATACTATAGGGGAACATTGAACTGCTTGTGATGCAGTTAGTGGGAAGTGTCTGGCGTGACACTACCCGGTGCGATGATGTGTCTGTATGACACGGAGTGACTATGACAGGTCAAGGTTTCACTTTTGTCCTCGTGTAATTCCATCGGTGACTGTGACCAGTGCAATTAAACTTGTTAACACATGTTTTTTCCACAACAACTAAATCAGTGGAACTCACCAGCAGCGTGTAGCTGACCCTTTTTATAACTAACATGCATTTCAGGTAAGACTAAGTAGTAATAAGGCTTGTGCGTGTGGATGGCTTGGGTAGCAAACTGTAGCAGAATAAGAGTTGTAGTGGCTCATAGTTCCGTACTTAAACTTATGGTTTGTAATATGATACTTTATGTATGTTGTAACCGAGGTTTCCTCTTTATGTGATATCATGTTTTTAAATTATGGGGAATTACCATGTGTCTGCCGCACCCTGCAATTGTCTTCCGCTGCGAGTTGGGGTGTGACAAAAGATGGTATCAGAGCCTTCGGTTATAGCGAACTAGGTATCTTTAAAGAACCTAGACTATAATCCTAAGTTAGTCTCCACACGCTGAGAACCTCTAGAGACTGAGTAGTATGGCTATTACCAGGAAGCCTGGTGGGGCAAATAAAATATTGTGGTCCGGAACACAACAATTTATCTGGTCATACTTGAGAGTTCTGGGAACGTCATTGAGATATGATGGGAATCCGTCTACTAACGTCACCAACCGTAAATAATTTTTAAAAATCTTAAAATCAAAACTGTGTGCAATACGTGCTTATGTGTATATTTGTGGAATGTGGTGTTCGGTTATTTCGGTTAGTCAAATCAGCGTTGTGTGGTTTCTTTCTACAGGTATCATGTCGCATCATTCGAGTCGCCAGACTACTTCTCATATGGAGACCGGTCCTGAGGAGGATCCACTGATACCCCCTTGACATCGAACAACGAGCCAGATCCTTCTGGTTACTGTTGTGGTCCTTACCCACCCAGACCTCGTACTAGGCGCGAGGGAGAGGTCCCGAGCGCCTACCGTTCTCCATCGTACCCTAGACATTGCTATCCAGTTAGGACCGATCCCCCGGAGCCCTACTCCTGCTACGGAGCATTGGGAGTGGGAGCCGGTAGCACTCCGCTTACCTTCATCGGAGACTCCTCCTAAGCCTTATACTCCTTCTACCTGGAGTGCTTACTCACTCTCTTCACCTAGTTCCCATGAGATACCCACCCATGGCCTCCGACAAACGACTCGTCAGAGGGTACTTGCACCTGACCTGTGTTCACACCACCAGTTTCTCCTATCCATCCGAGACCGGTACCTCTAGGGACCCAGCAGCACTTTACTGCCCGTTTCCTTACACCACCTAGGGAGGACCCTTCTCCTTTTCATACTTATGACCGAGGTGGCCCTTCTCGCCCAGTTAGAGAGTCTACACCCCCTGTCTGGGGCATACCAGTTCCTCCTTATGAGGTACCTGCTCCCATCACTGAGAGCAGTTTGATGGGGCATTTGTTTGAGCAGATTTCATTGCTGCTGATGGCACGAAATGAGGACGAGCAGCATAGGAGAGCGATGGCAGATTACTTGATCGTCTTACAGCAGGCGATCATTGCATTACAGTAGGGTATGGGTTATGTTCATCAGCACTAGGAACACCTTCGGGCGATGCTGTATGGATGCATCGGTACTATCATAGGCCTGGTGGCAGGTTTTGTAGGTTTGACGTGTTGGTTTTGGCGATCTTAGTATAGTTTTCTTTATGGTATAGACAGATATGATGTATCTTTTGCCCATCCTACCAAGCACTGGGTTATGCCCATGTCGAGGTTGCTGGTGCATATGTCTATTGCCGACGTCATATGTATCAAGTCTGAGTGAATAGGGCTTAATCTGTTAGAAACTAGGTGTATTTATGTGTTTAGGAGGACAAGTTCGCTGGTTAATGTATGTGAGATGTCAAGTTCGGCCGAACTTGACTAGGTCAAGTTCGCCCGAACATGTTTTCTCACCAGTGAACTTCCACAACTATAAATAGGTGCCTTGGTTATTCATTTATAAAAATAGGGAAAGATTTTGGCACAGAGACGGCAAGGCTCTGTCGGATCCGGTTCTCGAATGTATTGAACTTTAGATCAATGAAAACAACATTTAAATGAGTAATTCTTGTTATTTGGTTAACTTGTCTTTAGTTTCTGCCTAATTGGACAATAGATAACAAACTTAGGTTCCCGTACTAATCATGGACGTTCCTACAAGTGGTATCAGAGCCTGGATACCTAAATTTGCTGGAATCAAGACAAGAATTTCTCTATTTCATCTCCATTCTATCATTTTTCTTAACATTTTCACACATTTGATGATTTCATGGAAAAAATTGGCTAAAATTTGAATATATCATGTAAAATACACTTGTGATAAACCCTGAGAGTTTGGACATCAAATTCAATCGAATTGATATCAAAAAGTTGGAAAAACCATGTTTTGGAAACAAGTCTTGGCCGAACTTAACGTCAAGTTCGACCGAACTTGATTAAAATTCCCCTGATTTTAATCAAGTTCGACCAAACTTGATAGGTTTTTCAAGTGTTTGTGATAAGTTCGCTCGAAATTGAAGAAAATTCCAATATTTTTGATCAAGTTCGACCGAACTTGATCAAATTTCATTGAATTTTATTCACAAGTTCGCCCGAACTTGATAAACTCGTTGAAATATCACATATTTCGACCGAACTTACTGTTTTTCTTGAATCTTTTTCACAAGTCCGCTCTAAGTGAAGTTTTGTCTCAAACTCACATCAAGTTCAACCGAACTTGAGTGATTGTGCTTAAATTTGAAAATCTTTCATCCAAGTTCGACCGAACTTGTTGAAAGCTGAAATCAAAATCGATTTTTACACAAGTTCGACGGAAATTGTCTGTTTCTAATCAATTTTCGAGTGTTTTTGATCATATTCTCAGATAAGTCTTCAGATTGTTAAAATGGAAGATTTTCACAACGTGTTCATTTCTCAAATGGCTTCTTCATCAAATGCTAATACTATTATGGCGAACCAGATGAATATCGACAACAAATGGGTACTACGTCGAAACCACCAAAGCTAATGAGTATGGATGAGTTTGAAGGATGGAAGGAAAAGTTTGCGAATTGGGTACAAGCGAATCAATTCAACAGTTGGGTTGCAGTTGAGGATGGGTACAGATGGCCAAAGGATGAGCGTGATCAAGATCTTCCACTAAACAAGTTTTCAGCAACTGACAAAGAAAATTATGTCGCTGAGAAGAAAATGATTAGCTTGATACAACAATCAGTTAAGGAAGATATCTTGATTCTTTTGCCAGAATATGAAACATCACAAGAACTATGGCATGCTCTTTGCGATAAATTCAAAGGAAGTGATGAAATGATCAAAAGCAAAAAGGCCTTGATCAAGAAAGTGTTCGAGATCTTCACGATGATTAAAGGTGAAACAATGAAGCAGATGATTGATAGATATTGTCATCTTTTGGTCCAGATGCGAAGACATGATATCAAAAGATCTAATGAAGAACAAATCGAGAAGTTGGCCGATGCACTTCCTGAAGGAGAATGGACAACATACCTGATGATTCTGAAGAATAGTCCATCTTGGAGACATTTCAAGTTGTCATCCTTCATCGACAAACTAGAAGGTCATGAAATGGAATTGATGAAGATTGCAAAATCAAAGAATGCTAATGTTGTTCAAGATGTCGGTGTTTATTATAAAGGAGGTGTTCAAGATACTCCGATTCAATGTCCCAAAGTTCAAACAACATTTAGTGCAAAGACAAATTCTTCTCCACATCATAGTTCTCCATATGCTGGATATAATAGTGCTAGTTCAAGCTCGTCATTCCAAAATCAGACAAGTCAAGCCAGTACTGATTCAAATGTTTTCAAGTGCAACATAGCAGTCGATTTGAAGAATGTATTTCCTGAAAAAGTGGCTAAACAACATATAGCACTTCTTGCTACTGTTTTAGAATCGTATGAAAGTCTTGTTGCTGGAAAAATAGGTAATTCGGAAATGACCGCCGAAGATTATGATCAGGTGGACGAAGAAGAATTGGAGCTCATGGACATCAAATGGAGTCTTGCATCCATCATCAGAAGAGTTTCTAAGTTTGTGGCACTCACTGGAAGAGATATTGGAAATTCAAGCAACAAGCTTGGATTTGACAAATCTAAATTCACATGCTTTAGATGTCGACAAAAGGGACACTTCAAACGTGAATGCAACAATCAAGAAGCAAGTGGAAACCAAAATCCTTTTGGTAGTAACAATGAGTACTACAAGAAATCTCTTCAATACAAGCCATACCCAAAGAGAACACAAGTCGAAGTAGAAGATAAATCTGCAAAGAAAACGAACAAGCTCTTGTTGTTACTCAAGAAGAAGATTGTTTTGACTGGAACAGATACATCAGAAAGAAAACAGGTGTTGCTATGACAGCAGAGTTAGTGGATGAATCTGATACATCGTATTTTGATGCTGCTTTAGAAAATGCTATTCTGGAAGGATATAGGCAGACATCTGAGGAAGAAGAGTTAGCTTATCTTGAGATGCAAAGGCAAGAAGCTTTGAAATCAGAGGCAGAAAAGGTAAAAGCTGAGGTAAAAATGTCTGAAAAGGAAGTTGTGAAAGTTATGGAGGTTGAAAAACCTTGCACAAAGTGCGCAAATCCTTGTGAACCATGTCTTGATAAAGTCAGTAATAAGAGAATTGACTGTACACAACGAAAATTTTCTTATGATTACAGAACCATGAAAGAAGCTTATGACAAAATATCAAGCAAATATAAATATGTCGAAAAAGCTAATAGTGAACTCAATGCTAATGTTAAAATGTTAAATGCTACAGTAATTGAAAAACAAAAGGCAATTAACATGTACATCAATACTATTGCCGAAACAAAGCGTGAGCTTCATGACATAAAGATTGAAACAGAAAGAGTAAGACAATTGCTGAAAAGTTACACCACAAACGCCTATGTCATTGATCACATTTTACCTATGATTAAGTCAGAGGAAAATGATGATAAATCAAAGCGTAAAGTATACGGAAGTGTTCCTCCACCATTTCTTGCAAGTTACTCATGCAAGAAAGATGATGAGATTGAAAAGACATTTAATCTTTTACTCTTATCAGAAAAGAAAGATAAATTGCCTCAGAACATTGACGTAGACTTTACAAATCAAATGCTGACAATGAAGCGGTGGTAAAAATTGTGGTTAAAAATGTGTTAGGAAATGATTCTGATGAAGGCAGATCTAATAGCGCCATTCGGAGTCACAATCTGAAGATGACGATACATCAGCAGAACATGATCTAAGTGATGATCCTAATGTTGTTATGTACAAGATTAAGGAATCTGATAGATTGTACTTCGATGAGAGTTTTCCGATTCGGAACGTGAAAGAGGATCAACTTGATAAAATTTTCAAACTTGTAGAAGTTTCATCAGATGATCTTGAGAAAAATGAGAAAATATTTTACTCGAAATCTAAAAGGAATGCTAACCATTATCGAAAGGTTGGTGGTGATTTTCCTGAGAACAGGAGAGCAGAATTGGGTTTGGAGGAAAGTGAAGAAGAACCGAGAAGGAACCAGAAGTCGCCATTTCATGAATACAAAGGTAAACACATGAAGTTTGTGTATGGGAAAAATACAGTTCAGGAAGAAGGTATGATCGGTAAGAAATCGAATGATGAATTCAAGAAAGAAAAAGAACTTCGGGACAAGGCTAAAACAAAGTCCACAAGTGAAGTAAAACCCACTAGTGGAAATGTTTCTGATAATCGGACTTGCTTTAAATGCAATACTGTAGGTCATATTGCTCGCAAGTGTCTGAATTTAAAGCCTGTGTTTCTACGAAGAAACACTATGTTAAAAGATGAAAAGCAAAAACAACCAGAGATTGTGAATTCTGATACAGTGTCAAATAGAAACTATGAATCTAAATGCGAAGTAAAACCTAAAACTGAATCAAAGTTTGAAAATTCAACATTTGAAAAAGGTGAAACTTCAAAATTAAATGAAAACAAAGATTCTAGGTTCTATATCAAGAAAGCGAGAAGCAAGCTACAATCCTGGGTGGCTAAGAAAAGGCTTTCATCATCAGAAAAACCAAAGTCTGTTGCTGATAAAACTGAAAATGTCAAATCAACCGAGTCAGTAGTTAAACAGACAAAGAAAGAAAAAATAAAAAAGTTTTCAGAATTGACATCGGACGAAATGTTTGATGATGATTTTGATTACGATGATGATTTTAAAAGTGTTTATGATGCTTATCATGTCAAACCCAAAACCAAAAAGGTTTGGGTTTCCTTATTCAAATAGTTGCTTTGTGTGCAGGAGTTCCAAAAGATCCGTTTGCCAAAGTTAAATATGGATAACGGAGCTTCATGATATTTAACTTATCTAGAATGTCAAAATCTTTGTCATTTTAAAAGAAAGTGGTTGAAAAGAGATATTTGAGAAAATCCACACCGTTAAACAGAACACTGATTGTTACATCAAAACCATTTATAAATTCACGTTAACAAAGTTTAATGGTTTGTTCTGCTGACAGGTGATGATGCAGAAGATGAAAAAAGGATTGGACGACGAGTTCTCGTGATCCTCATTGGTTTGTTATATTTTTAGAAAGAATTATTCTTAAAAATCTAAAATCCAAAAATATGTTTTTGATTTTAGGGGGAGTAAGATTTAGAAAAATAAAAAACATATGAAAAAGTTGAAAATTCAAAAACATTGAAAAAGACAAAAAGATTTTGATGTCAAAAAGGAAATGATAGTACAACAGTGGACTATCACAGTATGCTAAAGAAATGTAAAGTTTAAAAGTGATAAACAAGTCTTACTGTGGATGTGTTGATGGGCTTTACACGTTCAGTAGATTGTTTCCAGGATATAAACTAAATTTTACAACTGCTTAATCTTGTGGATTAACACATCTTGGATATATGGACTTAGTACTCCGAAATTTCGATTGAATGGTTGCCTGATTTTGAGATACGTGGTCTTTATAGATAGTTGATATTTGGGGTATTATACAAGTTCTTCTGATTTTGCGGAAAAAATAGCCTAGAACTTCTATAATTCTTTTGCTATAAACACCTAAACTGCTTGCAAAACTCGAAAAGTATCAAAAGATCTAATCATTTGCATTGCTTAAAAGATTCCTTAAAATGGAACACACCTTTAAGTCGAGCTTTCATCTCTTTGTCTGTACGTTAATACTAACCTGAGCTGTCATGGTCTCGCACAACCCAGATACATATATCAATTACGCTATACTCACCTGTAAGATGAAATCTAGGGAATCTGGATTCGGGAGTATATTCAAGAAGTGGGAACCATAGTAAAGTCAAGTTTCATAATTCTTACCTAACATATCTTGGAACAATTGAGAAACGTGATGAAGTTTAAGAGGACAAACATATCGACAATCTAGGTAAACGAGTTTAAAACTTAAAGTCATCAAAAAAAGGTCAACGGTACTGGTGATATGTCTCAATCAACTGATATGATCCTTAGACACGAATTCACAAAAATATGTCTGTAAATATGTTTGTACATAGTTTACTTTACTTGTTAAAAATTCAGTAAATACTTTACTTGCTTTTTCAAGATAAAAATCAAAAAGATTTTCAGTGTGTTTTAACATAAACTTTCTAAAAAATACAAAAAGATTTTGTTTCTACATTAGTCTCAAACGAGCCAATGATGGAGAACGGATCTTCGAAGTTTGATAAGAAAATCTGATGAATGTTTAAAAGTTCATTAATTTGAAACTTTAAAATCAGATTGTTCATAACGGTTTTCAAACTGAGGTCATTAATTTGGACTTGGATTGACATATTTGGTTAATCAAGGTCATAAACTTGGACTTGATCAACTAAGTGGATTTTCACAAATCAAATGATAAAAGTGTGAAAGTTGAAGGATTTAAACGTAAAATTTATTCAAGGTCATTAAGTTGAACTTGAAACAACTAAAATTTGAAAAGTTGAAAGTGAAGATTAACAATTTTGAAATATTGGTGGTACAAAATTTGAAAGCAGTGAATCTGAAATGTTTATTTGAATGTCAGAAAGTATTTAGACACGAATTAAAGATTGAGGGGGAGTTGATAAAGCAAAGATTGAAGATTCCGGAAAGCTTAAAGCAAGGGGGAGAGCCTAAAGCAAAGGGGAGCATGTTGATTAAAGTTTTATAAAGACAAAGCTCAAGAAAGAGGAAGAGGATATAAAGATCAATTCGTTAAAGTTTATTCAAGAAATAAAGATCAAAAGACTCAGATGTTTTTAAAAGTCAATGACTGCGGCAACATCCAAGGGGGAGTCTGTTGGTGCATATGTCTGTTTCCTACGTCATTATGTATCAAGTCTGAGTGAATAGGGCTTAATCTATTAGAAACTAGGCGTATTTATGTGTTTAGGAGGACAAGTTCCTGGTTAGTGTATGTGAGATGTCAAGTTCGGCCGAACTTGACTTGGTCAAGTTCGCCCGAACATGTTTTCTCACCAGCGAACTTCCACAACTATAAATAGGTGCCTTGGTTATTCATTTGTAAAAATAGGGAGAGATTTTGGCACAGAGACGGCGAAGCTCTGTCGGATCTGGTTCTCGAATGTATTGAACTTTAGATGAATGAAAACAACATTTAAATGAGTAATTCTTGTTATTTGGTTAACTTGTCTTTAGTTTCCGCCTAATTGGACAATAGATAACAAATTTAGGTTCCCGTGCTAATCGTGGACGTTCCTACAAAGGTGGTGATGTAGTCGTAGTATTCTTTGTTTTCGTGGTTGGTGTTTCTGTAGCATGGCATATGTACGTCACCTCGGTGACAAGTTTTGACAGCATTGGCCCTTATGGGTTAAGTCTATGTGCAAATTTTGACAGTTATATGATGACATATATTATTATATACATATGATGATGACGTTTTGGGGTATGCATGTTGTGAATTTATATGCACGATGAAATTGCATGATATGTGATGTTTGATTATGTGACATTACTGCATATCTATCAATTGTTTATAATAGAATGGCCCCTAAACGCGCACCATAAATGACTGAGGCAGAAATCACGCAAATGATAGCGCAACAGCTTCAGGCAGTTATACCCACGATTGTGGCACTGGTTAGCGCCAGTATTAATGCTAACCCGCAACCAAACCCGCAAACAGGACCGGTAGGTCAAAACAATAACCAAAACAACGCACAAAACAAGGTTAGACTGGTTTACACGTATAAGCACGTCATGGAATGCAAACCAATGGAATTTAGTGGACTGTAGGACCGAATTTATTAGTGATAGGGAATAAGCGAGAAGCCCCAGAAAGTAATCA
This sequence comes from Scalesia atractyloides, assembly GCA_947069175.1. Classification (NCBI taxonomy): domain Eukaryota; kingdom Viridiplantae; phylum Streptophyta; class Magnoliopsida; order Asterales; family Asteraceae; genus Scalesia; species Scalesia atractyloides. The sequence continues at coordinate 52,154,825 of CAMTDV010000006.1, read as the reverse complement.
AACTGGGGCAGCAACACCGAAGAAAGGGAAAGCAACTAGCCAGAGTTACACCATGACTACCCCAACCGGTAACTCTGATAACTATAAAGAAAACGCCCCAAAGTGCAACAAGTGCGCTTTCCACCACTCTGGTAGATGCCGAACAGTGATATGCTCGAGGTGCATAAAATGGGCATTTTGCCCGAAACTGTAAGATGTCCATGAAACTAAACCCCAAACCAACTCGTTTCCAACCCCCTAAGTCTCAACCTCTATAGAAGCAACCCCAACAACCAACACAACAGGTTACCTATCCCCGTACGTGCCGTGGATGTGGCAGTACGGAGCATTTCAAAAATAGTTGCCCGAAGTTAGCTCAGCAGATGGCAGGAAGGAATACACAGAACCAAGCATCTACCTCGAACGCAGCTCGAGGCCGTGCCTTTGTCATGGGGCCTAGTGACGCACGCTAGGATCCCAATGTGCTCGTTTCCGATCAATTTGCTTCAGTGTTATTTGTATGATAGCTGATAAAAGTTATGTTTCGATTGCGTTTTTTCCACTATTGAATATGCCTGCTATTGACTTAAAACAACCCTATACCGTCGAACTTTCTAACGGGAAACCGATCATTAGTCACCAAGTTATTTGTAACTGCCCTATAACCCTTAACGTTTACCAATTTTCTATTGACCTTTTACCCGTAGAGTTGGGCAGTTTTGATGTTGTGGTAGGAATGGACTGGCTGTCCAACCTTCGTGCGGAAGTGTTGTGTGATCAGAAGGTTGTGAAGATTCCTTTATTCTCGACGGATGCAATCATGGTACAGGGAGAGAAGCTAGGTACCATGCTACACCTCGTATCTCACCTCAAGGTGTTGAGGTATATACGACAGGGATGTGACGTGTTTGTAGTCAGCGTCATGACGGAGGAACTGACTGACTAAGTTCGTTGGGGTTCTGTCTCGTGTAGTATGGCCACCCTAACCGATTGATTTAGGACCCACTAACGCATGTCAAGGCTCTGCCCGACTAAATCCGTTGGGGTTCTGTCTCGTGTTATATGACTAAAGTGACTTGGTTTATTAACACGTGTGCATTGTATGTTATTAGGAAACACTTGAGCTTTGCTAAAGACAATTAAGCAAGTCATCCACAATCCAAGTGAGTACATAGACCCCACTTTTACGTTTTTTAAATGTTTTGGGGTTAAACATATGTGCCCATTACTATTGCCGTAATTTCACTACGATAAATATATATATATATATATATGGTTTTATATATAAAAATGATTTTCAATGTGAGTACGTAGTTCCCCTTTTCTTAAATCTTTGGGGTGATTCATATGTGCTAAACTATTTTCAAGATTTCAAAACAATGCATATGGTTTTATATATACACACAATATGTTTTCAATAAGGTGTGAAACTTGGTGGTTGCGTTATTCATAACACGAGTACATTCATTAACTTTGATCACGCCGATCGGTAGTATGTTATGATACTATAGGACCGACAATCCCGTTACCAAATTTCCCGGGGTTTGTGGGGAAGTTTGGGGAACGACAGAAACTGCGCAATTAATAAACCCTTTGGTGGTTTGTTACACAAAGTCAACACAGGGTTGAATGTATTTACACACGACCACACTTGTTTACACAAATACGATTAAAACACGAACAATTGATTTACACATAACAAATGAAATTCTTTTGTCAAGATTCATGGCTACAAGATTTTCTTAATCATACCAACTTTTATAGTGGGTTAAACATGTTGCAATACCAACCCCATTTACTACAAGTTTGGTTACAAGATTTTCACTTATCGACTCTCGTAGTCGAACGAGGTATTGCAATACAAATACAAAGCCATGAATTTGACTTACAAAACCTATGTTACTCGCCAGCATTCAATATTGACTTTATTTTTTACATATGTTTCAGGTACTAATACATGATCAAGTATGCTACACACATGATGGATGCTGGCCTTAGTTTGATTAAAAATAAACTTAGTTTATAAGTTCAATAAAACCAAACTTTATTTACCATGTGTTTGAATCAATTTGTAACGTGACCCCCCGACGTTTCCGGCGCGGGTTGTTTTTACGCGGTCGGGGTGTTACATCCCGGTAGTATGTGAATACCCTGATGTGTTCCCGGAGGAATTGCCCGGGTTGCCGCCTAATCGGCAAGTCGAGTTTCGTATCGACTTACTACCTGGAACAACACCCATTGCCAAAGCCCCATATCGTCTTGCACCATCCGAGATGCAAGAGCTATCCACGCAGCTGCAGGAGTTACTTGATCGTGGTTTCATTCGTCCTAGTTATTCTCCTTGGGGAGCCCCAGTCTTAGTTGTGAAGAAAAAGGACGGTAGCTTCCGAATGTGCATCGACTACTGAGAGTTGAATAAGGTCACTATCAAGAATCGTTACCCTCTTCCAAGGATCGATGATCTTTTTAATCAGCTACAAGGAGCCCGATATTTTTCTAAGATATATCTTCGGTCAGGTTTCCATCAAGTGAAGGTCCAAGAGGACGATATTCCCAAGACAGCATGTCGAACTCTTTATGGGCACTATGAGTTCCTAGTTATGCCCTTTGGGTTAACCAACGCACCAGTTGTGTTCATGGACCTCATGAACTGGGTATGTAAACCATACCTTGACAAATTGTCATCCTCTTCATCGACGATATCTTAATCTACTCTAAGAGCAAGGGCGAGCACTAGCATCACTTACGTGCTATCTTTGAGATACTACGGACAGAACAATTGTACGCTAAATTGTCTAAGTGCGACTTTTGGTTGCAAGCCGTGTAATTTTTAGGACATGTGGTGGATTAAAACGGAATCCACGTGAGCCCAAGCAAGATTGAAGCAATCAACAATTGGCCGGTGCCGAAATCTCCAAAAGAAATACACCAATTCTTGGGACTGGCAGGGTATTACTGCCGCTTCATCGAAAACTTTTCAAGTATCGTCCAATCGCTAACCGCTTTGACACAGAAGGATAGGAAGTACGAATGGGGTGAAGATAGGAAACATCGTTCCAGCTTTTAAAGAAAAAGTTATGTGAGGCCCCAATCCTGACATTGCCCGAAGGCAACAATGACTTTGTCATATATTGTGACGCATCACGACAAGGGCTCGGATGTGTCCTTATGCAAAGAAATAAAGTTATTGCGTACGCTTCTTAACAACTAAAGGTGTACGAAAAGAATCACATGACACATGATTTGGAACTAGGTGCAGTTATATTCACACTAAAAATTTGGAGACATTATTTATATGGTACCAAGTGTACTATATATACAGATCACAAAAGCATCCAACATATCTTTGACCAAAAGGAATTGAACATGAGGCAGCGCAGATGGGTGGAATTGTTAAACGATTACGACTCTGAGATAAAGTACCACCCGGGGAAAGCTAATGTGGTAGCGGATGCGCTAAGTAGGAAAGATCTAATTAAACCCCTCCAAGTGGGAGCCTTGGAATGATTGTGTAGACAAGCCTTATAGAGCAGACCCGAAATGCGCAAATGCAAGCCTTGGAGGAAAGCCATTTACTCGGTGAAGGATTGCACGGGAACAGAAAAGTTTTGTGAAGAAAACGGACGAGGTGTTGTATTTCAAGAATCGAGTGTGGATCCCTGCAAGTTCGGAGCTGAGACAGTTAATAATGGACGAGGCTCATAAATCGAAATATTCGATTCACCCTGGTACAGACAAGATGTACCACGACCTTAAAGAGTTTTATTGGTGGCCGAGAATGAAAAAGGACGTGGTCGAATATGTAAGCCAATGCTTGACTTGTGCTCGAGTCAAGGCTGAGTATCAGAAACCTTCGGGAATATTACAACAACCCGAAATACCTCAGTGGAAATGGGAACAAATCATGATGGGTTTCGTGACCCATCTTCCAAGAACGCCTCGTGGTCATGATGCGATTTGGGTAATCGTAGATAGATTGACCAAATCCGCACATTTTATTCCGATCCATACCAATTATAAAACCGACCAGTTGGCCGAAATCTACACTAACGAAATAGTAGCCAGACATGGTGTCCCAATTGCCATTATTTTCGACCGAGACAACCATTTTACTTCGCGATATTGGCAGAAGCTGCAAGAAGCTTTGGGGACGCGGATCGATCTGAGTACTGCTTACCATCCCCAAACCGACGGTCAATCAGAACGCACGATCCAGACACTAGAGGACTTGCTTCGTGCTTGCGTCCTGGACTTCGAGGAAGTTGGGACAAGCATCTCCCACTAGTGGAATTTTCATATAACAATAGTTACCACAGTAGTATTCAAGCAGCCCCGTACGAGGCACTTTATGGTCGAAAGTGCCGCTCACCACTTTGTTGGGACGAAGTGGGTGACACTCAACTGACAGGATCGGAGCTAGTACAAGAAACGACTGATAAGGTTCATCAGATTCAGAACCGGTTGAAAGATGCCCAGAGTAGGCAAAAGAGCTGGGCTGATGTACGTAGGAAACCATTATCGTTCAAGGTTGGTGAACGAGTATTGTTAAAGGTATCGCCATGGAAAGGCGTTATCTGATTTGGAAAGACCGAAAAGTTAGCACCACGATACATTGGGCCATACGAGATCCTAGCCAAAGTAGGTCCCGCGGCTTATCGATTGAAGTTACCACCCGAGCTTTGTGCCATTCGTAATGTCTTCCATATTTCAAACTTAAAGAAGTACTTATCAAGCGAAGCCACTCAGATACCTTTGGAAGACATACATGTCGACGATAGACTCCACTTGGTGGAAGAACCAATAGAAATAGTGGATGGCAGAGTTAAACAACTAAAAAAATTTAACTGGTTAAAGTCCGGTGGAACTCGAAACAAGGACCTGAATATACCTGGGAACGGAAGGATGAATTCCGTAGAAAAAACCCTCACCTCTTCCCTTGCTTGAGGAAGTAAATTTCGGGGACGAAATTTCTTAACCAGGGGAGACTGTGATACCCATGACGAAACCAGGTCCCCCTTAATTGGTCCTAAAATTTAAGCATGATTAAAACAATAATTGCGAGTAAACTTTACAAAATTGCATGACTTGTGGGCTATGCTAAACAACCTCTGTTATGTCTCAGAGGAATCCGAGAGCACGTCATGATTAACATGATACTATTAAGGACTGTAACACCCCAAAAACGGGTTTGGTAATCAAACCACGTTAATATTAAAAGAGGGTAAAATACCCTTAGTGGTAAAATCTACCTGGTGAATATTAGGATTTAAACAAATAATCTTAATGTTAATTAAAAGGAGAATAGATGTTGTGAGAAAACAAAGTTTATAAGAGGCCCGAGTTAATGGGACTTAGAATAAAACGGGTTATAACTCCCGAAACCCATAAGTTAACTAGGAATATAGTTAGTAATAGTAATTAAGTGAAAACAATAGAGAATACAAGAACTAGTGAACCTTTTTATAAAAGGTTGGAACTAAAGGGGCCAAAGTGGGATAACATGGAAGTTTAATGTTTAAAAAAATAAATAAAAATAAAACAAAACACACACACAAAGTGTGTGTTCTGGATCGACCAGGAGAAGGCTCCAAAGAGCCAAAACCCTAGTTCTTCAAATTCATCAAATTGAAGGGCTAATTGGAGCTCAAATTCGTGCATGAACATGAATTAACGATCACCCAAGCTAGGGGATCATAAGGTATGTCGAAATTTTGATATTTATGAAGTTGTAAATTTGATGAACATTACAAGATGCGATTTAAGTATGAATCGTAGAGGCTACGGCCAAATTAGTGATGTATACTTGCTTAGAAACAAACCCCTAAGTGGAAATTATACATAGGTTGCTATGATTTGGATGTTTAGATGAGTTACCACATCTAGCTAAATGGGTTTTTATAGTATGATTTAAGTTAGTGTCTAACTTGTGGTTAGAATCATCATATTGGATAGTAAAGGCAAGGTACTTAAATAATTTACAAGTTTGAGTACTTGTTCTTACATGATTTAAAATGGGTTTTTGGAATTTTGTGAAGAAAATGGTGATTTCATTCATGTATATGGATGTTTGAAATCATGATATTTACTAGTTGATAGGTAGAGCTTGATTATATTAGGTGTTCGGATGAATGTCTAATGGTATGATGAAACGTGTTTCGCTTAGATGAAAACCCTTAGTTCTTGCGAAATGAATGAATAAATTAACTTTCATCATCGCTTGAACTAGTTAAAGTATTGGAACTGTAATGAACTTAGTTAGAATTTTAGTTAAAACGGTGGCCGAAAATAACAGCTACCGGGTAATTAAGGGAATGCCTAAACTAGTTGATGAACTTGATTGTGCATTTCAAATGCTAATGGGCAGTTGACTTTAAAAAGTCAAACTGACCAATGATAAGATCGAATGTAAATTCGACATAAAACCTGTAAGGTGGAATTGTCTTGATTTATAATGACTAATTTAACCATCTTACGAATTATGATGATAGTTTGACGCTTAACAAGCTAGGTGGAGGATTGAGAAGGAAGCAGGTCAAACGAATCAAGTACGAAGAAAAAGCGTAATTTGGATGCAAGGTAAGTGAAGCTTACACCATTTTATAAAATACCTACTTGTGTGTTTTGAGTATTGAATAAGGTAAATTTCATAATAGAAATATGATGTTCCGACGTGAAATAATATGAATCGGAACAAGTGAAAATGGTGGGAAACCATAATTTATGGTAAAAGGGGTAAAACGGTAAATTAGTCATGTGATGAAGAACAAACAAGGAATTTTGAAACATTACGTTGTGGTATAAACCGTGACGGGTGAAAGTGGTAAAATATTAATCCAGACATGAGTTGACGGATAGAATAAAAGATTTGAAAAGACACCACATGGCGTAAGTCATAACGCGTCAAACAAAATAAGAAACGACTTTTGAGAAATATGAACTCACGGAGTAAACTGGAATAGGTTAAGAGGTGAGATGGTAATTAAATACCATCTCAAAAGATAAATGGTTATTTCAACTAACTGGGTCAAATGGTGTTAACACCATTTGACAAATAACAATTGATGATCGCTATTGAGTTTTGTGATCACAGGGAAATAAGATATGGTTCGTGTTGCTTTTTATCTAGTAACTAATAGTTAAAGGTATTTAAACGGGTCAATGCTATGACCCGAGCCAGGTACGCATTAATAAGACTATAGCTAACCGAGCAATTTTGGTTAAATATCTAGTAAAAGTCCTTCGTCGTAAAATGAGAGGCTAAAGTTGACCGAAACACCCTTGATGGGTAAATCGGAGAAACGACCCTTATGGGTTGTTTAGAAATAAGTTATTTGATCGATTAAACACTTAGGACAAGTATAAAAGCAAAAGTTATGATTCTGGTGAGTCAAATGCTTTAAAATACGTTTTGTCGTAAATTAGCAATCCGAGAGATAAAACTCGAAACAAATAGTCGCCACATTAAAATCCACTACAATTATAGTTGTGATGGAAGATTATTTGTTAAAGTAATGTGGTAATATAACGCTAGAAGGGAATGTAAGTGAATTATGCGGAAAAATGCTTAAATACCCCTTAACGGGTCAAAATAAGCATCTAAGTAAAAACGGGTTTATAAATGTATATAAACTCGTGATTCGAATCTAGTATGATAGACAACATTGAAATTATGAGGGTCAAGAGAAATTGGGATCAAACAAACAAGTTTGTTTAATAAATCATGAATGGGTCAAAAAGTTTAATAATTGAATATAAAGCCGAGGGCTTAAAATCTATAATTTTATTAATTCGGATGTTGGGTTTTGACTCCATATGATGGGAATCAAATTACGATCACGTTGGAAGAAACAGATCGTAAAACGGATAAGAATTGAGCGAGTTCTGAAGTTTTAGGCGAAAAATGGGATTGCTGAAAATATGCAGCACCCAGTTCTAACCTTTCTGTCAAAAAGGGGGCGTGGCGTAGCGCAACGCCCCGTAGTGTACGGCGACGCCCTGTGGCATACGGCGACGCCCTGTGGCGTACGACGACGCCCCCAAAACGTGCAAAATAAAAAAAAATGTTTTTCTTGTTCGTTTTAGTCTCCGGACTTGATTTAAACACCTATAAACTAAATCTGACTAACTCATTTCATGTTGTATGAAATGTAGGTATATTGTAAGGTACCGGAAGACGATCAAGCTCAAAGAGGAACCGAACACCATCAAGATACAAGCTTCCGCACTTTGCATCGTAGTCATCTTTAAATGGCGAATTACTTATGTTGTTTTGTATTGTTTTAAATCTGGAAATGTTTTAATAAACCCACATTTTTCAAATGTATGTGTAATCATAAATACACATTTATACATCAAAACCAATATGAAAATTGTTAAATAGAAGTATGGGTATTACAAGTTGGTAATCAGAGCTCAAGGTTTAAAAGGAAAGTGTTCGGTTCGAGACTTGATCGCATAATCCGGTAAGTTATAAGTATGTTAACGGTTTAGCTTGTTAAAGTGTTGTAAACAACACATAGGGTTATCGTGCAATACATGTTAACCTAACTAAATTGATAAAGGATCAATATAGTTAACGAAATTACATGTGTTGACACGTATAGTGAAAAGCCTTGTATTATAGTACAGGCATTTATTGATGTCAACATTACTAATCTTTGTAAATGTTTTAGTTGAAGGACACTCGAAACTGTAGATGGCGAGAGTTTAACAAATTGCAGATATGGCGGAGGAACGGTCCGAAGTATGACAAGTAGAGCATGTTCACCAAGGAGCTAAATCGCGTAACAAGCGCAAACAAAAGTAATGGCAAGGAAAGCCCGTTGGGGTGAGCATCTACCAGGTGCACGCTTTAAATTTATTGTACAAATAGTAATATGAAACAAATATGTAGATATTGACTGTTGCATATGTAAGATAAAAACTTAGAAAAACCTGGATGAAATACCTATCCAGGATGATGTTTCCAAGAGAAATTTATTAGAAACATGTGTTGTTCACAATTGTGAATAACAAAACAATAACATGATTAGTTTATGTGGAAACTTGGACAAAAGTAATCATCTAAGTAAATAATTCTCAATATAATACTATTGAGAAAAGTAGCGATTACATTAACGAAAGTGATGGTATAATAGTTTGATAAAAGGAAAACATTAGATGTGCGAGAATAAAACGGGTAAAACTAATAATTGTTAAATAACAATTAAATAAAGTTTTACCGATTGAAACCATGAATATGAAAATTATTAGAGGGGTTACTTACATGGGGCGTGATGCGAAGATTATAAAAAGGTCATGTGTGTCATGTGTTGATCACTTACTCTGGCCAAGTAAGTAGTGAACACGTGATACCATGAACTTCTTATAATGGACACATTTATGTCCGATAAGGTAAGGATGGGGCGAATGGGACAAATTAAAAAGGTACCCAAAACGGATCAGATAAGTAAAATATTTGATAATAAATGTAAACGCAAGCCGGGTAACGGAAGCGTAATACATTAGAATAACGAGCCCGAGGGAAGGGACAAGAATCAAAGTAAATGAAAATACAAACCGACTAATGAGAATGCTAAGGCATATGCGATAAAGTTTGCTTGACTGTCATAAGTGATGAAATTCACACGGATAAGTTAAACGGATTAAATAAAGAATAAAGTACTTGGTCGAATAAAAGTGATGGAATTCGCTAAGACGACCAAATAAATTAAAAACAAAGTCTAAAGGCAAACCAGAATGGTTGCTTTGATGATGACTTCGGTAAAAATACCCGATAGATGGGTAGGATTTAGAGAATATGCATAAACCAAGAGACGGGAACGCAGATTAGAAAGTCAAAGGACTTGGATTATGAGTTATGACTAAAAGAATAATAAAATCTCGCAAACAAAAGTTTGTTAGTGATGTTCAGCTAATTCGAAGTTGAACGAGCTAAATAAAGAATGAAGTTTGACTGTCATAAGTGATGAAATTTCACAAGAACAAGTCGAACGGGTCAAATAAAGTATAACGCTTGATAGTGCAAGTAAGCGCAATGAATAAAGAAGCGCAAAATATTAATGAACCTATGTGATAGGTCGTAAAAGAAAATAGAAAGGAAAACGCAACCCAGTGAAACTGGGGTGTTAAAAAAAACATTAAGATAAAGAATCCGGGTAACGGGTTGAAAAGAAATAGAGGCATAAATCGAATAATGGTAAGCAGAGAACGAACGGACGTGTAAATGACGTAAGAAGTCATAGAGTCAGAAGATTAGTCCAAAAGAAAACGAATGTAGCCCTAGACTACAGTCAAGGTTAATAGAAATAAAAAAATGAATGAATGAAAACAATTGATTTTAAAACTTATAAAGGGTGCTTTGACACTAAGAATAATTTTTTTAAGAACGAAATGACACGAGTAAAAAGATGATCTACGAGATCACCATAACCTCCGGGTTATAAACAATGAAAAGGTATACGAGACGCAAATAAAAAAAAAGAAATGAACTGCAAGGGCCTCGCCTTGATAAGGTAAAAGCCTAATGAAATAGCCCATGAGGCTAAGTGAAAGAACCTACGGGTCACTTGGGTAAAGCGTGGGAACTGGTTACGCTTCCCCGCGTAATATAATAACAGAAAAGAATAAAATTCTAGATTGTCAATCTCTTGATATGAGTAATTGACAAAAAAAAAGAGAGAATGTTAAACGAAAAGTCAGTTTTAGTAAAAAGCAACGTTTAAACACACATAAGGCCGGAGAGGGCAACATAATGTGCCCGGATGACGGGGTATGAAGTGACGGCGACTAATTAGTCTAGCCGTACTTTGTTTTCTCACAACATCTATTCTCCTTTTAATTAATATTAACATTATTTGTTTAAATCCTAATATTCACTGGGTAGATTTTACCACTAAGGGTATTTTACCCGTCTTTTAATATTAACGTGGTTTGATTACCAAACCCGTTTTGGTTTACAAGTACCCCCCTTAAAGAGGTTTCGTCCCCGAAACCTTCTTACGTAGTTCTTTGGTTTAGATCATGCGAACTTAGTTTCGTTTTCAAGACATTCATTCTTTTGGTCAAAAGTTATCATTTGCATTGACGAGTGTGCCTTTCATGTGTAAGTCCTCATGGACCATAACTTTTATCTTGTATTTCTTATCTGTGTCACCTGTTTGACCAAGTTGTCATTTGACCACTCGGTCGTATGAGTCCGTCAACATGTTTTCTCCACGCTAATCTTATATTGACAAGCGCTTTGCATAAGTCATGACACTATCGTAGCCTTATTATAAGAGGCCTAAGTTAACGGGACTTAAAATAAAACGGGTTATAACTCCCGAAACCCACTAAGTTAACTAGGAATATAGTTAGTAATGGGTAATTAAGTGAAAACAATAGAGAAAACAAGAACTATTGAACATTTTTATAATAGGTTGGAACTAAAGGGGCCAAAGTGGGATAACATGGAAGTTTAATGTTTAAAAAATAATAAATAAAAATAAAACAAAACACACACACAAAGTGTGTGTTCTGGATCGACCAGGAGAATGCTCCAAAGAGCCAAAACCCTAGTTCTTCAAATTCATCAAATTGAAGGGCTAATTGGAGCTCAAATTCGTGCATGAACATGAATTAACGATCACCCAAGCTAGGGGATCATATGGTATGTCGAAATTTTGATATTTATGAAGTTGTGAAATTTGATGAACATTACAAGATGCGATTTAAGTATGAATCGTAGAGGCTACGGCCAAATTAGTGATGTATACTTGCTTAGAAACAAACCCCTAAGTGGAAATTATACATAGGTTGCTATGATTTGGATGTTTAGATGAGTTACCACATCTAGCTAAATGGGTTTTTATAATATGATGAAGTTAGTGTCTAACTTGTGGTTAGAATAATTATATTAGTAAAGGCAAGGTACTTAAATAATTTACAAGTTTGAGTACTTGTTCATACATGATTCGAAATGGGTTTTGGAATTTTGTGAAGAAAATGGTGATTTCATTCATGTATATGGATGTTTGAAATCATGATATTTACTAGTTGATAGGTAGAGCTTGATTATATTAGGTGTTCAGATGAATGTCTAATGGTATGATGAAACGGGTTTCGCTTAGATGAAAACCCTTAGTTCTTGCGAAATGAATGAATAAATTAACTTTGATCATCGCTTGAACTAGTTAAAGTATTGGAAATGTAATGAACTTAGTTAGAATTTTAGTTAAAACGGTGGCCGAAAATAACAGCTACCGGGTAATTAAGGGAATGCCTAAACTAGTTGTTGAACTTGATTGTGCATTTCAAATGCTAATGGGCAGTTGACTTTTAAAAAGTCAAACTGACCAATGATAAGATCGAATTGTAATTTCGACATAAAACCTGTAAGGTGGAATAGTCTTGATTTATAATGACTAATTTAACCATCTTACAAATTATGATGATAGTTTGACGCTTAACAAGCTAGGTGGAGGCTTGAGAAAGAAGCGGGTCAAACGAATCAAGTACGAAGAAAGAGCGTAATTTGGATGCAAGGTAAGTGAAGCTTACACCCTTTTATAAAATACCTACTTGTGTGTTTTGAGTATTGAATAAGGTAAATTTCGTAATAGAAATACGATGTTCCGACGTGAAATAATATGAATCGGAACAAGTGAAAATGGTGGGAAACCATATTTATGGTAAAAAGGGGTAAAATGGTAAATTAGTCATGTGATGAAGAACAAACAAGGAATTTTGAAACATTACGTTGTGGTATAAACCGTGACGGGTGAAAGTGGTAAAATATTAATCCAGACATGAGTTGACGGATAGAATAAAAGATTTGAAAAGACACCACATGGCGTAAGTCATAACGGGTCAAACAAAATAAGAAACGACTTTTGAGAAATATAAACTCACGGAGTAAACTGGAATAGTTAAAGAGGTGAGATAGTAATTAAATACCATCTCAAAAGATAAATGGTTATTTCAACTAACCGGGTCAAATGGTGTTAACACCATTTGACAAATAACAATTGATGATCGCTTGTTGAGTTTTGTGATCACAGGGAAATAAGATATGGTTCGTGTTGCTTTTTATCTAGTAACTAATAGTGAAAGGTATTTAAACGGGTCAATGCTATGACCCGAGCCAGGTACGCATAAATAAGACTATAGTTAACCGAGCAATTTTTGTTAAATATCTAGTAAAAGTCCTTCGTCGTAAATGAGAGGCTAATGTTGACCAAAACACCCTTGATGGGTAAATCGGACAAACGACCCTTATGGGTTGTTTAGAAATAAGTTATTCGATCGATTAAACACTTAGGACAAGTATAAAAGCAAAAGGTATGATTCTGGTGAGCCAAATGCTTTAAAATGCGTTTTGTCGTAAATTAGCAATCCGTGAGATAAAACTCGAAACAAATAGTCACCACATTAAAATCCACTACAATTATAGTTGTGATGGAAGAATATTTGTTAGTAATGTGGTAATATAATGCTAGAAGCGAATGTAAGTGAATTATGAGGAAAAATGCTTAAATACCCCTTAACGGGTCAAAATAAGCATCTAAGTAAAAACGGGTTTATAAATGTATATAAACTCATGATTTGAATCTAGTATGATAGACAACATTGAAATTATGAGGGTCAAGAGTAATTGGGATCAAACAAACAAGTTTGTTTAATAAATCATGAATGGGTCAAAAAGTTTAATAATTGAATATAAGCCGAGGGCTTAAAATCTAGAATTAATTCGGATGTTGGGTTTTGACTCCATATGATGGGGAATCAAATTACGATCACGTAGGAAGAAACGGATCGTAAAACGGATAAGAATTGAGTGAGTTATGAAGTTTTAGGCGAAAAATGGGATTGCTGAAAATATGCAGCACCCAGTTCGAACCTTTCTGTCAAAAAGGTGGCATGGCGTAGCGCGACGCCCCCAAAACGTGCAAAAATAAAAAAAAATGTTTTTCTTATTCGTTTTAGTCTCCAGACTTGATTTAAACACCTATAAACTAAATATGACTAACTCATTTCATGTTGTATGAAATGTAGGTATATTGTAAGGTACCCGAAGATGATCAAGCTCAAAGAAGAACCGAACACGATCAAGATACAAGCTTCCGCACTTTGCATCGTCGTCATCTTTAAATGACGAATTACTTATGTTGTTTTGTATTGTTTTAAATCTGGAAATGTTTTAATAAAATGCATTTTTCAAATGTTTGTGTAATCATAAATACACATTTATACATCGAAACCAATATGAAATTGTTAAATAGAAGTAGGGTATTACAAGGACCAACGATGCAAGGTTGGTGTCCTTAGCCTTTGACAACGTGTTAAACGGGGACTTGACGTTTAACAGCGCATTAAATATTCGACTGTGATTATTAGGCCAACGATAGGGCCCTTTATGATTATGAGTTCATGAAATATTTTGATTACGTGTCATAGACTAGGACATAAGATTAGAAACAAATCGGAGCTCGGGCACGCAAAACGAGACGGTTCCCGGTTAGGGAAACGTTTTGTTTTAAGAGCGACGAAAGACAAACCAAACATGCAAGAAATGGTCAATCAAGCCTAAAAACGCTTAAACTAACGTAATACGAGGCTTTTATGATTAAAACATAACCATGCTCAGGTTTCAAGACGGTTATGCTCAGTTTTTAAAACCAAGTCTTTTGACAGTAAGAACGCAAAAAACGGAGCCCGTTTCGCAAATCGGAGACACGCGTGGGACCCGAAAACGAACCTAAACGCAACCTTGAAGATAAACATCATCTTTTAACGCGCGTTACGAAGCACGAGGTGGCCCATGTGGACCCCACCCCAAACCGCTACCCCCCATATATATATTTTATTTTTTTTCTTTTATTTCTTTCATATTTCTTTCAAAATTTCCACAAGTTCCTCCCAAAATTCTGCCATAACCACTTTAGAATCAGCTGATCATCCTTCAATCTATCACTAAATCAAGGTGATTTCACAAGTTTTAAGTGGTTTTGATTGTTATTTCTTGATTAAACGCGATTTATAACCGAAAAACCCATTTTAATCCATGAATTTTGGAAGGTTTAAACAAGTTCTTGGCTGAAAAGAACACCTTGGGAATTCCCTGGTGTTATATGATAGCCAAGACCATGAAACTTCAGGTTTTGATACTCTAATCGACACCTATTCGACCAAAAATGCGTAACAAAGTTCTAAGCCGAAAAATAATGAAATGAGGCTTGATTGATCTAAGTTCCAGCATATTTGGATTGTACTTGATGTGTAGGTACTGAATATAGCACTCACACACTTCTGGACTCACAAGGAACGCTTGGAAACGAAGCCTGCGCTAGGTATAACATCCGAGAACCGAAACTAGGATAGGCAGAAACTTGTTCTGCTTATAACTTGGTCTGTGATACTTGGATTGAGCTGAAATTTGGTGTGGTGATGTAGGGTGTTGACAGGAGTGTCCATCTAAATTGTTAGAATTTTTGGAATTTTCTATAATGTTTGGTGAATTTTTGACTGTTTTATCAAAACAAATCCAGAAAAATACCAACCAGCGTCAATAAATTACCAATGTTTTCATGAACACTAAGAAACATATAAGAAAAGTTCTGGGAAGTTTCCGAGTCCATTGGTTGAGTTTTGATTTGGGTTAAAAATCTGCGTTTTTGGGAGTTTTCGGTAGCCGGAAACGCACCGAAACCAAATTGGAAAAATGTCAAATTTTTATGAGAAGTTTCTGGGCATGTAAGGGATGTTCTGGAATGTTTTGGGATTTTTTGGACCGATGGTGATAATTAATGTTAATTATTGGGTTAAATATTGTTTTATAAATAATTTATTTAAATGGGGAAACGGCCAAAATAAATTCCCAAATTATTTTCCCATAATATACATATTTTTACAGATTTATATAAAATTTACAAATTTTTATTCAAATTCTAGATCAAATGGGAATTTATGGAATTAAAAATGGGTTATTTTAAATCAATTTCGGCAGTTTATCGAATAACGAACTTGCCGGAACCGGGAGCTGACCCAACTCGAAAAATACTAAAACTGGAACACCGGGAGTATTCCGGGAGATTCCCAGACAAATTGGACACTAAGGGGTGTATCCTAAGACAGTTCGGGAGAATTCTGACTATGAAATGGAAACTCAAATTTGGGCAACCTAGACTCCCCAAACACTCAAACTCCCTTGATGAAAAGTTAATCATTCTTAAATAACATGTTGGCACTATTGGTATTCCCGTACCATTGCCTGAACACTTAAACTACTGACTTTGGGCTGGCACGTGAAACGGTGCCCGGAAGCCATACTGAAAACTAATACTACCCTGATCTCCATCACCATACCAGTGTCCTATAGACTCAATCCGGGGTGAAAACTCCTGACCGAATCCAAGTTATAACCATTACCAACTTAGATACTGATTTGAGTCCATACTTTCATGTGTGCTATTAAAGTTGATCTAGTTGCTTGATCACTCTTGTATTGAGACTACTACCCGCACAGTGAGTTCACTTCCCCGCTTTTAAATTGTTTTACTGTTTTCTGGGGACTTGCATGTTAAAAATTGTGTTGATTACACCAAGTTGGGAGTGATTTTCACTCCACCACTTTTAAACTGTGTTATATTGTTTTTTTTGGAGTGACTTGCATGTTACGAAACTGCGTTAATTGCACCAAGTGTGATGATGTGAATTATCTAACACACGAACACCCTCCTCTCTACAAGTGATTAATATAAGCCGTGGGCAGTGGATAGTACTATTGGACTGAAAAACCCAGTTGAGGCCAGATGGTGCGATGTCGGCCACGAGTCAACTGCACTTGTCCTCATTTAGTTATGTTGTTAGGCATAACTTCAGGGGAACATTGAACTGCTTGTGATGTAGTTGGTAGGAAGTGTCTGGGGTGACACGATCAGGTGCGATGATGTGTCTTATGACACGGAGTGACTATGACAGGTTAAGGTTTCACTTGTGTCCTCGTGTAATTCAATCGGTGACTGTGACCAGTGCAATTAAACTTGTTAACACATATTGTTCCACAACAACTAAATCAGTGGAACTCACCAGCAACGTGTAGCTGACCCTTTTTAAAACTAACATGCATTTCAGGTAAGACTAAGCAGGAATAAGGCTTGTGCGTGTGGATGGCTTGGGTAGCACACCGTAGCAGAATAAGAGTTGTAGTGGCTCATAGTTCCGTACTTAAACTTATGGTTTGTAATATGATACTTTATATATGTTGTAACCGAGGTTCCCTCTTATGTGATATCGTGTTTTTAAATTATGGGAAATTACCATGTGTCTGCCGCACCCTATAGTTGTTTTCCGCTGCGAGTCGGGGTGTGACACTTAGCATCCGATTCTATTTTCTGGAAATCCTGCTCGGAGTAATTTTCAGGACTTTTTGGCACTTGAGTATTGGGATCCTCTGTACTCGGAACCATAGGAACATGTGGTCCATATACAACGGATCGCCACAACCGGTGTTCTGCTGAGCTAAAATGTGACCCATCCGACGCTACCATATGAAATATTCATTTCGTTTCAGCATCGGTGGTTTAAACATAGATCCAATGTTGGATTCTTGTGTGTTTTGAGACATTTTGCTTGTTTACAACATATTTGTGTTTTAAAAACTTCGAACGTAATAAAACTCTGTTTTCAAGTAAAACTATCAAACTAATTAGCTGGGAGAGCTGATCTTTCAAATCAAATTGATATTAATCAAATTTTGATTGACCAAGCTCTAATACCAATTGTTAGGATCTGAATTTGATTTACTTATAGTTTGTGTTACAAAAATGGAAATATGATTGAAATTAAAAGTAAATGCAGCGGAATAGAATGGAAAAATTTTACTACAAGTAAAGGTCGTTTGTTTTCATCATCGTCATGCTTTCAAGTTTGTAAACTTTGCTTGTGATGTACAAACTCCCCCTCAGCCTATTGCAACAAGGTTGATAGTATAGAAATGGAAGAAGATGATTGGTGTAAAGATCTTTTTAAGAAGACAAAGTTTGTAGTTACACCGACTCAACTATTTTTACTAACTATCTAACCTCTGAGCATCTTTTGATGACGTCAGGGTTGATAGTGACATCTAACAATAATATAACTAACTCTAAGCACTGACCCCTAACAACTGATAGTGCAAAAGCACTGTTACATTGAAAATAAAAATAAAACTAAAACTCTGATGACCAAGATCTGCTCCTTTTCTTCTTCAGACCTTTGATGATTGGTGTAGCAGATGATGCATAGTTATCAGACTTTAAGAAGACAGAGTTTAGGGATCAGAGGATCTAAACTCTGATAGTTGGACCAAACCGCGGATAGAGTATTTTGACTTTATATCATCTGTTCCTTTGTAAAAGGGTTCAATCCCAACAATACCAATCTTTCACCATCAACTTTCACCATTTTCGTCAACACTCTTGTACTCACTATGGTTTCTTGAAAAACCAACCAAGATCACCAAAAATTCTCATCAACTTTGTATTTTTTTATATTAAAGTAGGCAAGACATTTTACTTCTTCAAGAATACATGACGTGAGGATTCATGCAAAGTACTGAATAGCCAAAGGGATCTTACACAATCTTGATCCATGAAAAATCCTCTAAACTAATCAACATCTCATTCCTATGCAATCCCATTCCGACTTTCGGTTCTTTTTCCCCTAACCAACAGAATCCACAACCTCACATACACCAAAGTTGATACCTTAACCTTCTGGTTAGATCCTAACCTTAAACCCACCCTTATACACTTATAAATCCCCTAAACTTTTCCAAATAACTCACCCTCACATACTTGAAAATCATGGACTCACTCTCTCAACACACACCATCAACTTCAACCCTCACAAATTCTAAGTCTAGAGCTCTCAAGTTACAAGTTCACCTCCTCTGTCTTCAACCTTAGGTATGAAATAAACTACCCTATTTGTTTAAGCTTTACTTTTATATGGTCACTTATTCATACATCCAACATTTATTTATAGGCTTCATTTCTATAAAAAGAAGATAATATTAAAACATGGATAAGTTATTTCTACATACATACAATAACATGTATATATATAAACATATATATACACATGGTTTTAAGTCATATTATAAGCCTACAAATACTAAGTACTATTGTCTTCATAAAATCTATCTAATTATATCTAAATTATAATGTGGATGTGTGTATATATATTTATGCATCATGAATTTTAAGTCTTTTCTTTTAAACTTATTATATTGGTTCTTACGTCCATTTTCATGCAGGAAAATATGTATATACAGTTATGATTTTTAAATTTATATTCACACGTCATTGAGGTTTATGGATACACATGATGCTGTAAGCTAAATAGGAAAGTATTTTGATTACGATGTTCAGAATTAACTAGGATCTAGCTAAAGAAATAATGAATTTTTAGGAGCACTACCAAGAAATAACAATAAGAATAACAATAGTAATAGTGAAACATAGGAACCCAGCTAACGTTCTTAAATGGTTAATAATTATAATGTCAGCTTCTCGCCATATATATCTATACGTAAAAATAAATTTTCTAAAAAGTCTAACCAGGCTTGACACGAGACGAGTGTTTAAAAAAGAAAAACATACACACGAAAGGTCACATTTAGTTGGGAACTCAAGTAACGGAAACAATATTTATTTTCGGACATATTCACCACCAATACATGTGTAGATGTTGGATGTTATGAAGTCTAGAACTTCAAAAGGTAACTAAGACTAGTACATAGACCTTATTAGCGTCCATATTTATTATAGGACACTTGTAGGTCGACACACATCATCACATACGTGGACATTTGCTACCACACATACCTGTGAGTAATGCGGCCCCTATTTTACTTGTTTTATTTGGGGGGGGGGGGGCATGCTATTTGTATCATGGATGGTTTTTTCATACTTGTACATGCATATCTAGTTACATGAGACAATAATGTCACCATAAGTCCTCTACATGAGTATAACCATAAACAAGTAAGCCGTGGATAATATGAATAATACTATTTGGGTTGACACCCCTTCATGGTTGGTCACGCTAACCTGTCTTACATGTCAAATGAATGCACCTTATCCATTACGTTCAATGTTTGTGACATGACATTTGTTTGGGGGCAAATAACGTCGGGTTTGGTTATACAACTCATGGTAACTAAAAACATATATGTATGCAAGTCACACGTTACTTACATTAAACCAGCAAGCTTGCAAGCCCTTTTGATTGACATTTTTAAGCATGTTTTTCAGGAAATCAAGTTGGATGTGCTTTTGGAAAAGTCTTTTAACATGTCTTTGTTTTGTTAAACTAGATAAAAAACAAATTGGTGTAATATTGAACTAGACAAGTATTGCTGTGATGACTTAATTTGAATGGTTGAATTTACGTTTCTCGTTATAAATTGTTGTAACACCGTATTCGGAACACCTCATTCTTCTGCTTTAACGGGGTGTGACAACCACATTCTCGCTTCCCTTCTTGTCTCGTATCTCTAGGTCAAACTCTTGTAGCAAAAGCATCCATCGGATTAGATGCGACTTAGCATCCTTCTTTCCATGAGGTACCTAACAACATTATGGTCAGAATAGATAATCACTTTACTAACCCATATGTAAGCCCATAATTTATCCAACGTATAAACCACCGTAAGTAGCTCTTTCTCGGTTGTTGTATAACTAAGTTGTGCATCCAAGAGAGTCTTACTTGCGTAGTAGATGGCAACCGACCTTTTCTCTACCCGTTGACCCAAAACAGTCCCAATCGCATATCGTTTGCATCACACATGATTTCAAATGGTAAAGACCAATTTGGTGATTGTAAGATTGGGCCCTAGCCGCATATCACTTTAAGCTTACAAGGTGATTGTGAGATTATTGACTATTACAAATAAATACTTTATGAATTTTGTGTAAGTGAATAATGAAAGGGTAGTGTGGTTATCAAAAGAATTTTGTGTAAGCGAATCATGAAAGGGTAGTTGGATCTGCGCATACCTTATCAAGTATGGCAAGTGGGGTCATCAAAATTCTGATAACTCCTCATTAGATTTCTGATGAGTTGATCATCAGATTTTCGATGAATTGATCTGATCAGATCAGATGATAGTCATCAGATTATCATCAGATTGATCAGATACTTTTGGTCCAATCTTCTTCTTTGTGTGTGGTAGACTGTCTGATCTTGTAAGGGCATTGTCTAATAGGTTTACATTTGTCTTGTATTTGTTATGGGCTGCTTATTGGTTTTGGTCGATATGTATAGAGTGTTCGGTTTGAGCTTGGCCCAGTTTTGTATCTAGGTCACCCCTATCATCTATAAATAGGGTGCACCTTAGTATTGTTAGGGTTGTTGATTGTTAGTGCAATTATCGAATCTTGTTCGAGACAAGTCCTAGAACTTGTGTGCAAATCATTATCAATACAATCGATTTCTTGTTCTACACCTTCATAGTTTTCCGCACTTTGATTGTGTTTGTGATACACGATTGAAGGTCTTGGACTTACAATTGGTATCAGAGCTTAAGAAGTCTTTCGAAAGGCTCAGTTTTATTTGGATATTACAAGAAGAACAAGGTTGAAGAATATCTGCAGATTCATCAATTCGAAAAGGTTGATTCTCTATTTTGGTTTAAATCCCATTATTTGACTAATCATATGTGTTTTAGATTTGAACAGGTTATTTGTGATGTTCAGTCAAAACTTTTGAGATAAATCAAAAATTATTTTCGAAGAATAATTTTGAAGATTGAAAAATTGTTTGAAATATTTCATAATTTGATTAGTTTTGGTAGAGTTAATTGGTGTTTGCAGGTTTTGATTTTTGGTGGAAAAGATCTCTCAAATTTGGTTAACAATTTGTTTCCATATTTGTCGGGATCCTTAAGCTTTAGTGTGCGAGATCTCAGTGTACGATTTGGAGTATACGAGTTGGGGTGTGCGACAGACTGGATTTTGATAAGTGTACGAGTAAATTGGACTGGAATCAAGTGTGCGGTCCAATAAGCCAGTGTGCGGTCCATTTGTTGGTGCATAATGTATATGTCTTAGTCTTATATCGAGTCTGTATAGTATAGAGCTGAATAGGCTAGCTGAAAAGTGTATTTATGTTTGTTAGAGACAAGTTCGCTCATATTGTGTCATGTAAAGGCAAGTTCGGCCAAACTTGCTAATGCAAGTTCGGGCGAACTCATGTCTCCCAGGAGCGAACTTGGACTATTATAAATAGCTAGCTTGCCTCATTCATTTGTAACTTTGGCATTTTGGAGGCGAAGCTCTGTCAGTTTGTACTCTCGAAGTTTGATCAATAAAACTGATGTTAAACTGATTAATTCTTGTCTATTGGTAAACACAACGTAATATTTCCGCTATTATGGATGTTAGATATCAAATTTAGGTTCCTTAGCATCGAGAATCGGTCCTTCAAGTGGTATCAGAGCTAGAACAGCCTGATTTGATAGTATCAAGACAAGAACACTTCTATTTCATCTTCGTTCTTCTTTTTTTCTTAACTTTTTCATCAAAAATGAAGAATTCACGGTCAAAATCTTTTCAATTTTGAATATATCATGTAAAATACAACATAGAAACCCTTGAAAGATTGGAGACCAAATTCAACCGAAATCATGTCAAAATTTTGAAAAAACCATCTTTTCCAAAATTTTTCATTCGAACTTGTTTAACCAAGTTCGACCGAACTTGTTTTAGAAAGTTACTTTTCAAGTGAATTTCAATCAAGTTCGATCAAACTTAAGGTGTTTTTGATAAAAATCTTGCCAAGTCCGCTCGAAGTTACAACTTTTTCATTGATTTTACATCAAGTTCAACCGAACTTGAGTAATATCAAGGAAATTTAAGGTAAGTTCGCTCGAACTTACAGATTGTTATCAAATTCCATTTGACAAGTTCGCTCGAAGTTATAAGGGATCTTTTTCAAATAAAAACTAACAAGTTCGACCGAACTTGTTAAAAATTCGGAGAATTCATTGTTACTACAAGTTCGACCGAACTTGTAGTAGGGCTAATTGTTTTCAAAGTCTTTGAGTATTTTCAGCGTACACGTCTCGTTATTTATGATGGATGATATTCAAAGAGCTTTTATGTTCGGAGCTAGTTCGTCGAATGCCAACGTGATTCATCAAGTCAATCTTAATAACGAAATGGGAACGACTGTTAAACCGCCGAAGCTAATGAGCATGGACGAGTATGAAGCATGGAGAGAGAAATTTACGTATTGGGTTCAAGCCATGCATTTCGCAGGCTGGGTGTCGATTGAAAGAGGTTACACTGTTCCGGTGGATGAACATCAGCAAGTTCTTGAGAAGTACAATTACTCGACGGTACAGAAAGAGGAATACATTGCTGAGAAAAAGATGATCAGTCTTATCCAACAATCCGTCAAAGAAGATATTCTTGCTTTGCTACCAGAATACACAACTGCAAGAGATCTCTGGCTCTCACTTCAAAAGAAGTATCAAGGAAGCGCGAAGATGATCAAAAGCAAGAAAGCTCTCATTATGAAAGAGTTCGATATCTTCAACATGCTGAAGGGTGAGACCATGAAGCAGATGATTGAACACTTCTGTCATCTTAAAGTTCAAATGCGAAGACACAGTCTTGAGAAGACGGAACAAGAGTACATCAACAAGCTTGCAGACGCTCTACCAAATGGAGAGTGGACTACTTATCTAATGGTTCTGAAGGAAAGCGATAAATGAGAATTCTTCAAGCTATCAACATTTATCGATAAACTCGAAGGCCATGAAATGGAACTATTGAAGATTGCAAAGTCAAAGAATGCTAATGTAGTTCAAGACATTGGGTTGTACTACAAAAGTGGAATGCAAGACAACATTTCAAGTCCGAAAATTGGGACAGCGTTTAGTGCGAACATGAATGCTTCTCCACAAAACCAGAGTCAATCACAGCCTCATTATGATCAGAGTCCACAGAGTTCGTTCTCAAGCACTGGTTCAAATTCATCTTATCAAAGTCAAGCAAATCAGAATCAACAAACAAATTCTGATTCGAATGATACAAGTGCAACATCAGAGTAAATTTGAACAATGTTGTTTCAGAACAAGTCGCTAAACAACATATGTCTCTTCTCGCCACTGTTCTGGAGTCATACGAAAGTCTTGTAGCCGGTAAAATTGGAAATCCTGAAATGATGGCATAAGATTATGACCAAGTGGATGAAGAAGAACTCGAGTTAATGGATATTAAGTGGAGTTTAGCTTCGATTATTCGAAGGGTTACCAAGTTTGTTTCTCTCACAGGCCGAGATATCGGAAATTCTAGCAACAAGTTGGGCTTCGACAAGTCAAAGGTTACATGTTTTCGATGTCGCCAAAAGGCTCACTTCAAGAGAGAATGAAAAAATCCTGAAGCAACAGGAAATCAGAGTCCGTTCGGAGGAGGCAACAAGTATTACAAGAAGTCACTTCAATAAAAGCCATTTCCAAAGAAGACTCAGGTTGAAATCCAAGAGAAACCAAATAGCAGCAGCAATGAGAAAGCTATGGTAGCATCAAACGAAGATGATGGTTTCGACTGGAACTCATACATCTGTAAGAAGACCGGAGTTGCGTTGATGGCTGAGATAGTTGAAGATACATCTGTCGAAGAAGCAGCGGCTATGGAGAATTTACTACTGGAACAATATTTGCAACAACAACGAGAAGAAGAGGAGTATATCCACATGCAGAAGCAAGGAATTTATCTCCTAACTCTTGTGAAAGTTTTGCAGGTCATTTTGAAGGAAGTTCTCAGGAGCAAGTTCCGAGAAGAAATCAACTGATGAAGTGGTAATTGATGTTACTAAAGAAGTGAATGCTGAAAACCTCAAGGACATTGCCGACAAAGCCTTGATGGAAATTCTAACCAAGGTAAGTCTAGAGGTAAATGAAGTTGTCAAAGTACAAGTTGTAGAGGTTGAGAAACCTTGTACAAAATGTATCCAACCTTGTATCGAATGTGCCGAAAAATAAAAAATCATCGCTGAAAACAATGTGCATAATGAACTTTTGAAATACGATTATCGCACAATGAAGGAAGCGTATGATAAAATGAAAAATGACTATGACAGGCTCGATATAAATAACATCGAACAACATGATACAATAAGGATTTTAAAAGGAATAGTAATGGATAAGCAAAAAGCGATTAATATCTATATTAATACCATTGCTCAAACTAAGCAACAACTCCTGGACATGACAATTGAAACAGAGCGTGTTCAACAACTTTTGAGAAGTTACACATGTAATGCATATGTCATTGATCACATCCTTCCGATAATTCCATCGGAAGAGAAACCTAAAAATAAATTTGGTAAAGAATACAGCAATGTTCCTCCACTCCTTTGCGAGAAGTATTGACTCAAATCCGCTGATGGGATGGATAAGGCACTCAACATTGAGTTGTTATCTGAAAAGAAAACTGAGTTTCTAGAGAACATTGATGTAATCTATACTAAAACAGATGAGGACAGTTGTGGTTAAAAAAGTTGTTGAAAATGTTTTGAACGATTCTGATGAGGGCAGCTTTAAAAGCATCGACTCGAGTTCAAAGAATTCTGATTCACAGTCTGAAGATGACGATAAGTCATCAGATGACAATCTAAGTGATGATCCTAATATTGTGATGTACAAGATTAAGGATTCTGATAGATTGTACTTTGATGATAGTTTTCCGATTCAGAACGTGAAGGAAGAATTGTTAGACAAATTCTTTAAACTCGTGGAAGTCACATCAAATGATCTGGAGATTAATGAAAAGAAATTCTATTCCAAACCTAAAAGAAACAAGAGTTAATTACATAGTTAGTCCCTGTGGTTTGCACAAAGTAACATACTTAGGTACTAATAGTTCAAAATCACATTCTAGGGTATTAACTTCTCATTTTGTAACGTTTGGAGGTATTAACGTTAATTGTTTGTTAAACTATTAGTACCTAAGTATGTTATTTTGTTCAAACCACAGGGACTAACTATGTTAATACTCTAGAAGTTAATACCTCCAAACGTTACAAAATGAAAAGTTAATACCCTAGAAGGTGATTTTAAACTATTAGTACCTAAGCATGTTATTTTGTGCAAACCACAGGGACTAACTATATACTCAAGAAACAACTACCGAAGGAATGGTGGTGATCATCCGGAAAACCGGAGAGCTGGGTTGGGTTTAGAAGAATCAGATGATCCTAAAAAGAAACCGTCACCATTTCATGAATACAAGAATAAAAACATGAATTTTGTATGGGACGAACACGGTTCATGAGGAAAGTTTGATCGGGAAACAATCAAACGATGAGTTCAAGAAACAGAAAGAACTTCGAGATAAAGCCAAATTGTAAGTGGTGTCAAAACAAGTGGTGTAAAATCCACAAAAGGACATCCACATGATTCTCGGACTTGTTTCAAGTGCAACGAAATTGGTCATATTGCACGTTACTGTCCGAAATCAAAGCCGGCTTATCTTTGAAGGAAAGAAAGTTCAAATGTTGTGAAACCGAAGCAACCAGTGTTTGTAAAACATGTAAAGATTTTAAAAAGAAATGAATCAAAAGCTGAAGTCAAATCTAAGTTTGAAAATTCAATTTTTGAAAAAGGTGAAACTTCAAAGGCTAATGAAAACAATTTTTACATCAAGAAGGCTAACATAAAATCTCAAGCCTCGATTGAAAAGAAACGGTCAACAACATCTGAGATTACTAAGTCTGAGCTTGTTAAGACTAGTGATAGCATGAAAGAATCAAAATCTGAAATCATAATTGAAACCACATTTGAAAATGTCAAAACTACAAGTGGTAACAATTCAAAAGATAAAAAGTCAGTAAAGTTTTCAACATAAACATCACAGAAAATCCAGATGATGAATAAGAATTTAATTATGCAGATGAGTGTGGATTCGATTATGTTGATGAGTGTGAGTTTGATTTTGATGATGGTTATCCAATACAACCCAATACCAAAAAGGCTTGGGTCTCGCTTTTTAAATAGATTGTTGAAATGTGCAGGGGCTCCAGAGATCCGTACTTTCTAAGTGGATTTTGGATAGTGGAGCGTCCAGGAATATGACGGGAATGAAAGCATTGCTATTTGATATAAAAGCTATCAATGGTGGATATGTTGGATTTGTGGGTAACCAGGGTGGAAGGATAGTCGCCGAGAGAAAACTCTCCAATGGCGTCGTTTCATTCGATCGCGTGAATTATATTGCAGATTTGTGAAAAGAAGTTCACGGTGCATTTCAATGACAAAGAGTGTATCATCTTGAAGCCGGGTTTCATAATACCAGATGAGTGGATTTTGATGCGAGCACCACTTGAGAATGATCTATATGTTCTTGATATGGGTATCGCTATACCACTTCATCAAAATTAGCGCAATGTTTTGTGACAAAGGCTACTGAAAAGGATTCTATTCTTTGGCATCGTAAAATGGGGCATATTCATTTGCTAAAAATGAATTTCTTGGTTCATAATGATCTTGTAGAAGGCATAAATCTTCGGAGCTTTAATATGTCTGATCACTGCTTAGAGTGTAAAAATGGAATGCAGATCAAGAAATCTCATCCGAAGAAAATTCTGAACTCAATCAAGTTGCCATTAGAACGTCTCCACATGGATTTATTTAGTCCTGTCAATGATCGAAGTATCTCAGGAGACTTATACTGCTTGGTCGTGACAGATGACTATTCGAGATATTCGTGTTTATTCTTTCAAGAATCAAAAGACGAAACGTTCGAGAACTTGGTGATTCTATTTAAGAAACTTGAGAATCTTTATCATCTGCCAGTCAGAAGAATTAGAAGTGACAACGGCACAAAGTTTAAGAATAACAAAATGAAGGAATTCTGCAACGCAAAAGGGATTCTGCATGAGTTGAGTGCTCCCTATACTCCACAACAAAACGGTGTTGCTGAACGGAAGAACAGAACTTTGATTGAAACTGCGAGAACCATGCTTGCAGATTCTAAACTTCTAGTCCGCTTCTGGAGTAAAGCGGTTGCTGCGGCTTGCTACACACTAAACAGAGTTCTCACTGTAAAACCATCAAAGAAAACATGTTTCGAGATGATAAACCGACGGAAGCCAAATTTGAAATTCTTAGAACCATTTGGTGCGCCATGCACTGTAATCGATCAAGATAGCAAATTCGGGCTAAATCTCTTGAGGGTTTCTTTGTCAGATATGCGAGTCCGTTGAGAGATATATGTTCCTTCGTTAGAAAGGTTATTGAAGCACAACACGTGGATTGTTTCAACTATACGAATCCTATTCAAAGGAGAGGTGACGCGTGGCTGTTTAACTATCAAGACCTTTAGAAGTCATTCGACTTGCTGGAAGAACCGTCTGATGAAGAAGTTGCAGCGTTATACTAACTTCACCATTCAGTGAATCAAAAGAACAAATTATTAGATCAATTGTTGTTAATCAACCCACATTGGATTCTTCATCTTTCGGAGCAGGTCCAAGCAATAGCAGTGGTGTTCAAGTTGAAAACACTTCTGAAACAGAAGTAACACCTGCTACACCTCTAGTGAATGCTTCTAATGAACCAGAAAACACAACAGTGCCTAGTACGCCTCAGAATCAGAATTCTGATTCAGATGAAGCACCGACATTTGATGCTGATGATGAAACTTCATCGGATGAAGAAGTTGAGCAGATTTCTAACCTGTTAAATCAGTCTGCTAGTCCGAGAAATCAGAACGAAGCTTCAACAAGTACTCCTAATGTTGATGTAAACAGTGATCTAACTGTTTCAAATCAGCTAAGCTCAGTTGATGTTCCAACAGAAGAAATGCCGTGATCATATTCGTACCATCCTTCAATGAATATCATAGGAGAACTACAAACTGGTGTGCGTACACGAAACTAAATCAACAAAGCACTTAGTTGTTTCTACACCTGAGTTGCACCAACTCAGAACTACTTCTACTATTCATGTTTCATTTCTCAAATTGAGCCAAAGACAGTTAATGAGGCTCTGGCAGACGAGAATTGGGTGATAGCAATGCAAGAGGAACTTTTACTGTTCGAGAAGTTGGGTGTTTGGAAGCTTGTAGACTTGCCACCGAAGCAGAAAGCTATTGATACAAAGTGGGTCTTCAAGTGTAAAAGAGACGATCAGGGGGTTATAGTCAGAAACAAAGCTCGGCTGGTTGTCAAGGGATTCCACCAGCATGAAGGTATAGATTATACGGAGGTATACGCACCGGATGCGAGATTAGAATCTATCCGCATTTTCCTAGCGTTCGCAGCTTGGAAAGGATTTAAGGTGTACCAGTTGGATGTAAAATCTGCATTTCTCTATGGTAAAATTTGTGAACAAGTGTATGTCGGCCAACCACCAGGGTTTGTCGATCCACTGAACAAGAACAAAGCATATCTCCTGGATAAAGCCTTGTATGGTTTACACCAAGCCCCGGGAGCTTGGTACGAGACGTTATCGCAACATCTCGTAGGAAATGGTTTTACACAGGCACAGTGGACAGCACTTTGTTTACCAGAGAAGTTGGATCGCATCTGATTATAGTACAAATTTATGTGGACGATATCATTTTCGGTTCTATAGATGATAGTCTGTGCAAAGAGTTAGAAAAGATCATGAAGAAGAAATTTGAGATGTCCTCGATAGGCGAAATGAAGTTCTTCTTAGGTCTTCAAGTGGATCAGCTTCTAGACGGGATATTCATTCATCAGACTAAGCAAGTTCACGACATTCTCACAAAGTTTGAAATGGATTCTTCGAAGCCGCTTTCGATGCCGCTGGCACTAAACCATGGGATTTGCGTAGACGAGACGGGAACGAAAGTTAATGAAACACTGTGCGAGATGATAGGTTCATTGATGTATCTAACAGCATCGCATCCGGACATCATGTATCCTACTTGCTTATGTACGAGATATCAGTCAAGTCCTCGAATGTCACACTTACAGATAGTCAAGCGAATCTTTTATTACTTGAAAGGTTGCCCAAGCACCGGCCTGTGGTACCCCAAGAACGACAATTTGGATCTCACTGGATACGCTGACTCGGACTTCGGAGTGGACAAACTGAACTCGAAATCTACAACTGCTGGATGCCAGTTCTTTGGCAGACGTTCGGTAACGTGGCAGTGTAAGAAACAGACCACTGTCTCTCTCTCAACCTGTGAAGCGGAATACATTTCTACTTCCAGCTATTGCTCTCAAATCCTCTGGATTCAGCAGAAGATGAGGGATTATGGTTTGCAGTTTCTTGACACACCTTTATTTGTAGATAACAAAGCAGCCATCGATATAACTAAAAATCCGATTCATCACTCCGCACAAAACATTCGTCACATTAAAATTTCAATAAAATGAACAAAGGGCTAATTTTTATACCAAAGCATTTCCA
This sequence comes from Scalesia atractyloides, assembly GCA_947069175.1. Taxonomy (NCBI): domain Eukaryota; kingdom Viridiplantae; phylum Streptophyta; class Magnoliopsida; order Asterales; family Asteraceae; genus Scalesia; species Scalesia atractyloides. The sequence continues at coordinate 52,124,434 of CAMTDV010000006.1, read as the reverse complement.
TTAACAAGATTTAAATATCTAATGCGACTTAACGGTATTAAAAATTTGCTCACAGGTGCGGAAGCTGAGGTTGAATATGGATCAGATGACGAATTCACGTAATCTGCATTGGTTTGTATGGTTTGTAAATATCTTTCTACTTTAGTATTTCTTAAAAATCTAAAATTCAAAAAAAATATGTTTTGGATTGTAGAGGGAGAAATATTTGGGAAAATACAAAAACATATGAAAAATTTCAAAAAGTAACAAAAACATTGAAAAAGACAAAAAGAATTCGATGTCACAAAAAGGAAATGATAGTACATCAGTGGACTATCACAGTATGATAAAGAAATGGAAAGTTTAAAAGTAATAAATGAGTCTTACTGTGGATGTGTCGATAGGCTTAACATGTTCAGTAAACTGTTTTCAAGATATAAACTAAATTTAGCAACTGCTTATTCTTGTGGATTAACACATCTTGGATATATGGACTTAGTACTCTCGAAATTTCGTTTGAGAGATTGCCTGATTCTAAGATACGAGGTCTTTATAGATACTTGATATCTCGGGTATTATACAAGTTCTTCTGATTTTGCGGAAGCAATGGCCTAGAACTTCTATAATACTTTCGCCAAAAATTCCCAAACTGCATGCTATATTGAAAAAATTGAAAGATCTAATCATTGCAGTGATAAAAAGATTCCTTAAGGGGAACACACCTTAAAGACGAGCCTTCATCTCTTTGTCTGTACGGTAGTACTAACCTGAGCTCTCAAGGTCTCGCACTTACCCAGATACAGATATCAGTTACGCTATATTCACCTGTAAGATGAAATCTAGGGAATCTTGATACGGGAGTATATTCAAGAAGTGGGAAACACAGATAAGTCAAGTTTCATAATTCATACCTAAACATATCTTGAAACAGTTGAGAAATGTGGTAAAGTTTAAGAGGACAAACATATCGACAATCTAGGTAAACGAGTTTAAAAGCTTAAAGTCATCAAAAGGTCAACGGTACTGGTGATATGTCTCAATTAACTGATATGATCCTTTACACACGAATTCACAAAAATATGTCTGTAAATATGTTTGTACATAGTTTACATTGTCCTGTACATAATTTATCAGCTTTACAGATTAAAATCAAAAAGATTTTCAGTGTGCTTTAGCATAAACTTAAAAAAATTCAAAAAGATTTTATTTCTACATCGTTTTCAGCAAACCAATGTTGGAGAACGGATCTTCGAAGTCTGGTAAGTTGCTATAGCTGGTGGGAATCTCTTTGACAACGGGCTGGGAGCTAATATGTAAAAACTGAAAAGTCAAAACGATATAAAGTTCATTAATTTGAAACTTTGTGTTTTAAAATATCAATAGTTTGTTCGTAACGGGTCAAACCGGGGTCATTCTTGGACTCGGCAGATAAATCGGTTAACCAAGGTCATTAACTTGGACTTGGTCACTGAGTGGATTTTCATAACCGGTAAAAAGTTTGAAAGTTCATGGGTTAAAATGAAAAAGTTGAAAATTTTGGTTTTAGGGTTTGGCAAGTTCGGCCGAACTTGCTAAACAGAATCATGTTTATCAAAACAGCAAGTTCGACCGAACTTGCAGATGGATTGCTAAGTTTTAAAGCTAAGTTCACCCAAACTTTTTTGGGCTTGAGTTATGGGCTTTGCAAGTTCGCCCGAACTTATCTAGGTATAAATACCTAAGTAAGTTCGGCGAACTCACTTCTGCAAAAACCAAAGACCCTGAGCGAACTTGAACTTGAGAGAGATTTAAGTGAAATTGGCAATTTGACACCGTTACTCTGCCAATTGTTAATTGATTTTGGTGATTTGCACACCATGATCAATGGCTGAGGTGAGATTTGGACTTTGAAACATGTTTGGACCGTAAACGAATGAAACGAGATCTGAAAACTTAAAATCAGTTAGATCTAGGGCTTATTGAATAAAATTGAACTTAAAATCAGAATCTACATGTTAAATCGACCGTGTAAATGTTTTTGATTGGATTAAAACGGATGTTTGCATGTCTAACAGATTTTTGAGATTGGAGAAGACGACAAGTTCGGCCGAACTTGTTGTCAAGTTCGACCGAACTCGCATTAAAGACTTGTTAATAAAATCTGATATAAATAACATGTTCAACCGAACTTCATATATTTGATTTTGAATTACATGTAGAAGTGCGCCCAAACTTATGTTAAGGAAATTTGAATTGTTTAGGATGTAAGTTGGCCTGAACTTACATTTTGATTAAGGAACATGTTATTAGAGCATGTTCGGGCGAACTTGAAGAAATCAGAATGTTTAACACATATCAAGTTCGCCCGAACTTGATAAAAGTGTTAGAAAATTTTGTGAAAATTTTCTCGTTAAGTGTGCTAATTGTTTTGCATCGTTTTTCAGGTGCAAGAACCAGCAAGAGTAATCTCAGTAGAGTTTTCTAAGACGCACAACACCTGTATTACGCTCGACAAATCCTACGTCCATCTTTGAAGGAGTACGAGAGTATATTGAAATTTTTGGAAGAAAGTCCTATTCACCGGGCTATCACGGAACGTACAGTGTCGTACAGATCTCATACTTTCCATTTCTGGATGAATGCGGAGCTCAGTGATGATCAAAAACGATAAATTCATCAGTGCAAGTTGGGAATGAGGTTAAGAAGATTTCTATAACTGAAGACGATATACGCAGAGTGTTACAATTCAACGACAACAAAGACGATCCAATTTATCTCGATGAAAAGATGGTTCGTGGATGTTTCTTTCGTATAGGTTATAAGGGAAGCGTGAACAAACCGACATTGAAGAAAGGGGAAGTGCCTAATCCCTACAAGCTCCTGATGCACGCTATAATTCACACTTTTAGTCATCGAAAGGCAAGATTGGACGACTTGCAAGATTATTTAGCTTGTATGGCAACGACGCTTATTTTGAAGAAGCCGTTCAACTTTTCGAAGCTTGTTTTCACACACATGTCAAAGAATATGGAGGACGGAGGATTCAAGACTTTGTCTTTATCCAAGATTCGTGCAAATGTTGATTGATGAGAAGTTCAAGAATATAGCACGAGATCCGAACGATGTGTTGTATCTAGTTCATTTTGATGAAACAACAGTGAAGAAGCTCATAAAGTTTCAGAAGCAAGCTTCAACTCCTGTTGCAAAACCAGTTTTCGGGGCTATCAAAGATCCAAACTATATCGCGCCGCCAGAAAACAAATGGAGAAAAGATGGTAGCGATGATGAGAAAGAGCTTAACGCTGAGAAGGAACGGTTCAAAGACTTTAAACCAAAAGCAAGAAGCGAATGGTTCTTAAAGGCAGAAGCTGATAAGCCAAAGAAAAAACGAGATGCTAAGAAAGTCGATACTATGCTCGTAGACGAAGATGAACCAGAGAATGTGCAAACAGAAGCAGGTTCAAGTACTGCAGTAGTGGTTGAGAGTCAAGAAACAGTGAAAACGACTCAAGAAGATGTTATTTCTGCTACTTCTGAAAACGAAGATGATTCTGATGAAGAAATTTCAGTTAAAGAACCAGAGAAATCAGAGGCTGAGATGAGAGCCGAGAAAGAAAGAGAGGTGGATCCTGATTTTGATCCGAATCAGGAAAAAGAGTCTGATGAAAGACCCAAGAAGAAAGTAAAACGTGTAAAGACTACTACTATTTCTTTGACGAAAACTACAGGGTCTCCTCAGACAAAGGGTAGAAAGAAAATGAAGAAACCCCAAAAAGTTGTTAGCAAAAGGTACAAAGGAAGTTAAAAAAGCGCAGAAGCTACACAAGAACCTTCTGTCGCATAGGAGACAGGAGTCACACAAGAACCTCCTACACAAGAACCTCCTGTTGAAATTACTACTGAGATGGATCGTCAAGGAGTTACACAAGAACCTCCCGTGACCGGATTCCTTGAAGTACCGATTATTCAATCGCCTGTTGCTCCAACGACTTTGAATCTTGAAAGTTCTACACCAAAAAAGTCTACACCAAAGGCTACGACTCCAAAGTCAACACCTAAAACTCCAGGAGGGCCTAATGTGTTTGGTGATATGCACAATGATCCGATAAGTCTGCAGGATTTAAACGATTTCTTTCCAGAGACTAACGTTGAACTTCTAGAAAATCGTGTCAAGGCATTAGAAGACAAAGTGGCACATAATGAAGTTGAAAAAGCAGAGCTTATTTAGAAGATGAATCAAAGTGCGGTTGAGAAAGAGATTTTGGATGACAAGGTTAAAGTGTTGGAAAATGAACGTGAATATTTTAAAGCTTTGATCGAGAGTTTGCAAGATACAAATGAGAAATTGCAAACTGAGATAGCTGATCTAAAGACTATTCAAGCCCTAAACGATCCAAGATTCAATAGGTTGCAGAAAGTTCTATCAAATTCTCTGGGCATTGACTTCATCAAAGAATATGATCATCTAGATCAACAGGAAGCTAAAGAACGCTCTGAGAAAGAATTAGCTGCGAGCGGTAAAGGAAAGAATGTTGAAGGTGAAGCACCTACTTCTTCTGAAGCTGCAGAGAAGTCTATCGATGATGTGATTCTAGCTTCTGAGTCTGATATTCCAAAGGTTGACGAATCTGTCAAGCCTTCTGATCCTATCAATGCTTCTGAAGAAAAAGACGATGAAGAAGTTGAGAAAGATGATAAAGAGGATGAAGAGGAAGAAGGTTATGAGGATTGGAATGTTTGTGATGATGACGATGATCATGATCAAGGTAGTACTGGCATTAAGTTACTAAAGCCAACTGATGACTTTGATTTTTCTGATCTTATGAATGATAAAGTTGAGGGGGAGTCAGGGAAGACAGGGCCTTCAGAGGATATAGATTTGTCAGATGTCGATCGATCTGCAAAGCCAGTTGCTGTAGTACCCATGGAGCCGTTAATGTTGATGTTGGAACATAATGTGGAAGAAGGTGAGTACGTGCACAATTATTCAAAAGAAGATTTGGCGAGATTGGTTGAAGTTGAAGTTGAAAGTTTAGAGTTTGATTTCGAGGAAGTTTTGAATGTTAACACTTTTGAGCCAAACGATTATCAGTATGTTAGAAGATTTGAGGCTAATGAGTATAACAGGGTGATCATAGAGGATTGGTCTTCTGATGATGAAACAGATCAAACTGAGAAGTACGTCGGTCCTAATTCTGAAAGTTTTCCTACTTTCGAGGAGTTGTACAAGCAACTCGATGAAGAAATGTTGAAGGAAAATATAGAAGAATCTCTACGAGATGGTAAAGTTCCTAAACCTATGACTAAAGAAGAAATTGCTCAAGCGAGAAAGTCCTGGTTTAAAGAGATGCCTGCGAACGCAAGTTTAGACGTCCTCTAGCATTCTTTACTAGAGACAAAGATGTTTCTTTGGGGGATATTTTGAGTTGGGGATGGTTCAAGGAACCGAACGTATATGCAATCAAAAGGGAGTTTGGAGTGCAATATTTCAAATACCTTGCTGATTTCAAGACATTACCGTATTGGGATGTGGAAGAGTTGGTACAAACAGTGAACGTTACATATCACATGAAGTATATTGATCAGTTATTGTGGAAAATGATCAAGTATGAAGCGGTGAAAGGATTCAACTACTGGAAGCCGTTTATTCCTGGCCGCAGAATCAAGACAAACAAGAAAACGGGAGAAAAAGACATAACGTTGATCATGAAACGTCCAAGAGCCATGAGGAATATGCCGCTAATGCTGATTGAACAAAACTTCTATCCTTTGTTCAAGTGGTGGCAAATAGATCCAGCTACTTGTGAAGCACTTATTGTTCTGAAGTTTGAAGAACACTTGGATATAACAAAGGAAAGGGTTGAGGTGATGGGACATCAGGGCATGAGAGGTTTATGGAGGACGATTAGGATTCTAGATCCCATGTGGCTTGTGAACCGCTCGAGAGAAGATATCAAACCCTTGTTCTATAGCAAGATTGTTTTTGAAGACGAGAAAAGGTACAAGCGATGCAGTTTCAAAAGTGGTTAATGTTTGCTATGCACCCGAAGTCAATTCTGGAAAGATGTGGCAAACTAAGTGGAGATATTTAGAAAGAGTTGAGTTTCTAAAGGAGGAGAAGCGTCTTGAAGCAATTAATGAAAGAACTAGGAAGGCAAGTGTTAAAAGATTTCAGCATTTGAACAAAGTGCCTCCTACAGATCAGACGCCGGATCCGAAACAAGAGCGACAAAAGAAGTCCGTACAAGAACTTCTTCGGTCGTGTGCGTTAACGTTTATATGAAGACAGAGTTTTGAAGACTGATACAAGACAAAGACTATATCCAAGGGGGAGTCTGTTGGTGCATAATGTCTATGTCTTAGTCTTATATCGAGTCTGTATAGTATAGAGTTGAATAGGCTAGCTGAAAAGTGTATTTATGTTTGTTAGAGACAAGTTCGCTCATATTGTGTCATGTAAAGGCAAGTTCGGGCGAACTTGCTAATGCAAGTTCGGGCGAACTCATGTCTCCTAGGAGCGAACTTGGACTATTATAGATAGCTAGCTTACCTCATTCATTTGTAACTTTGGCATTTTGGAGGCGAAGCTCTGTCAGTTTGTACTCTCGACGTTTGATCAATAAAACTGATGTTAAACTGATTAATTCTTGTCTATTGGTAAACAAGACGTTATATTTCCGCTATTATGGACGTTAGATATCAAATGTAGGTTCCTTAGCATCGAGGATCGGTCCTTCAGCATTAAACAAAGTGTACGGTCCATCTGGCTAGTGTGCGGTCCATTAAGGGAGTGTACGGTTCCGATATCAGTGTGTGATCTAAAAAATTGTTCAGTGTCACTTGGATCAAGTTTAACTAAGTGTGCGGCCCAAATTAAAGAAGTGTGCGGTCCAGTAGAATAGTGTACGATCTAAGAGATAGTGTGCGGATGGTTGGACTGTTTGGACAATGCGAATTGAACTGTTGGACTGTGCGACCCATTTGAACTGTGGGACCCATAATAATAAAACTGAAAATTGTAAAACTGTTCAATCTAATTATAATTGATTTGTTACTAATAGTTTGATTTTTCAGAAATGGAATCCACTAACCAAGTGTCGTTGAGTGAAAAAGTGGTCAAGAACCAGGATTTAGACAATGTCATTGGAACGAACAACAAGATTCCTAGGCTGTATTTGGTGGATTCTTTCTCTGATTGGAAATTTCTCTTTGTTCAATACATGAACATGAAAGATCCTAAAGCATGGAGATCAATTTGCAGAGGACCAGCTGTTATCACTTATGTGATAGATGAAGAAAAGGGAACAACTTCTGTTAAACCTTTATCAGCTCATGATGATGAAGATTATGAAAAGGTAGAAATCGATGATAAGGCTTTGGCCATGTTGCACACTACAGGTTCCAGAAATTGATATTGGGGTTCGTGAAACAAAATCCGCCAAGGAACTGTGGGAAGCTCTTTGTCCATGTACAAAGGAAATGAAGTGATGACGGAGAGAAAGAGGGGAATGTTGACTCAAAGGTTCAACATGTTTAATCACTTTCCTGGAGAAGCTCTAGAAAATCAAATTCAAATGTTCTTTGCCCTAATCAGCGAAATGAGAACGCATGATATGAAGCTCCAAAACTCAGTTGTAAACAAAAAGTTGCTAAATGCTCTTCCAAGGAACTAGGATATAAATGTCACACTCATCAAGAGGACCAAAGACTTGATCCGCACGAGTCTTGCTGAATTGATCTCCCTGCTCAAGTCCTATGAAATGGATGACAAGCAGAGACTTTACAATCATACCTCGAGTTACAACAATGCTGCTATTACATCTAGCAAGTGTTGGTTTCGCAACATGGGACTGGGTCTTTTCAGATGTTCCCATCTAATGCACCCACCTACCTAATGCTCCCACTTACTCTGGTTACACGCCTGCTACCCCTGTTTAATCAGTGAACTCTGTTCAGTCTGCTCCAGCTCCTGCTACATCTGGTCCTACATCAAGCAGCTCAACTCCCTTTGTAGTCTCGAAAGAAGGTTAGCAAAATATGGCTTTCATGGCTGGAGTTATGAACTACTATAATGCTTTTGTTGTTGGGAAGTTTACTTCAAATAACATAGGGTCAGACGAACTACATGAAGTCCATCCAGATGACATTGAAGAAATGGATATCATCTGTCAAATGGCGATGGCTGTGTTTCATGCCATGAATTTCATCAAAAGGACTGGTAGAAACATCTGGGAAGCAGCTAACAAGGATCTTGGATGGAATAAGTCAAAGCTAAGATGCTTCAATTGCCATGAGCCAGGACATTTTTCTTGTAAATGCAGGAAACCAAAGAGAGAGCTGCTTCCAACGCTTCTGGTGCAAACCCAAATAATCACTCCGGATTATCTTTAGTCGCAAATCCTAGCAATGCTATGGTAGCTCAAGAGGGAGAATGCTTTGATTGGTCTGCTCAGATGGTTGATCTGAACATCAATGAGGAAACAATGTATCAGGCTTTCATGTCGCAGATGCATGATCCCAATTTGTTAGGATCTGAGTTTGAATTACTTGTAGTTTTTGTTTCAAAAATGAAAAATGATTGAGTTTTAAAAGAGATTTGCAGGGAAATAAATGGAAAACTTTTACTACAAGAAATGGTCGTTTGTTTTCATCATCATCATGCTTTCAAGTTGGTAAACTCGCATGTGATTCGCAAACTCCCCCTCAGCCTTTGCAATTGAACTTTGGTAGTAAGAAAATGCAGAGAAGATGATATGCGAAAGTTGATCTTTTGATAGATGAGTTAAACTATTACACAAGTTACCTATTTGTACTAAACTATCTAACCACTGAGCATCTTTGATGACGTCAGGGTTGATAGTGACAGGAAACTATATGTAACTAACTACAAACACTGCTAATACTAACTATCAGTGCTTAACACTGTTACATTGATTATCTATCTAATGACTAAGCTCTGATCTCTATCCTCTGATCCTTGTAACTCTGGCAGACCTTTGCAACTTAGTGAAGTCAGATGATAGGAGAGTAGTCTTTAGAGAAAGCAGTGTATGTACAACAAAGGTTGTAACCTCTGATAGTTTAAGCAAAGCTCGAATAGTGTTATTTGGCTTTGTATCATCTGTTCCTTTCATAGGGTTCAATCCCAACAATCTCCCCCTGGAACAAATGATGCCAAAAACACTTTATTCTTGGTCTTTATTCCTCAGGAAGAATTCTCTTATTTGACTTTTGAATTGAAGTTCAAAGTTAAGAGATTCTATGTCATCAGCATCCTTCTCCAGCTCTAAACATAATAATTCTTGGAAGTCTTCTACTGTAAGCCCATAAGCAGCTTCCATAGATAGTTTAGTGGCATTACCATCAGACTTGAGCAGTGTCAATTCATGGGTGTCTTTGTCGACCTTCCATTTTAGAATTTTTGGGTCTGAAGGTTTTCTTGAAGGAGCTTTTATTGCTGAGGATTGAGAAGGAGCTATTTGTGATAAATCTTTAGCCAGCTTGGCACTTGAATCATCTGTTGGATAATCAATCATATTCTGTATACCTTCTTTGATAAATGTATCCTCAAACTCTTTGTCAGTCTTTTCAGACATCTCCCTTTGCCTTTTTTTGTGTAACAGGGAAAGTGTGGAATGGGCAGATGTTGTGCTGGACCTTTTTGGAGAGTTGGGCTTGGAGAATAGCATCTTCTTTTGAATAATCAAGTTTAGGAGGCATGGATGGATCCTTTTTCCTCCTTTCTTCCAACTTTTTGTAAGTGTCTATCACCCTGACCTCACCCCATCTCATCACTTGGTTCTTTGACCATAATGATTCTGAATTAGTTCATTCTTCATTCTCTTCAATTTTAAGTCTCTTTCAGGCATATCTTTCTTGTGTAAATCCCAGTTGGGAGGAGTTGGCTTTTTAAGAGGATCTTTCAACATTTCTTGCATTATGTTGATTTCTTCTCTCAGCTCATCTAATCTCCAATCCCTGAACTGTGCCCTTGTTGCCTTATACTTCTTGTTCTACATGATATACTCAATGAGTTCACTTTTGACCAGCTTATCTTCCCTTTCTGAAATCTGGTTGCTCATGTTCTTGACAAAGTTTTGTAAAATGTTGGCTTTACTTAGTTGAAAGGACATGGAAATCTGTATTTCTCTATCATCTTTACCAGCTGATTCTCTTTTGGCAATATCCTCTGCTTGCTTTCGTTTCAATTCCAGGTAATCATCAACATTTACAGGTCTTGGATAGCCATCAAGGGATAGGATTGTTCTTTTGTCAGGGTCATCCTCTAAAAAGAAACTTAGGATCTCTTCCCTGACTGCTGGTAAATCAAGAGGATATAGCTTTGCTGCAGGAGTAATTTCAAGAGTTGAAGATGTTGTAAGCACTGATGTGGAGGTCATTGGTTGTGATGATAGTGGAAGAGGTGCATGAATCTCATCATCATTTATCACTTTTGTGATTTTTCTCCTTTTGAACCTTAAAGTGGGTGATGGTGGTAGTGGGATCTTAGGTGGTGTGGATAGTGGATGAGTTGATGTGGGAAATGTGATCATGGCAGTGGATAGAGTTGCTTTTGTTGCAACCTCTGCTGTATCAACAGATGTTGACACAACAGGTGCTGTAACATCTGCTTGTGTGGATGTGGGTTGTGGTTTTGAAGGTGTGATAGGTTTTTGAGAGGCAGAGGTTTTAATGGTTTGATTGGTTGCAGGCTTAGTTTTAGGAGGTGTGGATGTTGGTTGCCTGGTTTTTCTAGCAGGTATCCTCTTTGATGAAGTACCAACCTCTCCTTTTTCTTTTTGTTGTTCAATCTTTTTCTCAACCAACACTCTGCTCTCCTTGATCACGGTCTTCTTGTGACTAGCTCTTGCCTTGGCCACAATTTCATCAGTTAAATCTATCTTCTTTGAACCATCAGGTCTTGGAATATTTAAAGTAGGTCCGGCCTTATCATCGTCTATTTTCATCTTTTTGTTTCCCAAAGGTTTCTCCCCCTTTTTGGCTTCATCTGTTGTAACAAAGATAACCGTTGGAGGTGCATGGCCAGTGGTTGTGAGTAGATGAGCTTTACTGGCTTTAATGTCTGTTGTAGTGTCTTGATACCTTGATTCAACCATGTTTCTAACATCATTCATCTGGTGCTTGTATTGTAGATCCAAATAATGTTGTTGATGTTGAAACAGAGGGTTAAGAGCTTCTTTGAGATCAGCAGTGGATAGAACAGAGGGTTGACTTTTTGTAGCTATCATGTGCTTCAGTATACTTTTGATTTCATCAACAGAATTTTCTATCCTTGTCACTCTCTCCGTCAAATCCTGGCATTTTAGCTCATCACCTAATTTAATAGGATCATCTGAACTCCTACCTGAAGTGGTGGTTGTATCTATGGGATCATTAGCAGTGGTTTTAGTACCAGCTTCAACCACAGATGCCCCTTTGTCTTGGAACTGGGGACTTCCCACAACAGAGGTAACAGTTGTTGCCTCAACAGTGGTTGCCTTCAACCAAGTCTTAGTAATGAAACCACTGTCCAACCGAGAACTTGGGAGTTCAGCAATTGTAGTGGCTGCTTGAGTTGAACTATCACCAAGGGTTACATGTAACCCAAGGGATGTAGCCTCTTCATGTGTTGATGGGCTAGCAACGAATAAAGAGTCAGACCCAACCTCTTGATGAAGTATGTTCTAGGTAATAGGTTGTTGAGAAGTGCTTGTTTGTGCCTGGTCTAATTCAATTGCATTTAGCAATGGTAAAATAGTAGGTGGAAGTGTAGTCGTTGGTGAAGGTGGCTGTGTAGAGAGCGACAATACCCTGGGAGAGGGGCTGTGGAAGATAGAACTAAGTGGATCTAGAGCTTCATAATTTGGTGTCCCTGTGTCTACAACCTTTTCCTTTTGTGAGGAAGAAGGAGGAGTTTCAAAGCCGGTTGGAGATCTTTGAACCATCTGCTGTGAAGAAGTAGCAGCAGTGGTTTGTGACTTTGGTGCTGTCACTGGGTTAACCTCTGGGATCTCATCTTCCAGAGGACCCTTTTTGGGTTTGGTGGGCTTTTTGGTAAGTGTTTTGGTTTTCTTTTTGAGGATTTTTGGTGTGGGCTTCAGAGCAGCGGTTGTGGTGCCCTGATCACCAAGAGCAGTGGGCTAAGTAGCAAGAGGTTGAGTTTGAACATTTTGTTCAGGTAAAACTTGCTCAGCCTCCTCTACTTGTGTTTTCGCAACATTATCTTGGTTTGTTATTCTGGTGAAGGTTTCATGAGTGAGGCAGCCTGGTTTAGTCACAGGCCTATCTTACTTTCAGGACATTTGATTGATCTTGTAAGTAAACACTCTGAAAATGTGGATGAATCAAAAAAGCTTTTCTTTTTGCAATATTTTGAAAATTATTCACAATATCATTGAACAGTATCTGGGAGTAGTTAAAATTTGTGTCAGTTAAAATTGCATACCCAGATATTGCATGTTCAATGGGATTTCATTGAAAGCAGTGGTTTTTGCTGAGAGACAAGTTAGAATTGTGTGAAAGAAAAATCTCATCTCAGCAGGAAAGTTAGGTTTAAAGATGGTCATACCTTTCATCTGGCCTACATAACCTCTTTCCAGAAACTCTGCTTGGATCTCATTTTGGGGAAATGACACATGGTGTTCTATGTCATTTAACTTGAAAACTTGAGAGATTGATTGGGGGCTAATTTGCATCAACACTCCCCCTACTCTTGAGATTATTGTATAAGGAACACCAGCAGTAGTTGAGTGAACCTTAGCATTATTCCAGAAGTCAGGATGAGAATCAATGTAAATTGGGGCTTTGACTTCTAACATGTGCTTGAATTTCGACTTTTGCAAAATTTGCATCATTGGATGATAGCGAGTACTTGCGTTGTTTGCTTCAAGTATGGCGGTGTAATTATGTGGGGTTTTTATTATGAGAGTGTAGGGTGGAAGTGCTTGTGTGGATTTCTTCGAAGTTTTGATTTGGGAGCCATTTTGTTAGAGAGAAAAACTGTTTTGAGATTTGTGAAATCGACATAGTTTAGGGTAAACACTGGTGAGGGATAAAACATGGTTTTTATAGGGTTTTGAAAAAGTGAACATGACGTGGCATCTGATGCAAGATCTGATGGCTAACATCTAGCCACGTGTAACCTCTGATGAGAAAAGTACTGTTTTTAACACTATCAGTGGATAGCTATCAGTGTTTTGAAAAAGTGGTAAAAATGGAAGTCAGAGGATACACCTTAACAGTGGATAAGATTTTGAAGCCTATCAGAGGTTTTGAGCAAACAGATGTTATGAGCAAACTTTTAAAGACTTATTGAAAAATTTCAACTTTAACTATTTTTAAGGATGAGTTTTTGATTTTCTGAACACATTTTGATGCTATGTACGCATGGATTTACAAGAAAACTTGTTTTTAATCCATGTTTAGCATTCCAATTATTGAGATCAGGTTTTCAAAGGTAGATGTATCCAATGCATTGGTTAAAACATCTGCCAACTAATCTGAAGTATGGACATGATGCAAAGAAATCAAACCTTTTTCATAGCAATCTCTCACAAAGTGATGTCTGATGTCAATGTGCTTTGTAGTTGAATGAGAAACTAGATTTTTAATGATGTTTTCAGCAGCTTAACTGTCCAATCTGAGTGGAGTCTTTAGTGCAGTTACACCAAAATCCAACAACTGGTTTTGAAGCCACAAGAGTTGAGCAGTGCAGCTAGCAGCAGCAATATACTCTGCCTCAGCAGTGGATGTTGAAACTGGAACCTGCTTTTTTGCTTTGCCAAGACACTAGACAATCACCTAGGAATTGACATCCTCCAGATGTGGACTTCCTTGTAGTTTTGCGCCCAGCAAAGTCACTATCTGAAAAAACTGAAAGCTCAATATTCCCATTAGCTGGATACCAGATACCAAGTGTGGGAGCACCTTTTATGTATCTGAATATCCTTTTTACAGCAATAAGATCAGACTTTCTAGGTAATGTCTGTGATCTGGCACAAACACATGTTGCAAACATTACAATAAAGACCCAATCATGCTTCTATAAAGAGTTTGATCAACATGGTCATCTTTACCATCAATGGTGACTAGCTTGGTGGTTGCCATGGGTGTGCTGCATGGTTTACAATCATCCATATCAATCTTTTTAAGCAGTTCTTTCACATACTTGTTTTGATGGATAAATGTACCATTTTGCAATTGTTTAACTTGGAGACCAAGAAAACATTGGAGCTCACCCATTGCACTCATATCAAACTCTGCTGCCATGAGTTTTCAAAACTCTTCACACATAGCAGTGCTTGTGGATCCAAAAATGATGTTATCCACATAAATTTGGACAAGCATCAAATCTTTTCCTTTCCATTTTAAGAATACGGTTTTGTCTCTTTTACCTCTAGTAAACTCTATGGATAAGAGAAAAGTGGATAGAGTTTCATACCAGGCTCTTGGTGCTTGCTTCAAGCCATACAATGCTTTGTTGAGCTTGTAGACATGATCAGGATGGAATGCTTCTTCAAAACCTGGAGGTTGACATACATACACCTCTTCTTTGATTTTTCCATACAAAAATGCACTCTTTATATCCATTTGATACACCTTTATGTTGTGGTTAGCAGCAAAAGCTAAGAACAGGCGAATAGCTTCCAACCTTGCTACAGGAGCAAAAGTCTCATCATAGTCTATACATCCTTCCTGTCTGTAGCCTTGAACCACGAGCCTTGCTTTATTTTTGACAACAATACCCCTTTCATCAGTTTTGTTCTTGAAGACCCACTTTGTGCCAATTGGACTTACATCTTTTGGCAGTGGCACAAGCTCCCAAACTTGTTGTCTCTTGGTATGAAGGAGTTCTTCTTGCATGGCTTCTACCCAGCTGTTGTCTTTCAGTGCCTCTTGGTACTTGACTGGCTGTGTGAGTGATAGAAAACTAGCAAAAAGACAAATATTTTGGGATTGGCTCCGTGTGAGCACCCCAGATTGATGTTGCCAATAACTTGATCTACTGGATGGCTTTTGAGATAAATCAAATCACCTTGGTATGGAACAATAGCATTTTGAGGTGATGGCTGCAAATGTGTATCATCTGAGCTAACCTCTGCTGGTGAATTTGAAGTATCAACCACTGATGGAAATGGAGGTGGTGGTATTAGGGGTATAGAGGTAACATTTTGATTATTTTTGTCCCCAAATGTAGGACTTTTATCAACAGATGTTTGATTTTGTGAACTGGCAGAGGTTTGAGGATCAAACACTGTTGACCCAGAAGTGGCAGAGTTCACACAAGAGCTTGTGGCACCTAATCCTCTGTTGGAAGAATTTCCTTTTGTTTGTGGAAGCACACAGTCATATTCTTGATCTTGATCTTCTCTAGATGATTGTGGTGTACCTGCATTGTCTAGCTTGATAGAAGCATCAGCATATGTGAATTTATCTAAATCAAAAAGCTCTGCAGGATTTGCTGGGATTTTCAGTGATGAAAGTTCATTGAACTTCACATTCAAAGTTTCTTCAACACACTTGGTCCTAGAGTTAAAAACTCTGTAGGCCTTAGCAGTGGTTAAGTATCCTAGAAAATAACCACGGTCAATTTTGGCTGCAAACTTAGATATAGAATCTTTTAAGTTCAAAATGAAGAATGGACAACCAAAAACTTTAAAATAGGAAATCAGAGGTTTGATTTTAAACAAAATCTCATAGGCATTCTTTTGATGCCTGGGGTTAATCAAAACTCTGTTTTGGACATAGCAAGCAGTGTTTACAGCCTCTGCCCAGAAAAACAAGGGTAAACCAGAGTCTACAAGCATAGTTCTTGCTGATTCAATTAAAGTTCTATTTTTCCTTTCAACCACCCCATTTTGCTCTGGAGTTCTTGGAATGCTATATTGTCTAACAATTCCTTTTGACACACAAAAAACATCCAACTCCCTATTTTTAAACTGTTCCATTGTCACTCATAAAGATTTTTACTGGAAGATCAAATTGCTTTTCTACTTGTTTAACAAAGTTTTGCAAAATGACTGCAGTTTCATCCTTAGAGTGAAGAACGAAGGTCCATGTAAACCTAGAGAAATCATCAACTATCATTAAGCAATATCTTTTGTGTTTTAAGCTCATGATTTGCACTGGGCCAAATAAGTCCATGTGAAGCAATTGTAAACACTGGCTTGTTTTGGACTCTTCAATTGATTTGAAAGAACTTTTATGTTGTTTTCCTTTTAAGCAAGAAACACAATGTTCTTCACAAGAAAATTGTTTGTGAGGCAAACCTCTTACAAGACTTTGTTTTGAGAGTGTGGTGATAGTTTTAAGATTTGTGTGTCCAAGTCTTCGATGCCATAACTCAGTCTCTTTGCTAGAAGCAACTGAGAATAAGCATGTTCTAGACATAGGATTATCTTTTAGCATATCTACCACATACACATTCCCACTTTGTGTGCAGTGAGTTGTGCTTTGCTCTCAGCAATGATTTGATAAATCTTTTTAACAACCTCTGGTCCCACAATTTGACAAGTTTTCTTAGTGAAGAAGGATCCATACCCTCTATCACTCATTTGTGAGACACTCAGCAGATTAAATTTCAGATTGTCAATTAAATTCACATTTTCAAACTTGAGTTTACTAGCCAGAACCGACCGGACACTAAAACCTTTCCCTTTGAGTTATTACCAAAAGATATATCACCCCCCATGAGCCATGAAGTCCTTGAGAAGGGCTCTACATCCTGTCATGTGCCTGGAACCTCCACTATCTACATACCATAAGCTATCAAGGCAAGTAGAGGGTCCCTACACATCAAGTAAATAGATCAATTAAGATAGGTCTCCAAAGCCAAAATGGCTTTGGATGGGGTCACAAATGGTCCAGCCTCAAGTCTAGGACAATGGTTAGTGGTTTGGATATTTTCTTGTAACATCTGTTCCTGACCATTTCCTATCAGATGATTGTATCCATAGGGATGCTTATTCACTCTTTGCTTTGAGGGCTTTTTGTATCCTTCATAAGTAAGAGGAACCCTTTTATAGGCTGGTTGGCCATACCCTCTTGGAAATGAGTTTGATGGTGGGGCATCTGTCACTTGCACCTCTCTAGGAACTGAGGTTTTGTTTAAAGCTTTTGTAACAGATGTTGTAGTTGGTTCAAAGCTCCGCTTAGATTTATTTCCAGCAGAACTTGAACCTTCTCTTTCTAGTGCTTTTGCCTTGATCTCTTTTACCTTTTGCTCATAGTTTTTGAGATAGGCACACTCTTGAGTTAAGTGATTTGTTTTGTTGCAGATAGTGCATCTTGAAAAATTTTTGAGAACACAAGTTTTGTTAATGTCATAGGCTTTTAAAAGAAAACAATCTGCAGCCACATGATTTTTTTTTTCACAAAATTCACAAAACAAGTTTTTAATCTTTACTCTTCTTTTCCTATCAGACTTTTTATCAGCAGTGGTTGTAACCTCTGCTGGTACATCTTTGATAGGGATCACCAGTGCTTTTGGGGCTTTAATACAATCAGAGGTTGTAAAGTCCATTGGCTTAAAATTTTCTAAAATATCACATTCATTTGACCAGGTTGGTTTAAGCTGATATTTTTCAATTTCTTTATCTTTTGTTGAAACCTCTGATTTTTCCAAACAATTTTGTTTCCAGCTTTATCTGTGATTTTTATTTCTTCACCAGCCAAATTTGTTGGGACTATTTCTACCAACTCAGAATCAATTTCAGCAAAATTTTTCTCATTTTGGTCATAGGTTCTAAAACCTACGCCAAACTTAATGTTGCTCTTGATCTAAGCATCAAGCATAATCTCATAACCTTTAAAGGACTCAACCCATTTTTCACAAGTGATTTGGGTTTCTTCTAACTCCTTTTTAGACACTTGGTATTTTTCTACCATAGTTTGGAGTTGGTCCTTGGTTATGCTTGATTCATGTCTCAGGCTACTCATTTCAGAATCTTTTTCAATTAACTTTGATTTTAACTCTTTAGTCAGTTTTTCAAAATTTAAGTTCATCTTCTAAAATTTTGTTCCTTAGGTTTTCATTCACCTGCTTAATGTTTGCAAAGGCAATGATGCATTTGTGAGAACATAGATCTTTAAGGATCCGAGGTGATACCTTTGTAACAGCCATGAGAGCATAATCACACTCATCTTCACACACATCAACATTCCATGGGTCAGCAAGAGAGTTCTTTTCCTTATCAGCAACATTTTTCTATTCTTCACTTGAAACCACTGTTTCATCAGAAACTTGAACTTCATCATTTTTGACACTAACTCCACAGATTCAACACCTTCAGCAATTATCTCTAAGGCCATTAAACAAAATTCTTGTTCAACATCATTTTTGGCCATTAAAGCAAAGTTCTCATCAGTCAAATCCTCAGGCAAGCTACTGCAATCAACATAACTTTGTGTGAAAAGCTCTGTTGACCAACCTCTGCTGGACTAGCAGTGGTTTGAGCAGGTTGTGTGACAATGGGTACTTGTTGTACATGCACTTGAGGATGTGATGGTGCCTGAACATATTGAATTTGTGGAGTAGTGGATTGAACATAATGCAGTGGAACGGTAGTAGCAGGATGTGCAAAGTGGGCAGTGTTTTGAACATGTTAAGCAGGGGTATATTAGGAATAATGAGCAGTGTTTTGTGTGTGCTAAGGTCTAGGGCCAGGATGAGTCACTATTGGTCCAGAATTTTGAGACTTGCATTCTCTGGCAAAGTGTCCTAACCTATTACACTTATAACACTTGACTTTTGATTTATCCAGCCCAACCTTCAATCCCCCATGCAATCCTGGGAATTTCCTACCAGTTCTCTTAAAGAATTTACTAGCCCTAACACTCAATAGGGTCAGTTGGTGCAAAATATCCATTTC
Organism: Scalesia atractyloides; assembly: GCA_947069175.1. Lineage (NCBI taxonomy): Eukaryota > Viridiplantae > Streptophyta > Magnoliopsida > Asterales > Asteraceae > Scalesia > Scalesia atractyloides. The sequence continues at coordinate 52,105,607 of CAMTDV010000006.1, read as the reverse complement.
TTCAAGATCAGAAGATTCAAAGTGTTGCAAGTCATTCAGCTCAAAGGATAGATTATCAGAGGTTTGGCTTTCCCTACTAGCAGTGAAAGCATAGTTGGGTGCATATGTTTCAGATCCCAAGTTCCCACTAGAAGTAATATCTATATAGTGATCATAACTTTGGTCCTTACTGCTGCCAGATCCCTCTTCTTGGCTAAAAAGAGTTGTATTACCCAATGAGTAATCATCAGTCATTTTGCCAGAATCTTGCAACTTCTTTTTCTGGTTTAACTCTCTCTCATAAGTGAGGAGTATCCCATGAAGTTGTGTCAACGACATTTCTTTAAACCCAACAGACTTTGTGTTACATAAGCTACAGTCTCCCACTTATCTGGACCGATCTAAGAAAATGACTATTGACAGTCGAATTAGGAAAAACCACGTTAACCAGTCTAAGTTCACTGATGAGACACCTGTAACGTTCAAACTGTTGTGTTAGAGACTCTCCTTTCAAGTGACAAAATGTTTCATACTGCTGATTTAGAACTTCTCTGTTACTTTCAATCACTTCCTCAGTCCTACTGAATTGCTCTTTCAGTGCATCCCATAACTCCTTTGCACTATTGCAATGGAGTAGACTAGCATAAATCTCATTGGGTAAGGCGAAGCAACTATGCTAAATGCCTTAGCATCCAATTCAATTGTCTGGAAATCCTGCTCTGAAAAGTTTTCAGGATTTTTTGGCACTTGTTTAGTTGGATCCTCTTTGCTTGGAACCATCGGAACGTGAAGTCCATAAGCAACAGATCTCCAGCAACCGGTGTTTTTCTGAGCAAGGATATGACCCATTCGTCATTGCCAAATGAAATATTCATTTCTTTTGGGCATGGCGGTTTGAATAAGATCCAGAGTTGGCATCCTGTGTGTTTTGAGACATTTTCAGTTGATTTTTCACAGATTTCTGTTTTAAAAATTTTGAACGTAATAAAACTCTGTTTATCAAGCAAAAACAACCAAACTAAATAGCAGAGAGCTGATCTGTTCAAATCAAATCGATTATTAGATGAATTTGATGAATCATGCTCTAATACCAATTGTTAAGATCTGAGTTTGAATTACTTGTAGTTTTTGTTTCAAAAATGGAAAATGATTGAGTTTTAAAAGAGATTTGCAGCGGAAATAAATGGAAAACTTTTACTACAAGCAATGGTCGTTTGTTTTCATCATCATCATGCTTTCAAGTTGGTAAACTCGCATGTGATTCACAAACTCCCCCTCAGCCTTTGCAATTGAAGTTTAGTAGTAAGAAAATGCAGAGAAGATGATATGAGAAAGTTGATCTTTTGATAGATGAGTTAAACTATTACACAAGTTACCTATTTATACTAAACTATCTAACACTGAGCATCTTTGATGATGTCAGGGTTGGAGTGACAGGAAACTATATGTAACTAACTACAAACACTGCTAATACTAACTATCATTGCTTAGCACTGTTACATTGATTATCTATCTAATGACTAAGCTTTGATCTCTATCCTCTGATCCTTGTAACTCTGGCAGACCTTTGCAACTTAGTGAAGTCAGATGATAGGAGAGCAGTCTTTAGAGAAAGCAGTGTATGTACAACAGAGGTTGTAACCTCTGATAGTTTAAGCAAAGGTCGGATAGTGTTATTTGGCTTTGTATCATTTGTTCCTTTCATAGGGTTCAATCCCAACACACTCCAACTGCCACTGAGGTACTTGTTGATAATATTTGTTGTACTAGTGCCTGTAGAGAGAAAATAAGTGGCTATAAAGAACATGTTGACTCGTTAATTATGCAACTGCAACTATCTAAATCTTATTTATATCAGAATAAAAAGAAAATCAAGGGATACAAGGATATGGTGGAGGCATTAAAAACGTGATACCCGTCAGTTGCATAAATATTTGAGTCAAGAAAAATGTAGGCATCTTCACTTTAAAGAACTTTCTGAAAAGCAAACTGTTGAACTTGATTCCGTAAAATCGACTTTTGAAAATACAGTATTTCATTTTAAAAAATTTGATCTTTTAAGTGGAAAGGTAGAGAAAATGATAAATAAACAGTTAAAATACAGTCAAAAGGAAACTAGGAATAAGGGTTTGGGATTTGTATGCATTCCTCCAACATACAATCATTCCTATTCTTCTATTCCTATGACTGAAGAGGAGATTGCCAACATGCCTGACATGGTCGATGGGCGGGAGAGTGATGTTAAAGTTGAACCTGCAAAGCCAAAGAAAATCAAAATCACATGGCTCGATAAAAATGAAATCAAATTAGACAAACAGGCCATCAATAAAGTTTTTGTAAAACCCGTTGATGTCTCAAAACAAACTGAGACTTTAAAACAACAATGAATCTATTGTTTCTTAAAACTCATCTGAATTGCAAAATCAAAAGGAAGAATCTCAAATTAAATCGACCAGTGATGAGTTTGCTATGATGAACAATTTGGCTATGTTCATCAAACAATTTGAATCTAGCTAACCATCTGAATCAACTGTTTCATACGACTCTTCAAGTGACTCCTCAGAAACAATTAATTGTGAGAACTGAGAATTAACTGAATCGGCTAAATCTAGTGATGAATCATCTGAAAGAGTTAAATCAGAACAAATGAAATCAGAATTAGAACCCACAACAGAAGCTTTTGTTGAATCCTGTATAACTCACCTATTGAACCTGAATTAACAATAGAAGCCTCCGACCAGTCACAAAATGTAATCGATCCAGAATCTGCTAAAAAAAAGTGTTACTTGAAACTGAGAGCAGTGATGCAGATTCAACTGACCCTATTTGTGAGAAAATGAAAATTACTAATCCGGCTACTTCATATGCAGAAAAGGTGATTGTTGAAGATTGGGTAGAGGATGATGAGGATGATGATGTTGAATTGCATGATTTAAAAATAAAAATTCAGAAAAACAATATTTCCATTTCTGAAAATTCAAACAATGTTTCAATTTCTACTAATGATTTGAATTGTGTGGGCTTTGTTTTTAAGAGCGATGAATGTTTATATGCTTGCTTTGATTCTGTTTCTGGTTGCATAAATTCTATCATTTTTCCAAATAAATCTGATGCGTTTAAATATTTGTTGGTAAACAAGTTGGACAGGGTGGCCAAACAAAGTATGTTCCTGCTAAGTCAAAATCGAAAATTATGTGTGCAACTAACCTAGATAATAAAACTTTGAAAACTCAAGAAACGCATAAGAATGGTAAGGATCAAAGTAAGTTTGTTTCATCGAGACCTCAGGAACCACACAGGTCTTATTGTCCTGAATAAGCTAATGGATCTCCAGGGAAGCCTCATGTGAAATTTCAAATATGTTATACATGTGGCATCGCTGGACACATAGTAAGAAATTGTCAACATCGTCTAGAAAAACTCACAGAAGGGAAGCGTCAGAAGGCACCAAAGGGGAATAACAAACAACCTAAACATGTGAAGGTTAAACAACCTAACTTGTGAAGAGTTTGGATTCCAAGGTGAAGCCTACTAATGGAGATTGGAACAAGGAGAAACTTTTAAATAACAAGAATCAATTAAAAACTCAAAGGCAAACTATGCATAATTTAAAAGGGTTAAACATAACTTAACAAACATGGAGACCTAAAACCCCTGTTCAATCTACTCTTCCAAAATCCTCATGTTCTAGTAATAGAATCGTCTGCTCAAACAATAACATGCTTTGGATGAAAGTAACATACATTAATGCAAAGGGTTTCCCCTTCCACCACTATGGCTTGGGTACCTAAAACTAACTGATCCTGCAACATGTGTAGGAACAACTATGGAGGACTATCATTAGACTCAGGTATGGATAGTTGCTGTTGAAGACACATGACAGTTGACCTATCCTAGCTCAGCGATATTGAAGAATTTAATGGTGGATTTGTCGTGTTTGCGGAAGGTGAGAAGGGTCAGATAACCCGTCGAGCTACTGTAAGAAATGGTGATCTCTGTTTCAAGAATGTCAATTACGTTCCCGAGTTGAAGCACAACCTATTGAGCGTCTCTCAAATTTGTGACAAAGGCTACTCAACTCACCTCACCAACAAAAGTTGTCTCATTTAAAACCAAGAATTGTCATTCCTGAAGATTGATTATGATGATATTAGCCAGAAAAGGGAATGCTTATGTAATTGACATGAACAAACCACCTTCTAAAAGCTTTATTAGTTTGTTTTCTAAAATCTCTGAACACAATGCTATGATGTGGCATCGTCGTCTTGGACATGCGAATATCAAGAACTTGAACCGTCTTCCAAAACTAGGGTTGGTAAGGGATTTACTGGTTAAGGATTTTATAACGTTTGAAAAATGTGTTTCTTGTGCAAAAGGCAAACAACATAGAAAACCTTATTATCCTAAGATGGTGAATTCTATTGATAGTGTGCTGCAGCTTCTTCACATGGATCCTTTTGGTCCAGTGAACGTGCTCAGCATCTCAGGAAAGTCGATGATTTCTCATGTTTTACATGGGTTTTCCTCTTAGCTAACAAAAGCGAGACTACATAGCTTGTTAAAAGATTCACCATCTTTATGGAAAATCAAACCAACAAGAAGGTAAAGGGGATTTGTTGCGATAATGGCACCGAATTCAAGAATGCGGAGCTAAACTTCTTCTGCGCTAAAAAGGGAATTGATAGACAATACAATGCTGCAGGAACTCCACAGCAAAATGGAGTTACAGAAAGAAGGAATAGAACCCTCATTGATGCAGCTCGCACTATGTTGTGTGACTCCAAGCTCCCTGCTTTCTTCTAGGACGAAGCGATAAATATGACGTGTTATGTTCAAAACAAGGTGTTGATAAACAAAGCATAGATGAAAACGTCTCATGAAGTCCTTTTTGGTGTCAAACCTTCTGTTGGACACTTTCGAGCTTTTGGATGTCCATGTGCTCTGCTGCATCTAGACGCAATACCAAAGTTTGATGCTAGAGGTGAAGAATGTTACTTTATTGGTTATGTTGGTAAAGTTGGGCAAGAGAACAAAACTGCATACAGAGTGTACATCATATCAACAAGGCAGATTGTCAAATCATTTGATGTATAGTGGCTTGAAGAAAACAAAACAGATGCTGGAAACGGGCCATTTACTCTATATAATTATGCACATTTGTTCAAATCGTTTGAAATCCTTGATGACTTACCTCTTGTTGTTCCTGCAGATAAAATAGGTGCTTCAAGCGTTGCTCAACACTGACGAAGAGGGGGGGGGATGCTGAAGCTGAGGGGGATTCTAAAGTTGTGGGGGATGGCATAACTGAACCTCGACTTCAACAACTGTACCTAAAACACTTGAAGTTCTAAATCATATGGGATTTCTTAATACAGAACAGGATGTCTCAAATTCAAATTCTTTTGATGATGAAGACTCATTGAACAATCACGATGATCTGTTCTCACATGATCCTATTCTAGACGATTATGTTGTGGACGAATCTGTAGAGGAACCTGTAACTGAACCCCTGGAACTTGCTGAAATTGAGAACCTGACAAATTTGTCGTCAACAAGAACAGTTCCCGAATCGGTTGTTTCCACTAGTGTTTAGAGGAATCACCCAGTGGAGAATGGGATTGGACCCATTAGGGCTGGGGTGTTGACTAGAAGTCAGACAGGTGTTATCAACACATGTTTATACTCATGCTTCATCTCAAAATCGAACCAAAAACTACCCCAATGGCCCTTCGAGAACCAAGTTGGGTGGATTCCATACAGGGTGTGCTAAATCAATTTGAGAATTTCATGTTGATGCACGATGTCTATTGTCTGCGCCTTAGGTCTAGTTTGATTGTACAGGGTTAGTAGTGTCAAATGTTAAAGTTATGTGAGTTTGTAAACCACTTCGTACGAACTGTCCAATTCGTACGAAGTGAACACTTTGTAAGAATTGACAGTTTGGTGCGAAGTGGTAGGTCTACATATTTGTGTGTTAGGTCTTTCATTGTAACAGTTTTTGCGAAGCAGACGACGAAGCTCTGCTGGATTTCAGACTGATTGTAAACGTTTACCTAATGAATGAAATCAATGTTTAAACAGTAATTCTTGTGTATTGTCACTGTTTCATATAAATTCCGCATATATGGACTAGAAACAAATCTTGGAACCTTTGCTAAGGAGGAAGCGGTCCTACAAGTGGTATCAGAGCTTAGGGAGTCTGAGTTGAAGACTTTGACACAAATTTAATTCTATTTCGACTCCATTCTTTTCATTTTTCACTTTTAAAACGAGTCTACGGTTAAAATGGACTGATTTTCAAGTAGCATGTGTAAAATTGACCATAGATAAACCCTTGAGAAGATCAGATCGTAAAACAATCGTTTTGATGGAGAAAATTGAAAATTTCATCATTTGGTGAACATAATTCACACGAATTGATAAAGGCAATTCGTATGAAGTGCAGAGGCAATTCGTACGAAGTGACATTATTAATCAACTCGCAAAAATTTTAAACCAGTTCGTATGAAGTGACGTGCTCAATTCATACGAAGTGGATAGTTACTAATTGTTTTCAAGTTTTTGACTGATTTCAGGGAATTCTATTCGATACGATGGATAATTAAGAGTTTTTCAACGTGTTTTCTACGAATGCAGTCAAGATAACGAATGTTGTTGCACAGATGAATCTTGAAAACGAGATGGGAACAACTGTAAAACTGCCGAAGCTCATGAATCTCGAAGATTATGAGAGTTGGAGAGAGAAGTTTGAGAACTGGGCTCAAGCCAATCACTTCAATTGTTAGCTTGCAATTGCAACCAAATATTCTCCGCAGAAAGATGAGAATAATTGGAGAAAACCATTACTAATTTCACTCCAGAAGAGAGGGACAAATTTGTTAATGAAAAGAAGATGATGAGCTTGTTATTGCAATCCATCAAAGAAGATATTCTGATGTTATTACAAAATGACAATTATTCTCAAACTCTGTGGAATGCACTACGATTGAAATATCATGGAAGCACATAAATGAGAAAGAGAAAAAAGGCGTTGTTGAGGAAAGAATTTGACATTTTCAATCTTATGAAGGGAGAATCGAAGAAGCAGCTAATTGAATAATATTGTCATCTAGTTGTCCAGATGAAGAGACATGGTATTCTAAAGACTGATGAGGAGCTTGTAGATAAACTGGCAGATGCTCTGCAAGAGGGAGAATGGTCTACATATTTGATGGTCTTAAAAAATGGAATTGAATATAGTGGATACAGTCTACCACAGTTTATCGAGAAACTTGAGGGTCATGAAATGGAGTTACAGAAGATGACAAGATCTAAGAGTGCACAGATGGTACAAGATGTTGGTTTGTATTACAAGACCGGATCATCTAAAACACAAAGCTCGAAGATACAAACAACATTTACTGCTAACACTTCTGGAAATTCATTTTCAAATCAATCATGTTCTCAATCATTTTCAAGCTTCAATCCAAACACTCCTTAGACACCTCAAAGCTCAAACTCTTTCCAAAGCTAACGAAATCAATCAAGTCAAGCAACTTCATATCCAAAGATTTTACAGTGCAATATTGCTGTAAATCTGACCAATGCTCAAGACTTTACAAAACAGACAGCCAAACAACACATTGCACTACTTGCATCGGTTCTTGAGTCTTACAAAAGTTTAATTGCTGAAGAAAAGGAAATCCGGAAATGACAAAGGAATATTATGATCAAATTGATCAAGAAGAGCTAGAACTAATGGATATAAAATGGTGTATGGCATCTATTGTTCGACGAGCACAAAGATTCATTGAAATCACTGGTAGAAAGGATTTAGGAACCATGGATCGTAAACTTGGGTTTGACAAGGCGAAGGTTACGTGTTTTAAATGTCGGGAAAAGGGACATTTTAAGAGAGAGTGCATGAATCGGGAAGTGAATGGTAATCAAAATCCTTTTGGAAACGACTATTATAAGAAGGCAATTTATCATCAACCATCTCCTTCTCAGTCATGAGCTATTCAAATCGAAGATAGTTCATCGAATTCTAGAGAAAAAGCCTTGGTCGTAGCACAAGAGGATGAAGGTTTCAACTGGAATAAGTATATCTCCAAAAATGAAAGCTTGGCTTTACTGGCAGAAATCATCGAGGAACCAGAACCTAAAATGGAAGAATGTTCGGAGACTGCTGTTTTTGATGAAGAAGCATTGGAAGAAGTTATTTTAGAGGAATATCTTCAACGATCTGACGAAGAAAACATTTTACATAATGCTTTCAAGAATATAATTCCACATGATGTGATTTCTTCTTTTGCAAGATATTTCAGTACTGGATTTCATGGTGAGACAGTGGAGACGGTACAACCAGAGGTTGAAGATGCGATTAATGTTGAAAAGGAGATGGCAGTTGAAAACTTGATAGAAATTGCAGATAAGTCAATGATGGCCAATTTGAAAGAGGTAGATTCTGATACAGAATAAAGGGAGTCAGATAATGAGAAAGAATTGGTAAAGGAAGTGGTGAAAGTGCAAATTGTCGAGGTTGAAAAACCTTGTACAAAGTGCAATAAGTCATGTGAAAATTGTGTTGAAAAGGATAAAATCATTAAGGAAATCAGAAAACATTCGGAAAATTTCAAATATGATTACAGAACAATGAAATTAGCTTATGATAAAATAAAAAGAACTTATAAGATGGTAGAGCAAGCAAATTTGGAAAATGGCAAAACAATGGATATGTTAAAAGCAACCGTAATGGAAAAACATATGGCAATTAACATACATCTAAATATGGTAAATAAACTTTTGATCAGTTACTCGACTAGTTCATATGTCATCGATCACATTCTACCTAAAACTGAAAGGGAGAAAATGATCAAAATGAAAAGAAAAGTGTAGATTATGGACGTGTTCCACCACCCATATGACAAAATTATTCCAAAAAGAAACCAGGTGGGATGGAAAAGGTGCTTAACATAAAACTCAAAACTGAGATGATTGATGAGCTGCCTGAGAACATAGACATAATATACACTAAATCTGAAAGTGACAATGAAACTGAGTTGATAAAAATTGTTGAAAAGGTGTTGGAAAGTGACTCAGATGAATCACATTTTGAAAGTGCTGAATCAAGTTTGAAAAGTTCTGAATCAAACTACAATCTGAAAGGGAAGAAAGTGTTTACAAAAATTCTTTTGTATCATAAAAGACAATTTAAGTGATAATCCTAATGTTGTTCTTTAAAAGTTAAGGATTCTGATAAATTGTATTTTGATGAGACATTTCCGATTCAGAATGTGACGGAAGATCACATTGACAAACTTTTCAAACTTTTGAAGTAAACTCAGCTGATCTTGAGAAAAATGTGAAAATGTTTTATTCGAAACCTAAAAAGACTTTTAACAATTATCGAAGAAAAGGTGGTGATTATCCTGAAAATAGGAGAGGTGGGTTTGGTTTTGAACAAAACAAGAATGAAAGAAAATTTCAAAAACAAAATTTTAAAAACAAGAAGATTGAGTTTGTTTTTGGAACCAACACGGTAAGTGAAAAGGAAAACATTGGTAAAAAAATCCAATGATGAGTTCAAGAGAGAAAAAGAGCTTCGTGAACAGACAAAGAACATCAAAATTGCTGATAATAGGACTTGTTTCAAGTGCAATGAGATTGGTCATATTGCACGGAAATCTCCTAAATCTAAACCTATTCACCAAGACAAGAAGAAAACAGAAGATGTGAAGTCAAAGAAACCAGATTTTGTGCCTAAATTCATCTTGAAACGAAACCATGAAAAACCAAAAATTGTGAATTTTTCAAATTATGAAAAGGGTGAGTCTTCGAAAAGAGTTGAACAAAAATATTCAAAATTCTATATCAAAAAGGCGCATTCAAGATCACAAAACTGGATTCCAAAGAGAAAAACATCTTTTGAGGTTTCAAATCGACCGTGTCGGTAAAATCCAAAGAAAAACCTGAATTGAAAATCTAACAGTGGGTCGAAGTTCTGATAAAAAACCTCGTTCGAGAACTTGTATAGAGAAGGATTTCTCGTGGCGCAGCAGTTCTTCCATACCAACTTAGCTCCAGTTAAGAAGGAAGTGAAAGTTCCGACGTTTGACATTCATATCCTACCCAAGACCGAGAAGGCTTGGGTCTCCCTGTTTAAGTACTTTCTTATTTGCATGTGCAGGGGCTTCCAAGGTCTATAATATCAAAGTGGATCATGGACAGCGGATCTTCCAGGCACATGACAGGGATGCTAGCATTGCTTTATAACGTAAACTTATCAAAGGAGGATATGTAGGCTTTGCAGGGAATCAAGGAGGTCGGATAACCGGAGAAAGAAAGTTATCAAACGGGGTGGTATCATTTGATAGAGTGAACTACATTGCGGAGTTGGAAAATAATTTGCTTAGTATCTCTCATATATTTGATAAAAAGTTCACCACTCATTTTAACGACAAAGAATGCATGATTTTGAAGCCAGGATTTAAGATTCCGGAGGAATGAATTCTTATGCACGCCCCGAGAGAGAACAATCTTTATGTGCAAGGTATGGGCGTAGCTACTACAACATCAAAGACGACACAATGTTTTGTAACTAAGGCTACAGAGAAAGAGTCAGTGTTATGGCATAGGAAGATGGGTCACATACATTTGAGAAAAATGAATTTTCTGGTTCATAACAACCTAGTGGAGGGTGTTAATTTGAAAAGTTTTCATTTGTACGATGATCGTCTAAGCTGCAAGAAGGGAAAACAACACAAGGAATCTCACCCGAAGAAGTTATTAAATTCGATCAAGTTACCACTAGAAAGACTTCATATAGATCTCTTTGGAACTCTCAATGTTAAAAGCATTTCAGGAGATCTATATTATCTGGTTGTTACAGATGATTATTCAAGGTTTTCATGGGTATTCATTCAGGAAAGTAAGGATGAAACATTTCAGAATCTGATGATACTATTTTGATAGCTTGAAAACTTGTATCGTTTGCCAATAAGAAGAATCAGAAGCGATAACGGTACAAAATTCAAGAACAACCGCATGCTCGAATTTTGCAATGATAAAGGCATCCTTCACGAATTCAGCGCTCCCTATACTCCTCAACAAAATGGAGTAGCCGAATATAAGAATCGCACACTTATTGAAACTGCTAGAACAATCCTTGCGGATTCGAAGTTACCAGTAAGTTTCTAGAGTGAGGCTGTTGCGTCTGCATGTTATACTCTAAAGAGAGTGTTAACTGTCAAGCTTCATAAAAAGACATGCTTTGAACTTCTTAATCAACGGAAGCCAAACTTGTAATTTCTTGAACCTTTTGGATCTCCTTGCACAGTTATTGATCCTGATGGAAAATTTGGTGCAAGATCTTTAGAAGGTTTCTTCGTTGGTTATGCTAGTCCTCTTCCACGTGTATTCTTACCTAGTTTGAATCAAGTAATTCTTGCTCAGCACGTTGATTGTCGAAGATATACAATGCCAACTCAGAAGGCAGGTGACTCTTGGATGTTCAATTATGAAAGTCTGTGGAATTCTTTTGACCTACCAGAAGAGCCAAACAAAGAAGAACTTGAAGTGTTGTATCATTTACATCAAACTACAAATCAAGAACAAGTTCCAAGGCCGATAGTGGTAACTCAACCATCTACTGGAACAAACAATTCTGGAGCAGGTCCAAGCAATTTTAAAGACGAACCAGTTCTTGAACCAATAATAAATTCATCAGAGCCCAATGCTTCTCAAACAATTGATTCGGATTCTAAAGATACACCGACTTATGATCAAGATGGTGAATCCAGTTCCGATGATGAATCTGAGCAGATAACGAATTTGTTAAATTAATTTGCAGGTCCTAGTACTCAATACGAAGCATCTACAAGTAATACTGTTGCTGATTCAGTGGCTAAACAAAACATCACTAATCTGGAGAATGAAGTGGTGGTTTCTGATGAAGTGATGCCTAGGAATCTATTTTATCATCCCTCTGATAACATTATTGGCGAACTGTGTGCATGAGTTAAAACAAGAAATCAAATTAACAAAGCTCTTAGTTGATACTATACTAGAGTAGCTTCTGTTCAAGAATACTGTTCTTATCATTGTTTTATCTCGCAGATCGAACCAAAGACTGTAAAAGACGCAATAGTTGATGAAAGTTGGGTCAACGCTATGCAGGAAGAACTGCAGCAATTTGAGAAATTAGGAGTTTGGAAGCTTATAGATCCTCCGACAAATCAAAAAACCATTGAGACTAAATGGGTCTTCAAGTGTAAGCGTGACGATCTAGGAGTGATTGTTTGGAACAAATCTCGGCTCGTTGTTAAAGGAATTCATCAACAAGAAAGAATTGATTACACAAAAGTTTATGCTCCGGTTGCAAGACTGGACGTCATTCACATATTTCTGGCGTTTACGTCATGGAAGGGCTTCAAGGTGTACCAGCTAGATGTCAAATCAGCTTTTCTATACGGAAAAGTGAAGGAGTTAATGTATGTCGAACAACCACCGGGGTTTGTCGATCCACTGAACAAGGACAAGGTTTATCTACTTGATAAAGCTCTATATGGGTTGCATCAGGCCCCGAGAGCCTGGTATGAGACTTTATCTCAGCACCTATTAGACAACGGCTTTACACGAGGAACAATGGATAGCACGCTCTTCACACGAGAAGTTGGTAGTCATTTGCTGATAGTACAAATCTATGTGGATGACATCATTTTTGGTTCCACAAATGATGAACTATGCAAAGAATTTGAATAAATCATGAAGAAAAAGTTTGAAATGAGTTCAATGGGAGAAACGAAATTCTTCTTGGGATTACAGGTTGATCAACTGCCTGATGGTATTTTTATTCATCAAACTAAATACGTTTATAACATTTTGCAGAAGTTTGAGATGCCTAGCACTAAACCGCTTTCAACACCATTGGCGATCAATCATGGAATCTACCCAGACGAACATGGAGCCAAAGTTGATGAGACTTTATATCGGTTAATGATAGGATCTTTGATGTACCTGATAGCTTCACGTCATGACATCATGTATCCTCCCTACCAGTGCGCCCGTTATCAGTCCAGTCCTCGAGTATCACATTTGATGATCGTGAAACGAATATTCAGATATTTGAAGGGTTGCCCTAGCATCGGCGTGTGGTATCCAAAGAACGACAATTTTGATCTCACATGATATGCTGATTCTGATTTCGGTTGCGACAAACTTCACGCAAAGTCTACAAATGTTGGTTACCAGTTCTTCAGAACACGCTTAGTAACATGGCAATGCAAGAAGCAAACCATGTTCGCTCTCTCGACTTGTGAGGCTGAATATATTTCAGCTTTCAGTTGTTGTTCACAGTTACTGTGGATTCAACAACATATGAGAATTTGGATTGCAGTTTCTTGACACACCTTTATATGTAGACAATAAGGCAGTAATTGACATAACTAACAATCTAGTTCGACACTCTAAAACCAAACACATTGAAATTCGATATCACTTTATTTGCGATTGTTACGAAAAAAGGTTGATTAGAATAAAAAAATCAACACTGATGAACAAAAGGCTGATTTTTATACTAAACCATTTGCACTAACAAGGTTTAAATAATTAATGAGGTTAAATGGTATGAAAAATCTTTTGTTAGATGGGAATAATGAGGTTGAATATGGATCGAATGATGAGTTCTCGTGATTCACATTGGTTTGTCACGTTCTTTTTAGTTAGGTTTAAAAAAGTCTTACTGTGGATATGTCACTAGGCTTTGCACGTTTAGTAGATTGTTTCCGGGATATAAATTTAAATTTACAACTTCTTAATATTAGGATTAACAACTCTTGAATACATGGACTTGGTATTCCGAAATTTCGTTTGAGAGATTACCTGATTCTGAGATACTAGGTCTTTATAGTGAATTGATATATGGAGTATTATACAAGTTCTTCTGACTTTGCGAAAGCAATAACCTAGAACTTGTAGAATACTTTTGCACTTAAAACCTTAACAACTGCTAAAAATATTGAAAATATCGAAAGATATCACAATAAGCAGTTCAAAAGATTCCTAAGTGGACATACCTTCAAGACGAGCCTTCATCTCTTTGTCGGTACGGTGGTACTAACCTGAGCTCTCAAGGTCTCGCACTACCCAGATTACAGATATCAGTTATCTGTATTCACCTGTAAGATGAAATCTAGGGAATCTTGATACGGGCGAAATTCTGAGGTGGGAAACACAATTAAGTAAAGTTCCTAAAAATACCTAAAGTATCTTGGATCAATTGAGAAATGTGTTGAAGTTTAAAAGGATCAGGATATTGACAATCAATGTGAATTTGTTTTGAAACTTAAAGTCAAGGTCAACGGTATCGGTGATATGTCTCAAAATATGGTCCTCTAAACACAAACTCACAAAAATATGTATGTAAATATATTTGTACATAGTTCATTTTTCATTTCAGATAAAAACCCAAAAAGATTTTAGGTGTGTTTTAGCATAAATTTTTGGAAATACAAAAAGATTTTGTTTCTATCTTATTTTCGACAACTGATGTTGAAAAACGGATCTTTAGAATCCAAAATGTGCTGAATACCTAGAAATCCAGAGAACAACGGGTTGGGAGCTAATCTGTAATGATCCAGAGAACAAATGATTAAAAGTTCATTAAATTGAAACTTTACATTGTCAAAAACGTCAGTTGGTTCAAAAAGCGTCAAACCAAGCTTATTAACTTGGACTTGGTAGATAAATTGGTTAACCAAGGTCATTAACTTGGACTTGATTATCTGAGTGGGTTGATAAAACTTGTTTAAAGAATAAAAATTGAAAAGTTTTGAAAATTTGAAAGTCCAATTCGTTTGAAGTGCACAATTCGTGTAACACCCCGACCCGCAGCGGAAATAAGAGTCGGGGCATAATTGGGTTATCACCAAAGCACATGACATTTACTATTATGTTTCATAATTAAATGAAGTCAAAGTTACATTTCTCAAACATCCAAACATGTCCATTCATTACAAGGGAAAATAACCAAAAATAATCCAAATACTAAATCGTTTTATTCCTTCTAATCCAGGTCCTACGTGTTCCTAGCTGCTGCTGGTTCACCTGTATCATGTGTAAAATAGGAGGTTTTTGGGTCAACATAAGTTGGCGAGTGAACCTTATAGATAAACATTTGATAATAATTGTCTGGTTAGTTTATCAATAAAATATTGGGCATAATCATAAAAGAGCACATGTATGGAATCAAACATTGGCAAGCATCAATTAACAATCGATAACATACATGAACATACCAACAGCATATAACAATTAACATAATTGAACTATGCGATCAAGGCTCAATCAAACGGAGCCGATCGTATTGCATGAACTGGAAATGTAAATTGGACTGTGCGCTCAAGGCTCAATCAAACGGAGCCGAACGTATTGCATGAACTGGAAATGTAAATTGAACTGTGCACTCAAGGCTCAATCAAACGGAGCGAGCGTATTGCATGTATTGAAATGTAAAATGAAATGACCGATCAAGGCTCAATCAAACGGAGCCGATCGTGCGGGCACGCCCTGATCAACCGCATAATAATATGGGGATCAAACTCAACCTCGATGGATGGGGAGCTACGGCCTCGGCAATTGCATGTACTGAAATAATAATTTGCAAACAATAATAACTACTTAACAGCAACAAACTAATACACATGATATATGCACAATAACTTGGTTATAATATGTAAATGAACAAGACACATGATACACCCCAAAAACGTGATTAAAACGGGGAATTTGAAGGGTTCACTCACATTGGGTGCGTTGAATTTGAGATGGTGAGATGCGCACGATTTAGACGAAGCGAGTCAACGAGGAATCACTAACCTAAATAATAATGGAAAGAATATATTTAAATGAATGGATTTTATTAAAGATTTTAATGGGATTTTTAGATATATTTTTGTGAGTTTATGGCTATTTTCTATCTTTAAAAATGTTTTTTTTAAGTATTTTTAATTGATTTTTGAATTAAAATAAACAAATAAATATTTAAAAAAAATATTTATTTTTACTGTTTGACCGTTGACCGTTGACGTGACGGTTCGGTCAGCGGTAAATACTTGCGCCAAGCGGGATTCGAACCGGTGACCTTCCGTTCACGCGCACGTAGCTCTACCAACTCAGCTACGTGACTAACCCGTTAGAAATCCAGTTTTAATTATATTTATACACTTATTCGAATTTACCGAAAATTCCTTTATTTTGCAAAACGTTTTAATCTCATTGAACCGGTGCTTATGACGGGACTCGATCGCGCGACGTGAAGTTTGTTTTGCACACAGTCCACCGCTGGACTGTGTGTCTAACCCGGTTATATTTTTTGATTTATATTAAACTTAACAACTACCCGTTCTAACCCGGTTAATTCATGAATAAAAAGAGTGTTATTACGTGAAGCGTGTGCGCAGTAAGGATCGAACTCGGGACGTGTATGTTAACTTTGCACACAGTCCACCGCTGGACTGTGTGTCTAACCCGTTTATTATCCGAATTTTATTTAATCTTATCCCGGTTTCCAGTTCATCTTCTTCACTACAATTACCGACTTCACTTCAAACGACTGGTTCTTGATTAAACTGTTTAATTAACATGACTACTAGTTTGAATGAACAAAACCGAACAGTTTGGGGAAAGGAAATACCGGACAGGTCGTCTTCTTCAGGAAGTCGGCGAGAACAGGCAACTCTGTTTTTGAACCTTCGGCTGAGAGGGTCTAACAACAGAATTAAAGAATTAGATTTGAAATTGAACTAGAGTACATGGATTATTAGCACGATTGAATGTGTTTACCGTTAACTAGCGAGTTTCCGGCAAAATCCAGAATTTCTCCGGCGAACCCAGAAAATCCAGCAAAGTCTTCTGTGACTGATTTTGAGTGACGGATTAAGGTTAGTAGAGTCCAAACAATAGATTGAAACCGCAAAAGAGGAAAATCTTACCGGTTTGTGTTGAACACGGTTTTCCGACGGGATTTGCAGAGAATTCCGGCGAACAGTTTTTTTGTGCTCAAAAGACTTGAAAACGCGACGAAAAGGAATTGGAATGTATTTGAGACGTTTCTGAATCGCAATAATGATTGGAACCTGAATCATTTGGAGTTTGAATGCCTTTCGGTTTCAAAACCCGAAACTTGAAGTTCATTCAATTTGAACTTAATTAGAAACCGATATTCATCGGTTATAAGTTAGCTAAACGAACTAAAACTGATTTGGCGATTCAGTTTACCGACTTCCGTTAATCAGAATCATTAACCGTTAATTCGTGTTTGCGTATAAAACTCAATTGTTTTCCTATGGTTAACAGAAAACAATTGGTGGCGGAGTGGTTAACGGATCGGTGGATAAGTTATAGGAGGCAGTTGACCCGGGTTCGAGTCCGGTCAGCTACAAATGTTTTTTATTTATTTTATTTTAACTTTTTATCAAATATAATTTTTATAGTTTAGTTTATATATTAATTATAACGTTTAAACTCGAAGTACTCATAAATACTTAATGAAATTTCATAACTTGGTATTTGATTACAAAACGGAGCGGGTTTTGGAGACCCGATTTATACAAATGTTACAGTATCCCCTACTTTTAGGAATTTCGTCCCGAAATTTAAACAGTTGAAGTAGTAGGGAAAAGATGAGGATATTTTTCACGCATTGAGTCTTCACGTTCCCAAGTAAACTCAGGTCCCCGTTTCGACTCCCAGCGTACTCTAACAATAGGAATGCGACTTCGACGTAGACGCTTTTCTCCATAGTCCATAATCTCCACTGGTCTTTCAATAAAATGCATGGATTCATCGATCTGAATATCTTCTAGTGGAATATGAAGATTCTCATCAGCGAGGCACTTCTTCAAGTTCGACACGTGGAATGTGGGATGAATCCTATCGAGTTCTTCCGGTAGGTCAAGCTTGTATGCTACAGGACCTACTCTTTCGAGTATTTTGAAAGGTCCTACGTAACGTGGTGCTAGCTTTCCCTTTTGACCAAAACGAACTACTCCCTTCCACGGTGATACTTTTAAAAGCACATGATCACCAACGCTAAACTCCAAGGGCTTCCGTCGTTTATCTGCGTAACTCTTTTGACGACTTTGAGCCGCTAGAAGATTGTTTCGGATTTGATGAATCTTATCTGTGGTTTCTCGGATCAATTCTGGACCAGTAATTTGTGCTTCCCCAATTTCGTGCCAACAAACAGGAGATCGACACTTTCGACCATATAAAGCTTCAAAAGGTGCCATGCCGATGCTAGAATGATAACTGTTGTTGTACTTAAATTCGACTAACGGTAGGTGGGCGTCCCAATTTCCCTTGAAGTCTATGACACATGCTCTAAGCATGTCCTCAAGGGTTTGAATGGTGCGCTCAGACTGTCCATCAGTTTGAGGATGATAGGCGGTACTGAGATCTAGTCGAGTGCCCATAGCGGATTGTACTGCTTGCCATGTTCGTGAGGTGAAACGGCCATCACGATCAGAAATAATACTTAATGGAACTCCATGTCGACTGACGATTTCATTGATATAAATACGAGCAAGCTTTTCGTTCTTGAAATCTTCTCGAATAGGAATAAAGTGAGCTGATTTTGTAAGTCGGTCTATAATCACCCATATAGTGTCATACCCACTAGAAGTGCGAGGTAACCCGGTAATGAAATCCATGGTTATATTTTCCCACTTCCAAACAGGTATTTCTGGTTGGACTAGAAGTCCTGAGGGTCTTTGGTGTTCAGCCTTTACTTTAGAACAAGTGAGACACTTGGAAACAAAAACGGCAATATCTTTCTTCATTCCAGGCCACCAATAGGTGTACCGTAGGTCTTGATACATCTTATCGGCTCCTAGGTGTATAGAATATCGCGACTTATGGGCCTCATGCATGAGTGTTTCACGAAGATTGATGTGGTTAGGAATCCATGTACGATCTAGGTAATACAAAATACCATCAGATTTAGTTTCAAGTTTTAACTCGGCTCCGCAGGACATCTCTTTTTGTACATCTTCCTCTGTTATTGAAACGTGTTGAGCTTCTCGAATTTGGTCCTTAATATTGGTTATAATTTGCGAACATAGAAGATGAATGGAGTTCGCATAACCCTTTCGACTAAGTGCATCAACCACCACATTTGCTTTACCAGGGTGATATCTGATTTCACAGTCGTAATCATTTAGGAGTTTGACCCATCTTCGTTGCCTCGTATTTAACTCTTTCTGATTGAAGATATGTTGAAGACTCTTGTGGTCAGTGTATATTTCACACTTCGTACCATAGAGATAATGTCTCCATATCTTAAGAGCGAATACAACGGCTCCAAGTTCAAGGTCATGAGTGGTGTAGTTCTTTTCGTGTGTCTTGAGTTGCCTTGAGGCATAAGCTATGACTTTTCCTCTTTGCATGAGAACGCAACCTAATCCTTGCCCTGACGCGTCGCAATAGACCACAAAATCATCACAACCTTCAGGAAGAGTGAGGATTGGTGCATCACAAAGTTTTTGCTTGAGAGCTTGAAAGGCTTCTTCTTGCTTGGGCCCCCATACAAATGGTTTCCCTTTATGGGTTAAAGCCGTGAGTGGCACCGCAATGCGAGAGAAGTTTGAAATGAACCGACTATAATAGCCAGCAAGTCCAAGGAAAGACCTTACTTTAGTTGGTGTTCGTGGAGCTTGCCATTCTTGAACTGCTTTGATCTTTGATGGGTCCACATGTATTCCTTTGTCATTGACTACATGCCCGAGAAATTGCACCTCTTTTAACCAGAATTCACATTTAGAGAACTTGGCATAAAGCTTTTCCTTTTCTAGAAGTGCAAGAACAAGTCGCAGATGACGCTCATGATCAGCTTTAGATTTTGAATAGATAAGAATATCGTCGATGAATACAATAACAAATCGATCAAGGTAAGGTTTGCAGACTCTATTCATTAGGTCCATGAAAACAGCTGGTGCGTTGGTTAATCCAAATGGCATAACCATGAATTCATAGTGACCATATCGAGTTCGAAAAGCAGTTTTAGGGACGTCTTCTTCCTGCACTCTAAGCTGATGATAGCCAGAACGAAGGTCGATTTTTGAAAAGCAACAGGCACCTTGTAGTTGGTCAAGAAGATCATCTATGCGAGGTAAAGGATAACGATTTTTGATAGTTAACTTGTTGAGCTCTCTGTAGTCGATGCACATGCGAAAAGATCCATCCTTCTTCTTTACAAAGAGTACAGGTGCACCCCAAGGCGATGAGCTGGGGCGTATAAATCCCTTGTCAGACAACTCTTGCAATTGACTGGCTAGCTCTTGCATTTCAGAGGGGGCTAACCTATATGGAGATTTTGCCACTGGTGTAGCACCAGGTATAAGATCGATACGAAATTCGACATCTCTGATTGGAGGAAGTCCTGAAATATCGTCAGGAAAAACTTGTGGAAAATCTTTTACAACAGGGATATCTTCAAGTTTCTTTTCTGAGGTCCCCTTCTTGATGATATGGGCTAAAAAACGCGACATATTTCTTGCGAAGGTATTTTTGAGCTTGAAGACAAGTCATTAATTTGAGTCCTTTCGCCGAGGTTTCTCCACTAATTCGAAGAGTCTGACCGTTTGAAAGAGGAATACGAATAAATTTCTCACGACATACAACTTCCGCATGATGATGACTGAGCCAATCCATTCCGATTATGATGTCGAAACTTCCCAGCTTCATAGATAGATCGACTGAGAAATCGTGGTCGTTTAGGGTGAGCGTACAGTTGCGTAAAATAGAGTCTAACGAAACTGGTTTTCCATCTGCAACTTCCACCGTTATGGATTCCGCGAGCTTATCTCGATTTTTACTTAAAATAGGTTCAAACTCTAATGACACGAAACTTCTATCCGCACCAGTATCAAATAACATAGAGGCATATCTACCATTTATAAGAAACGTATCGTTGACCACATTGCCGTCAGCTCTAGCCTGGTTTGCGTTAATATTGAAAGCTCTTCCTCTAGCAGGTGGAGGAGCCTGGTTTGCTTGATTCACAGGGTTGGCTTGGGCCTGAGCATGAATGATATTGACCAATCTTGGACATGTGTTTCTGAAATGACTTGGGTCGCGCAATTGAAACATGCCCGCATAGGTTGGCCCATAGAGTAGTTGGGTTGATAGTATGTTTGGGCTAGATGTTGAGTGGGTGGAAATGGTTGTTGTTGTTGGGCTTGACCCATTAATTGTTGGTGGGTTTGGGTTATAGGTTGGTGGCGGTTTGTTCGTTGGAGCGTGCGGCAGTTTTGAACAGTGTGTCCAGCGCGACCGCAGCCGGTACAGTATTGGCAAGGATAGTCAGGGGAGTGGTGATACTGACAACGGTTACATTTTGGTAGTGGCCCTGTGTATGGTCTTTTGTATGGCGCGGGTGGAGGAGTGGCTTGAGTGATGGGTGCAGCAGGAACAGGGGTGTTGGTTTGGGTGACTGCAAAGTTCCTGGTGTTACGCTTCCTCTTGTTAGCAAATTTAGAGGAAGGGGTGTGGTGGTTTGAGGTTTGTCCCTCAGCAGGGGTTTTCTTCTTTTCCTCCTTGAACTTCCCATTGCGAATTCGGTTTTCAGTCAGTTCTGTTGCCAACTCCATGGCAGCTTCGAGTGTTACCGGGGAAACGCTGAGGACCGAATCTTGGATCTTCGAGGGAAGTCCTCGAATGTACTGTTCGATCAGACGGTAGGTTGGAGTGAATAAGTTTGGAACCATTTGGTTCAACTCCAAGAACCTTTTGTTGTAAGTAGAGTGATCACCATCTTTTTGTTTCAAGGCATGAAATTCATCTTCCAATTTCTTAATTTCACTTCTAGGACAGAATCGCCTAGTCATGATTTCCCTTAACTCCTCCAAGTTAAGGCCATCGCATCTTCCGTTCCCTCTTTCCTTTCTCAGTATTCCACCAAGTGAGAGGTACCCCAAGTAGTCTCCCGGTGGCATAACGAACTTTGCGATCCTCAGGACAATCGCAGTTTAAGAAAACGTTTTCCATCTCCTCGAACCAATGTAGGAGAGCAGTGACTCCCTCAGTTCCTTCGAATTTTGGGGGATCGCAGGACTTAAAATGTTTGTAGGAGCATTTGATGGTAGAAGGGTTGTTGATGATCTGGTCCTGTTGTTGAGGAGGGTTAGTAGGATTTGCAGCAAGAGCTTGTTGTACTTGTACTACGATGTCAGGTAATATCGTGGCCATTTGATTCGCGATATGAGTGGCCAAACGTTCCTGAGACTTCTCCGATTTCCTACTCCTTCGATGCGGTCTAGACGACATCTACAGGATCATAAAATGAGAAGATTGTGAGTTTATGGTATCTTTTAAGGTGTCATGTGTCTCTAAGAAAATGAAAATAACATAAATATCAATAATGCAACTACATCCGATGGATGTCTTGGGTTCGCTCATGTTGGGCCTCAAATGTCCCCCATACCTTCACCTATATAGTCATGTGGGCCCCCATGGCTATTGGCTTGGTAGGATTCACATTAGTATTGGCAATTTAACACTCGCATCCCCCGAATGCTAACCACAAAATATGTTCATGAGATGTTTTGGTCAGAACGTGTCTAGGTGTAGACACAATGACAACTCAAAGTGGGATTAGCTCTCACAACGTTTGGTATAGCATGCTTTGGCCTAATAAGTATTTCGTACTCTCATCGTTAGTCCCCAGGTAGGCAAACTGGTCCTTTATTTTGGATTTATACGAATGCCAGCCTAGACAGGACGTTCCGACTACCGGTACTAGTACCCTTCCAGTTACTACATGCCTGTCATGAGAACTCACTTTGATGAGATTTGAAAACACGAAAATCATTGTAAAATCAATCATGATGTGGTGTGTGCTTGCATGGATGTGATATGTTATGATCATACGATTTCATGATAGGCATTATTTGATAATACATACTTATGAACATGCTTGAACAATATCAAATATAACATTTAACATAAACATATAAACATCATGAAATTTGGCATATAACACAAAAAAATTTCTTATAAGTTTCTAATCGACTATAGTATAGGCTCTAAGGGTCTAATAACCTATCCTATATCCCTATAGTCATGGCTCTGATACCAATCTGTAACACCCCGACCCGCAGCGGAAATAAGAGTCGGGGCATAATTGGGTTATCACCAAAGCACATGACATTTACTATTATGTTTCATAATTAAATGAAGTCAAAGTTACATTTCTCAAACATCCAAACATGTCCATTCATTACAAGGGAAAATAACCAAAAATAATCCAAATACTAAATCGTTTTATTCCTTCTAATCCAGGTCCTACGTGTTCCTAGCTGCTGCTGGTTCACCTGTATCATGTGTAAAATAGGAGGTTTTTGGGTCAACATAAGTTGGCGAGTGAACCTTATAGATAAACATTTGATAATAATTGTCTGGTTAGTTTATCAATAAAATATTGGGCATAATCATAAAAGAGCACATGTATGGAATCAAACATTGGCAAGCATCAATTAACAATCGATAACATACATGAACATACCAACAGCATATAACAATTAACATAATTGAACTGTGCGATCAAGGCTCAATCAAACGGAGCCGATCGTATTGCATGAACTGGAAATGTAAATTGGACTGTGCGCTCAAGGCTCAATCAAACGGAGCCGAACGTATTGCATGAACTGGAAATGTAAATTGAACTGTGCACTCAAGGCTCAATCAAACGGAGCCGAGCGTATTGCATGTATTGAAATGTAAAATGAAATGACCGATCAAGGCTCAATCAAACGGAGCCGATCGTGCGGGCACGCCCTGATCAACCGCATAATAATATGGGGATCAAACTCAACCTCGATGGATGGGGAGCTACGGCCTCGACAATTGCATGTACTGAAATAATAATTTGCAAACAATAATAACTACTTAACAGCAACAAACTAATACACATGATATAAGCACAATAACTTGGTTATAATATGTAAATGAACAAGACACATGATACACCCCAAAAACGTGATTAAAACGGGGAATTTGAAGGGTTCACTCACATTGGGTGCGTTGAATTTGAGATGGTGAGATGCGCACGATTTAGACGAAGCGAGTCAACGAGGAATCACTAACCTAAATAATAATGGAAAGAATATATTTAAATGAATGGATTTTATTAATGATTTTAATGGGATTTTTAGATATATTTTTGTGAGTTTATGGCTATTTTCTATCTTTAAAAATGTTATTTTTAAGTATTTTTAATTGATTTTTGAATTAAAATAAACAAATAAATATTTAAAAAAATATTATTTTTTACTGTTTGACCGTTGACCGTTGACCGGTTCGGTCAGCGGTAAATACTTGCGCCAAGCGGGATTCGAACCGGTGACCTTCCGTTCACGCGCACGTAGCTCTACCAACTGAGCTACGTGACTAACCCGTTAGAAATCCAGTTTTAATTATATTTATACACTTATTCGAATTTACCGAAAATTCCTTTATTTTGCAAAACGTTTTAATCTCATTGAACCGGTGCTTATGACGGGACTCGATCGCGCGACGTGAAGTTTGTTTTGCACACAGTCCACCGCTGGACTGTGTGTCTAACCCGGTTATATTTTTTGATTTATATTAAACTTAACAACTACCCGTTCTAACCCGGTTAATTCATGAATAAAAAGAGTGTTATTACGTGAAGCGTGTGCGCAGTAAGGATCGAACTCGGGACGTGTATGTTAACTTTGCACACAGTCCACCGCTGGACTGTGTGTCTAACCCGTTTATTATCCGAATTTTATTTAATCTTATCCCGGTTTCCAGTTCATCTTCTTCACTACAATTACCGACTTCACTTCAAACGACTGGTTCTTGATTTAACTGTTTAATTAACATGACTACTAGTTTGAATGAACAAAACCGAACAGTTTGGGGAAAGGAAATACCGGACAGGTCGTCTTCTTCAGGAAGTCCGGCGAGAACAGGCAACTCTGTTTTTGAACCTTCGGCTGAGAGGGTCTAACAACAGAATTAAAGAATTAGATTTGAAATTGAACTAGAGTACATGGATTATTAGCACGATTGAATGTGTTTACCGTTAACTAGCGAGTTTCCGGCAAAATCCAGAATTTCTCCGGCGAACCCAGAAAATCCAGCAAAGTCTTCTGTGACTGATTTTGAGTGACGATTAAGGTTAGTAGAGTCCTAACAATAGATTGAAACCGCAAAAGAGGAAAATCTTACCGGTTTGTGTTGAACACGGTTTTCCGGCGGATTTGCAGAGAATTCCGGCGAACAGTTTTTTTGTGCTCAAAAGACTTGAAAACGCGACGAAAAGGAATTGGAATGTATTTGATACGGTTCTGAATCACAATAATGATTGGAACCTGAATCATTTGGAGTTTGAATGCCTTTCGGTTTCAAAACCCGAAACTTGAAGTTCATTCAATTTGAACTTAATTAGAAACCGATATTCATCGGTTATAAGTTAGCTAAACGAACTAAAACTGATTTGGCGATTCACTTTACCGACTTCCGTTAATCAGATATCATTAACCGTTAATTCGTGTTTGCGTATAAAACTCAATTGTTTTCCTATGGTTAACAGAAAACAATTTATTTTATTTTAACTTTTTATAAAATATAATTTTTATAGTTTAGTTTATATATTAATTATGTAACGTTTAAACTCGAAATACTCATAAATACTTAATGAAATTTCATAACTTGGTATTTGATTATAAAACGGAGCGGGTTTTGGAGACCCGATTTATACAAATGTTACAATTCGTACGAAGTGCACACTTCGTACGAACTGTTCAAGAGTGTGTATAAAAAGAAGCAATTCGTACGAATTGCTCATTATCTACTGTTTTAACTTGAGAGAGAGTTTGTGCGAACTGAGTGAAATTGCAATCTAGACGTTGTTACTCTGCCAAATTTTACGTTGATAGGGTTGATTGGCACACTCTATTCAATGGGCAAGGTATTGGATCGAGAATTAACCGTGTATTTTAATGGTTTTAAAATGTCGGACTTAAAAACTTAGATCTAGGTTGATTTAAAGGACAAAATCTAAAATTGAACTTAGAGAAATGTTAATCGGGATGTTTACGGTATAATAGAACGATCAATTGATAAAAATGGTGATGTTTAATAAGTTGCAGGTTTTGTGTGGAAAAGATGATCAATTCGCAAAGTGTTAATTCGTACGAAGTGATGATTTCATGTTGCAATATTTCAATTCGTACGAACTCTTAGAATAGTTTTGAAATCCAATTCGTACGAAGTGCTATTGTTTGTTGAATATATAATATGTTAGATACGAATTGATTATGGAACAATTCGTACGAACTGCTAGTGCTAAATGAGAAAATTTTGAAAATTTTATAATTGTTTTGATTTGTTTGTGAGGTGTAAAAAAAGAAGTCAAACTTCTCAAAGTTTCACAACACATGTTGTGTGTTAGACAAGAAGAAATTCCCAAGATTAGCACCGTTTGCTGATATTCTAGAGTTCATGGGCAAAATTCGAAAGACTAAAGCACTAACTCATTAGCACACTCCGTACAAGTCACATATCAAATACTTTTGGAATGCTGCCAAGTATTGGAAGCCGAGAAGACACTATATTCTGCGTTAAAAATTGACGATAAAGATTTTGAAGTCAAGATAACTGAAGCTGATGTCCGTAGAGTTTTAAGATTTAAAGACAAGAATCAGATCCGATCGGGTATCCAGAAAGAATGGTAAAAGGGTGTTTCTACTGTATGGGATATCGAGGATACGTTAACGCAACAACATGGAAGAAAGGGAATCTTGGGCGTCCGTATAAATTTTTCATTCATTCTCTAGTACACGCCTTGAGTCATAGAAAAGGTGGTTTCGATGACATTCAAGATTATTAGATGTGCATGGCCACGACATTAGTTTTGAACTTGCCTTTCAACTTTTCACATGTTATTTTTAATTAGTTCTGCAGTATCTAAGATTTGTGCAAATGCTGCTTGTTGATAAATTCAAGAATTTGAAGAAGGTTGATAGCGATATCATGCATTTGCAACATATGGATGATGATACTTTACAAAGATTGAACCAGTACTTGAGGCAAGCTACAGAACCAATCCCGAAACCGATGTTTGGTTCTATTGTCAAAAAAGATTATGTTGCACCTGAAGAAGGCAAATGGCGAAAAGCTACTAGTGGTGATGAAAAGGATGAGATAGTGTGACATTTGTGGTGATTCGATCATCTAACGATTTCGAACAAGTTATCAATCAATAAAATTTTGTGTTTTAATTATGAATTTTGTTGATTTATCATGACAACTGCACATATTCGATTTTTGCACGATTCCAAACTTTCAAACAACTTCTGGAAGTGAATTCGCAAACTGTTACGTAAACATAATCAGTTTAACGCGACATACACTCCAGAACAATGAAACAAGCTTAACATACCTTAAATAACCTTTACATAACTTAGAAATAAGTTTTGGAGGGTTCAGTATGGCAAAAACAAGCTTATGCAACTTCAGGGGCTATTTTGCAAATTCTGTGAAACTATGTCGTTACGCGTATTTCTTAATCCGGAACATGTACGCACATCCAAAAATTTTTGTAATCATTAAAATCTTGTATTTAGTGATTGGAATGCAAAAATATCATTCGTTGCGCATTTTCGGTCATTTGCGTGATTGTTACAAATTTTGTCGTAATTAACCGAAAACGACAACTGTACGACCAAACGGATCGACAACCAGGACATCTTTGGACATTTTCCAAGTTCCCTAAACTTTATCATTCTTATGGAGCTTAAAAATCAGGTCAACGGGTGTTGGGAGTGCCAAAATGCGATGAAACGTGTGCGGGGGCCTGTTATGCCAATTTTGGAAAGTGGCTGCCAGCAAGGGTGGATGCGGACCGCATCTATAAACCCAAGCGGTCTGCATGGGGTGCCCAGCATAGTAGATTTGTTGCAACAAGGTGGCAGCTTCTTTTTAACTCTCTTGGACACCAAGCAAATGAATTTGCCACCATTTAACCTGCAAGGGACATGGTAATAGGACCCTCCTTCATGACACCTCAAGGGACATGTGTATTGATCTCATGGCCTCAAGATTACTATTAATAGCTTGCATTTTTGGCGATGGATCCTTGCTCATTTCCTTCTTCTTCTTCTTCTTCTTCTTCTTCTTCTTCTTCTTGCTCTAAGTTGGAGTGTTACTACTTTTGTGGAGACCTCCCATCTGAGCATTCTTCTTCTTGGAGCTCTTCAAGTGTTCATCAACACAAGTAAGTGCTCTCTCCTTATCTTGTTTCATTTATTTTAGCTATTTCAAGCTAAAAGTCAAACAGTGTTTGACTTTCAGCTTTGACCATTAATTGGTCAAGATAAAGTCCAATTGTACTTTGCAACGTGATTGTAATCACGATGGTTATGATCCATAGCGATCATGCCTACTGATTACCACGTTTACTAGTTGTAGTGACGAGTCCAAGTTCTGGTCAATAATGCGCAAAGTGCGCATTATACGACAGAACTATTTTCGGGTATCAAAACACTTATGTTTTGATACCAAAACACTTTTATAACTTAGTTAGACATGTCAAAACATGTCTAGCTCGTCACTTTTAGTTTAGTGCTTATTTAGGGTCGTAAGTCGAGCGGTCTTGACCACCGCTTTGACTTTCGAATCCGACCCGTTTGGTTGATCTTAGGATCCGACCAAACAGCTATTTGTGACCATACTTATATAGGGAATAACCCTCTGAGGTTATACCTTACGGTCATGTCGATTGGTTAGTGTTATGCTATGTCGCTAGTTATGCCTTTATAAATGACTAAAACGCCCTTTTTGCGCATTAATCAACTTTAAGCATACGTAACCAACATTTTGATTTATACACTGATGTTATAACATAATCAAACATGTTTTGGCATATAGGACTTATCATAACATATATCTAACCATCCGATCACGCGTTTACACAAATGATTCGTTAAAGTAGCGTAAACTACCTTAACGAGTCATAATGGGTCAAAAGCACTTAGGAACCTTTTCAAATCAGAATGTAGACTTTGTTAAACCATTTCATATGAGTCCCAACACTCACTTGGTTTACAAGACCTCATTTTATCCGATCCGCTGATTAAAGTCCCGATATTTACACAATTATACGAATCTAGGACACGTTTGATTTCTCGGACTCTTGAGCTTTGTCGATCTTTGATACAAGGACACTTTTGCAATCACAAGTGAGTACATAGTTCCCCTCTTTTATTTTTTACAAATGTTTTGAGGTGACTCATATGTGCAAGTTGTTTTCAAGCTTTCAAATTACAAATGCTATGGTTTATATTTAACATGACGATTTCAATAATGTGAACGAACTTGTTGGTGTGTTGTATACATGACACGGATGACATTCATTAGCTTTGGCCAAGCCGAGTAAGTTATGGTACCATAGGACTGACAATCCCGTTACTAGGCTATTCACTGGAATTTGTTGGGTAGTTTGGGAACGACGGAAACTGTTTACTTTAACAAACCCTTAGGTGGTTTGTTATTGCAATTTAATACCCTTTGGTGGTATAGACGAGTCAACATAGGTTTGAATGTATTCACCAAAACGACCAAAAGTTTTCATAATTAAAACAAGGACAATGAACAATTGGTTTATGACACAAACAACGGACGATTGGTTTATAACAAGGACGATGAACAAATGGTTTATGACACGAACAATGGACGATTGGTTCATGACACGAACAATGAACGATTGGTTTTTGGTAAGTGGTTTAGATAACGGGACGTGTGTAATATGATAAAAGCATGATGGATATGCCGCTGGTACTTCCTATATATAAGTGTTTTTATCATGTTACATATGTGGCGTTATTCAAATCACTTGAAACAAAGGTTTTCAAATAAAGACACGCAACGATTTTCAATTAAAGATATAAACTATACAAGGTTTCTTTCAAGACGATTTACTGCTCGGATTTACAAAATAAATGTTTTGGTCAAGATTCATGGCTATAAGTCCTTTATAAACTATAACTAACTTGCTTTAGTTGGTTAGTTATCATTGCTATACCAAATACTTTTTGATAACAAGATTTTCAACAAACGACTCCAGTAGTCTGACGAGGTATTGCAATACATATTCATGGCCATGAATTTGACACACTCACAAAACCTATGTACTCGCCGACATATTTTTGCTGACTCGTTTTCACACATGTTTCAGGAACAAGGCTTGATGGTTTGATGCATGCTCACATAGGAATGGACGCGGACTCTAGTGCCTTGAAATAAGCAAGATAATAAATATGTTTGTTTAGTTTGTTTTTAATTCCAAGAGACAATGTAACGATGTTAATATTCAAATAAAATGAAACTTCAAATACCATGTGTTGTTGTAACAATATGTTAACGTGACTCCCCCACGTTTCCGCCGCGGTTTGTTGTTTTTATGCGGTCGAGATGTTACAGATAGAATGTTTGGAAGGGTTTGTTGAAAAACGAAGTCGTTGGTATGTTAAAGCTAAACCAGAAAAGAAGCATAGACGATCAAATAAGAAAGCAGCAAAGACTATTCTAATAGACGAACAAGAAGATGAGCCAGAGGTGAACATTGAAGACACACCAGAGGCGAATTTTGATACTGAGAATGTTGAAGTCGAAAACGTTGAAGCAGGGAATGTTGAAGGTGAAGATCATGGTGTTTTCTCTGCAACGTCTGATAAAGATGAGTCTAAAGATTCGACAGATGTTCGAGAAAGGCAGATTCGTGAAGAGATTGAGTTGGAGAAGTTAAAGAAGAAAGGTTTAGAGGATGATGTTTATGTTCCATAGGAGCATGAATCGGAGGAAGAGAGACCGAAAAAGAACGCTAGACGTGTGAAGCTAAAGCATGCGATGGTGAAGAAAACAACAGGAACGCCTGCAGCTAAAGCTCGAAGGGATTTAAGAAGAAACCAATGTCGGTACAAGTTGTACCTACTCCACCAACTTCACCAATACACACCACACCACATGTTTCTCCTACTATTATACAACCCTCACCCACTACATCACAACTACCTAAACAAACTACACCTCAAAGCCAAACTTCAGAACATGAATTTCATGAAGCCTTTGGAAAAATTCCCTTACCACCAGATCATTTTGCAGAAGGGATGTCTACCGATGCATTTGCAGATATGTTTAATGAATCTAAGATTGTTGAGTTGGAAAATCGAATCAAAGTGTTGGAAGATCATATTAAAGCTAAGAATGCTAAGAAGGAGGTGTTAGAGGCGAGAATAAAGTTTACTGAGAACGATCGGGAATACATGAAAGCTGTTATTGTGAGCTTGTGTACTGATAACGAGAGACTAAGGAAGGTTGTTAATGATTTGGAAAATGAACGAGCGTAAAGCAACATGAGATTTTATATGCTTCAGCGTGTGCTTACAAACAATTTGGGAATAGATTTTGCCGCTGAGTACAACCGCTTGGAAATACAAGAAGCGAAAGAAAGAGTTGAAGAAAGAGAAAGAAAGGCTGCAGCAGATTTAGCAGCGCAAGGCAAAGGTAAAGGTGTATCTGAAGGAATCACTGAACCGTTAACGATTGATCCGTTACCAACTGGTAAAGGTTCAAAGATTGTTGAAGAACCTGTGATGGGAATGATTGTGGTAGGCCAAGTAGTTGATATTGCTGATAATCGTATGTTACAGAGGATTGCTAAGCTACGGCATCTGAGAGCCGAACGTGCTAAAGCGTTAGAGGTTGAAAAAGATGATGAAGAAAACGCTGATGATGAATCAAAGAATGACGATCACAAGAAAGATGATTCATAAAAGAAAGACGATGATGACGATGATAATCAGGGAGGAGTTGGTATTACAGTAGAAACTGCAAAGTTCACTGGTGAGTTTGATTATGATGTGGTTCTAAATGATGAAGTTAATCTAGAGAATATTCAAGCTTAGGGGGAGCAGAAAGGGCCAACACAGACTGAACAAGCATCAGGAATCTTCACAACTACTCCTTATACAGCTGTTCCTGATAGCTACAAGTCAATGGTGCTGTAACACCCAAGAACGTCACAGCGGAAATACAAACGTAATGGTGACGGAAGTTGGTGCCCATAAATATCTTGTAGAACGATGCATTGTTAATGTTGGACATATAACTTAATTGAAACATAGTTTTTAAAACATAAAGTTTAAAAGTACGTCACAAGCACATCACAGTTAAGTTGTTTTGATCCTTATGGATCTTATTACATAGGTCCTAAAGTTTTAAAAGTTTGTCCAAAACATTTTCAAAACAACCATGCATCAACTAGCACAAGATACCCCATAATTCCCGAAGCCATGCTCAAGTACCTAAAGAACACATTAAAATCAAGTGTCAACACAAAGGAGGGTGAGTTCACGTATAATCCAAATTATAATTAATTTGATCCAAGGAAAACTTTCATATTATGTGTTTATAAATAAAACATCCATATAAATTTTAGAAAGTCTATTTAATTTCCTTTATAAAAAAAATTCAAGGGTCAGTCATCACCAGCGTTTCCTAAACCATAGTGATATCCCCGACTTGTTCCCAAGGTTTACACATATTAAATTAATAGCATCAAGTGTTCAGATTCGTAAGTTTGCAAGACATTACGAGCTACATATTAACAATAAAGACATAATCAACACTAGACAATAACAGAATATAAATTCGTCGCTTGACTTGACGCGGAGCTACCGGTCACGACGGGGTTGTCAACCTGATAGATCTATCAACAATTCCACGCATATCTATATTAATGATTAAATGGCTAAGTTCAGCTAAGTGCCCGCAATGGGTCACACAAGGTGCCAACCTTATGAACAATATATATATCTTACTAAAATGATAAATTTAATATAACATGTTGTACGAATCCCCGACGTCCCCACCGAAACGTAAGCCTAAAACGATACTTACTCCCTTGAGACAGAGCAAATTCGTTACAACTTTTGATTTAAGCAATTTTAAATCTACACGCTCGTTTTCTCTAAAAAACCGTAATAACACCCGTTTCTCCCCGAAACATATATTCATTTTTATCCAAAATCCGTTTCTCCCCGAAACATATATATATCAAAACTATATATTTTCCATGAAAATATATATATAGTTTAATCAAAGGTGTATACTTTCCCTTTTAAAGTGTGTTCTTCCCCCAAAACAGTTATAAAAACAGTAAAAAGGGGGGTTTAGTGATACTCACCTTTGGGTGCGTATTATAAATAGCGCAATCCCACAATTGTTTCTACACATCCTAATATACGTAGGAATGATTCATCAAACAATATATCACAAAATTCCTAAGTTTCTCCAAATCTTGGAGTTTTCGCATAACTTTGAGATTTTCTCGAAAAGTCATTATTTTTTATTATGTTGGCATTTTAATATATATATGAGTTCATATATATCTTTTAAAATTTTGCGACTTGAATGATTTTATTGGTGACCCTTAGTATGTTATATTCGTTAACACTCCCGTTTATACGTACTATATATCTACGATTTGTGTGTCGTAATATAGATACATAAACGTACACAAATATTCAATATCATAACATGCGAAAACTTGTTAACTTTTACATTTTATCATTTTTAAAGCATGCATATATGAAATAACTTATCAAGTTAACCTATGTATCAATTTTCATGCTCGACAACAAAATTACACATTTAACGCAAATTTCACCGATTTTAGCGCTTTAAACACACAAGTGTACATGCATAGTCTAAATTCCCGCTATCATGTCAACACTTTTCATATTATCATATACACATATTTAAATCACATAAAACATTCTAACACATAAGGTTCACCTATGAACAACCCATTCTAGTGTTTATTGAAAAATGCGTATTTTAGCGATTCGGTAACGTTTTCGGGCGTCAGAAGTCACGTATGACTAACCAAACACCAAATAAACTTAATATAAGTTAAAATAATTATATTTATATCAAAAATATCAGTTTAGTTACTGATCTAAAACAATTTCGTAAAAATCTCTTAAAAAGGCGATTTTTACCATTTTCACCGAATAGTTTTGCGTCAAAACGTTACTATAACCATCCCGGATCGAAACGACTTAATATTTTTACACAATACATTTTATTTAATGATTAAAATGTTGATTATAATCAGATTGGTGCAGTTTATGTTTAAGCCATATAAATCATGCGATTTCACGTATTTTACAACTCTTTAAGCATAATGTACTACATGCAAAGCCAGTAAACTTTATGACAAGTTTCATACCACTTTAGCACATCAAAAAACCTTAATTTTAAGGTTTATAATCTGATATAAAACCATTTTTATCATAACATAATTTATTCATCATTTTATGTTCATACATCATCATATATGTTTAGGTACAAGCATCTAATGTATCCATAACACATCATTTTCAACTTGCATGAACTTAAATGCATCTAGACATACATTTATTTCATGTTCATATAATCCAAGAACATCATAACCTTCATATCATCATCATCTAATCATGTTTACATAAATACAAAATATGCTTCTTATTTATGAACATATGACAAAACCCACATGCATGCATATATACATATATACATACATGGCTACATATATACACATATATGATTCCAAAATTTCACTTTACGTAACATTCTTTTCAAATCACATAGCTTTCATATAAAAAAATTTAAACATGCATGCATCAAACCTCATGAACATCATCAATCAAAATCATTCAAAGCTAAAACTCAATCTCATACACACATGTATACATACTCACGGCCACATGAACAAACACATACACCTCCATTTTTATTTCATACAAAAACCCATTTGTTATTGTATTTAAGTTAGTGAATCATCCAAGAACAAGAGAAACCCATTTACTATCATCTTTACCAACAAGAATCAAGAACATTTTTAAAAGATATGATTTTATACCTTCAAGATTCTTGTGGGTTTTTTATTAAGATGATGAGATGAAGCTTGGTTCTTGCTTGGAACTTCTTAGTAACACCTTTAAATCTTCAAAGATACTTGAAAAGAAGTTGTATGAACATGGATCTTAAAGAAAAAAAGTTGCATTTTTGAATGTGAATGTTGTAAGAGGGGTGTTCGGCCGAGCTTATTTGTGTGTGAGAGAGAGAGTTTTTGACTTGAATTTTGTGTCTTGGAATTATGGAAGATATGCAAAAGGTTAATCATTACTTGCATCTTCCAATGCCCACAAGTGTCAAGAGAGAGGAGAGAGGGTGTGATATATGGCTGCCATATACCCCCTACACACATACCACGTATACATACATATATTACATATATATAAATCAAACACTAGTATTTTACTAGGTACCGGGTATTTTATCTAGGGTTTTAATTGTGTTTTAACGCGTTTTAAATTATTTTTAACGCTCTATAATTATAAACTCACCAAAATATTACTGATCAATATTTTATTTGCCTTGACTGGCTACGTTGTCGGTATTTGGCCGTATGCGCGCTGTGTGGCGCAGTACGCGCTTAAATTCGCAAAATAGGGATTTTAAGCGTTTTAATTTATTTTTATCATTTTATAGAAATAAAATCGCCAATGTATTATTGAAATAATTATCAGTTGCCTTAACCGGCTGTGTTGACAGTATTTTGTCAGATACGCGTAGTATTGCGCAGTACGCGCTTAAACTCGAAAAATGGAGTTTCTTAGCGTTTTAAATTATTTTTCCTCACGAATATGATAAAATATACTATTTTAATCATAACGGACTATTTTTAGGATTTAACATTAATCAGGCGGTCACCGACGTTCTTTTCGCAATTTAACCGTTACGCGATAAGCGTTTATCTTAAAATTGCCAACATAATTTTTATAAAACTTTTGATTTACCAACACATAAAATACCATATATAAACATCATAAATAATCAAATACTTTTTTTATTTATTCATGACGCGTGTTACATTTTTACGGTACAACCTAAATAGCCGGGTGTCACAGTCTCCCCCTATTTAAGGAATTTCGTCCCCGAATTTCTTACACTACAGGTTTCCATTTCGATCTAGACTTAAAGAGATGCAGATATTTCCGTTGCATCTGGTCCTGTCCTTCCCATGTGAACTCGGGTCCACGCATGGAATTCCAACGAACCTTGACCAAGTTAATCCGACTCCTCCTAAGCTTCTGAATCTTCTCATCCAGAACTTCTATCGGTTCTTCGGTAAATCTCAGTTTATCGTCTACTTGAACCTCATCAGGGGTATGATTAGTGTCTCATCCGACAGACACTTTCTCAAGTTGGAAACATGAAACACGTCATGAACTCCACTCAATTCCTGTGGCAGCTTAAGCCTATACACGATTGATCCAACTCGAGAGAGGACTTCGAAAGGACCTATATAATGTGGGCTAAGCTTTCCCCCTTTCCCAAACCTATGAACACCTTTCCAAGGTGACACTTTCAGCAGAACACGATCTCCGACTTGAAACTGCAACGGTTAACTTCGGTTGTCTGCGTAACTCTTCTGTCGATCGGCGGCAACTTTTAACCTTTCCTTGATCTGGACAACCTTCTTTGTGGTTTCCTGGATAAGCTCAGGTTCGGTTAGTTTCCTTTTGCCAACTTCAACCCAACAAAGGGGTGATCGACACTTTCATCCGTACAAAGCTTCAAACGGAGCGGCTTAGTACTTGGTGGTAACTATTGTTGTAAGAAAACTCGGCTAATGGTAGATGAGTATCCCAACTTCCACCGAAATCAATCACACACGCTCTCAGCATATCTTCTAGCGTCTGAATGGTTCTCTCACTCTGACCATTCGTTTGAGGATAATATGTTACTCATGTCCAAACGAGAACCCAGCGACTCTTGAAGAGATCGCCAAAATTTGGAGTCAAATCGTCCATCTCTATCAGAGATAATTATCACAGGCACTCCATGTCGGGATACAATCTCGTTGAGGTATCACTGTGATATCTTTTCCGTCTTGTCTGTTTCCTTAACGGGCAAGAAATGAGCAGACTTCGTCAATTGATCCACAATTACCCATATGGTGTCATGTCCACATGACGTACGAGGTAATTTGGTGATAAAGTCCATAGCAAGATGCTCCCACTTCCACTTAGGGATCTCTATTTGCTGCAGAAGCCTAGACGGCTTCTGATGCTCAGCATTAACCTTTGAGCACGTCAGACATTTACTCACATACACCGCAATATCTTTCTTCATATTCGGCCACCAATACAATTCCTTAATATCCTGATACATCTTGGTAGAACCTAGGTGAATTCAGTATCAAGACTTATGAGCTTCGTTCATAACCAGTTCACGTAGGTTACCTCTGAGCGGAACCCAAATCCGGTTCATGAAGTACATCACTTCATCCGCTTTTGGTATCAGTTCACATTCCAAACCTCTCAAACCTTCTCTATTCAGATTATCATCTCTCAAAGCTTCTCGCTATGCACCGTGAATTTGATCGGTCAAACTCGTCTGTATGGTTAAACCCAAAGCACGATCGCGCATAGGCTTTTCTCGCTCTTTCCTACTGCGCGCATCAGCAACAACATTGGCCTTCCCTGGGTGATAGCGAATATCACTCATAATCATTGAGTAATTCCACCCATCGCCGTTGCCTCATTTTGAGTTCCTTCTGATTAAACACATGCTGGAGACTCTTATGGTCTGTGTAAATCGTACACTTCGTGCCATACAGATAATGTCTCCAAATCTTCAAGGCAAACACAACAACTCCTAACTCCAAATCATGAGTTGTGTAGTTTTTCTCGTGCACTTTCAGTTGTCTGGATGCATAGGCTATCAATTTGTCCTTCTGCATAAGCACGTAACCAAGGTCCAAACGTGACGCATCGCAGTATACAACAAAACCATCATTTCCCTTAGGTAGGGAAAGAATAGGTGCACTACACAACTTCTCCTTCAGTATCCGAAAAGCTTTCTCTTGCTTCTCTATCCAATCAAACTTCTTGTCCTTCTGATTTAATAGCGTCAATGGCTGCGCTATTCTGGAAAAAATCTCAATGAATTTTCTGTAATACCCAGCAAGTCCTAAGAATTGTCGTACTTCTGACGGAGTCCTTGGCACTTCCCAATTCTTAATCGCCTCTATCTTCGACGGATCCACATGTATACCTTTCTCATTTATGACGTGACCGAGGAAATGAACCTCTCGAATCCAGAACTCACATTTAGAGAACTTGGCATACAACTTCTTTTTCTTCAACAACTCCCAAACAATCTTCAGATGTTGCTCATGATCTTCTTTGGTTCGTGAATAGATAAGTATATCGTCAATGAATACTATCACGAATTTATTCAAATAGGGTTTGCATACCCTGTTCATGAGATCCATGAACACTGCAGGCGCATTAGTTAAGCTACAAGGCATGACTAAGAACTCACAATGGCCATAACGTGTTCTAAAAGCTGTCTTTGGAACATCCTCGTCAACAACCTTCAATTGATGATATCCCGAACGCAAATCAATCTTCGAGTATTAGCTGGATCCTTGCAATTGATCAAACAGGTTATCTAGTCCTGGTAGCGGGTACCGATTCTTGATAGTTAGCTTGTTCAGCTCCCGATAATCTATGTACATCCTAAAGGAACCATCGTTGTTCTTCACAAATAAAACAGGTGCTCGCCAAGGCGAAAAGCTTGGGCGAATGAAACCTTTGTCTAGAAGCACTTGAAGCTGATTTGAAAAATTTTTCATTTCCGAAGGCACTAATCTATAAGGAGATTTTGCAATCGGTGCAGCACCAGGAACATGATTAATTCTAAACCCGATCTGTCTCGCAGGGGCAATTAAGGTAAGTCTTCGGGAAAAACTTTCGGATAATCACGAACTATAGGAATTTCTTCGATCTTCCTACCTTCAATCTTGGTATCAACCATGTTAAATAAGAATGCAGGATAACCCTTACGCAACAACTTGTGCATCTTCATACCACTAACGATTCTTGATTTCCGATCTGATCGATCTCCACGAATTACTAACGCTTCACCACCAGGACGGGGTATACACACTAATTTCTTTGAACAAACAATCTCAGCTCCGTTCTTGGATAGCCAATCCATTCCAACAACTACATCGAAACTACCGAGCTCCACTGGTAACAAATCGATACTAAAACTATGATCACATAACCGAATACTACAACCACAAATGACTTCGCTAGTTTCTATCAGTTTACCATTGCTAATTTGATTGAATACTTTTGTCTAGTTTACTTGCTTGAGAACACAGAAAATGTTCAAAGTTTTTTGAAACAAAACAAGTGTCATCACCAGTATCAAATAGTACGAACGCATAATGGTTATTGATTAAGAACGTACCGGTAACCACTACAGGATCATCACGCGATTTCCCATCGTTTAGCTCAAATGCTCTGTCTCTAGTACACTGATTCTTCAACAATGGACAATTTCGCTTGATATGTCCTTGCTCTCCACATTCGAAGCAACCTTCAAGCTTGACTCCATCTACGATGCTTTTAGCATAGCACTCACGCGTCGCGTGTCCAGATCGACCGCACCTAGCACATTTTCTCTGCTCATCTCCATGAGTCCTCTTCACTGAACCACTGCTGTCATCCCTAGCATTATCCTTTCCTGAAACACTGGTGTTAGCCACAAATGCTTTTCCCGAACTGCGCTTCCAATCATGCCTATCATCGGAATCCTTCCTCGAGCTTTCAGATTTTCGCTTCCGCGAACCTTCTGACCTACGTTCGAAACGTTCATGTCGATCGGGTTTCCTGTCCGCAGCATCCTTCACTGATGATTTCCCGGTCTCATCCTTCTTGTTAAGATTACTCCTACGAACGGCATCATCGGTCAGTGATTTTGCCAAAGAAGTAGCTTCCAGATAGGTAGTGGGTTTTGTTGATTTGACCATACTGCGGATCTGTGGCGCTAAACCCCAAATATACCTTTCTATCTTAACGTACTCGGGAGTGACCATCCGAGGAACCAACCTAGCCAGATCATTGAACCGAGTCGTGTAAGCTCTAACATTCAAGCCTTCCATGGTTAGATTCTAGAAATCAGTCTCAATTTTCTACAGCTCACTACGCGGGCAGGATTCCTTAAGAAGCATCTCTTTCAGTTTGTTCCAGGTAAGACCATTGGCAACGTCTTCTCCCAAAAACTGAAATTGAGTGTTCCACCAGGATAAAGCTTCTTCAAGAAATGAACACGAAGCATACCTAACTCTCTAATCAGCGGCACAACCACTGATAGCTAATACAGACTCCATCTTCTCGATCCATCTAACGATATCAAGGGGTCCTTCAGCACCGGTAAATGATTTGAGGTTACAACCCTGGAATGTTTTGTACGTACATCCGTGCACTGTTCACAAGGTTAATGAAAATCAAGATTACTCTTAGATTATATCATAACATATGAAACTACAAAAGCTTTTCCAATCATTACACTACCTTGAGGGACTCCAATTGGCGTTCCACCGAAAGCAGGTGCATCACCACGTCCACGTCCTCGTCCCATCGTCTGGTTTGCCTCGCGCTGTTCCATGGCGGTATTGACGTGTTGAGCGATAAGCTGCGCTAACTCCTCAGGTGTGGTAGGAAATCCAGTACCGTCAGTAGAGGGACCTTGTCTCGATTTTGGTGGCATATTGTCATTTCTATTATTGGAATGATAATAACAACGTAAGACAATAATTAAATAATCAATCATTAAGTTATAGTGGACTAAACAATACACACGCATCCACATAATAATGAGAATAATTTAACCAAAAACCCTTATCATGGATATTTATCACAGAAATACAAGGCTTGTTCTTAGTACAAAGACTAATTAAAATTTGGTATGTCAACATCATCACCAATAACAAGTCTACATGAAATTTCCTCCTAAATACCAAAATGATTTGGCATGCAAGACATAATAGGGTTACTAAAAGAGAAATACAACAAACACAACAATAACGAAGAACTTCAATCCCACGAACTCCAGAAGCTTCCTAACCAGCTCCTCAAGCTCCACTATCCTCCGGTGCATCTGATCCATAGCACTGTCATCCAAATCCTTAAGCTCATCATACCAATCCATCTGACCCTCAAAATCCTTCACCTTCCCCTTGGTCATCTCTAGATCTCCGCGAATAGCACCCATCGGACGATCGCAGTGACAACACCGGTCAATCCATACTCCTTTCTGCTTCTTCGAAGCAGGCTCCATGGCAGCTCTAGAGGTTGAGGCAATGTCTCCTGCAGGTCGAGTTCTCTTCCTATGGCGGTAATAGATAGCATAGGTGCAGTGGAGACTCGTGACTCGGGCGGCTGTACAAACGACTCTGACGTAACAGGCGGAGGGATCTCGGGTGTAGGCTCAACAGTGGGAATGGGCGGGACTACCGGTAGCTCTAATTGATGAACCGTAACAGTAGTGGCGTCCACCACTGGAGCTATCCCAAAGGATCCTCCAATCAACGGAGTACCTCTACCCAGCCCATCAACAATAGGCACTGTGCCGGATGACTGTCCGATCTCGAAAACCGAGGGTGTAAAAGAGTCATCATCGTCAATCTAGCCATTACTAGTATAGGCGTAACGGGGGTCGACCTGGCTGGCGAATGCAGCAGGGCCAACATAGAATGACGAGGCAAACTCGACCATGTTACCGATCTGAGGGGTTGTGAGGGGTATCTCTAGGAAAACGGATCTAGGTGAAGTCTCGATTTCTAGCTCGCTACCTGAGTCATGAATCTCGATGACCTCGTGCTCGTGTGATATCTGTGACATATATAACCGTACAAAGTAAGTGTGTGTTCAAATGAAAAATAACATATAATGCCCAAATAAACATATCAACACGTATGCACATAAACACACAATGGTTTTCATACATGATTAAATTCCATGTTTATTTAAAATTTTTGGCTTCGCGAATTTTGGGACTTAATCTCAAAATTTCGTCGGTTGAAGTCTAGAGTTTTCCCTCGAAAACATCTAGTTCACTAAAACCATAGGCTCTGATACCAACTTCTGTAACACCCCAAGAACGTCGCAGTGGAAATACAAACGTAATGGTTACGGAAGTTGGTTCCCATAAATTTCTTTCCGAATAATGCATTGTTAATGTTGGACATATAACTTAATTAAAACACATTTTTAAAACATAAAGTTTAAAAGTACGTCACAACCACATCAAAGTTAAATTGTTTTGATCCTTATGGATCTTATTACATAGGTCCCAAAGTTTTAAAAGTTTGTCCAAAACATTTTCAAAACAAACATGCATCAACAACCACAAGATACGCCATAATTCCCGAAGCCATTTTCAAAAGGTTAATCATTACTTGCATCTTCCAATGCCCACAAGTGTCAAGAGAGAGGAGAGAGGGTGTGATATATGGTTGCCATATACCCCCAACACACACATACCTTGTATACATACATATATTACATATATATAGATCAAACACTGGTATTTTACTGGGTACCGGCTATTTTATCTAGCGTTTTAATTGCGTTTTAACGCGTTTTAAATTATTTTTAACGCTCTATAAAAATAAACTCACCAAAATATTACTGATCAATATTTTATTTGCCTGGACCGGCTACGTTGTCGGTATCTGGCAGTATGCGCGCTGTGTTGCGTAGTACGCGCTTACATTCGCAAAATAGGGATTTTAAGCGATTTAATTTATTTTTATGCCAAATTATTACTGAAATAATTATCAGTTGTCTTAACCGGATTTGGTGACAGTATTTTGTCAGATGCGCGCAGTATCGCGCAGTACGCGCTTAAACTCGAAAAATGGAGTTTCTTAGCGTTTTAAATTAATTTTCCTCACGAATATGATTAAATATATTATTTTAATCAGAACAGACTATTTTTAGGATTATAACATTAATCGGGCGTTCACCGATGTTGGTTTCGCATTTTAACCGTTACGCGATAAGCGTTTATCTTAAAATTGCCAACATAAATTTTATCAAACTTTGGATTTATCAACACATCAACTACCATATATAAACAACATAAATAATCAAATACGGCCTTTTATTCATTCATGACATGTGTTATATTTGTACGGTGCAGCCTAAGCAGCCGGGTGTCACAGGTGCTAATGCTAGAACACAACGTGGAGGAAGGAGAGTAAGTTCATGGTTATACGAAGGAAGAATTGGCTATTCTGTTAGGAACTGATGATGATTCGTTCGAGTTTGATTTTGAGGAAGAATTGGTGTACATAAGCACGTCTAAGCCAAACGGTTATGTATATAAACATGTGCCTGAAGTAGATAACTACGATAAGGTGGTAATCAAAGATGCCTCAGATGATGGTGAGAAATACTATGCTGCTGGTACAGATAGTTTTCCTACTTTTGAAATAATAATAAGCCAAGCAAACCAAGATATGTTAAAGAGAAAGATATATGAAGTGGTTAAAGATGGAAGTATTCTAAGGCGAATGTCTAAGGATAAAATTGCTGAAGCAAAGAAAGCATGGTTCAGGGAGTTGCCAAAGGAAAGGAAGTTCAAACGACCACTGACGTTTTTCACACGAGATAAAGACAAATCTTTGGGCGATATATTGAGCTGGGGATGGATTAGAGAGCTGGATATGTGTGCTATCAAGCATGAATTCGAAGTTCAATACTTTCGATACTTTAGTGATCTGAAGATTACCATATTGGGATGTGGGAGAGTTGGTACAGACAAAGAACATTAGTTATCAGATGAAATTCCACGATCAACGGCTATGGAAAGTGATCAAGTATGAAGCAACTAATGGTTTTAATCACTGGAAACCTTTCACTCTGAAGCGCAAAATCAAGATAAATAAGGTGAGGCAAGAACAAGGATATTACTTTAGTGATGAAACGTCCAAAAGTTATGAAGAGCATGCCACTGTTGTGGATTGAACAAGATTTTCATACATGCTTTCAATGGTAGTAGATCCTGAAACTTGTGAAGCGGTGATAGTATTACGAACTGATGATAATTGGGATATCACGACAGAAATGATTGAAAGAAAGAGAATCTGGGGTTTGTGGAGAACTATCAGGATACTAGACCCGATGTGGCTAGTAAATTGCTCGAAGGTGATGTGAAATGCTTATTCTTCAACAAAATTTGCTACAACAAGCGAGAGGAGACACAAGCGAAGCAATACCAAGGTATAGTCAATATTTGCTTTGCACATGGTATTAATTCAAGATGTATGTGGGAATCGAAGTGGAGAGAGCTTGAACGTGAAGAATTTCTGAAAGAAGAAAAAAGATTGGAAGCTATAAAAGAAAAAGGAAAAGCGGCGCATCTCAGGAGGTTCCAGTTCATGAAGTGGGCGCCTCCAACTGATCAAACACCGATACCATCTCAAGAGAGACGTAAGAAGTCGTATAAGAATTTCTTTGGGCGATAACGTTACATTTGAAGATTTAAAGTTTTTGAAGACTGACAAAGACTACGACAACATCCAAAGGGGAGTCTGTTGATGCACGATGTCTATTGTCTGCATCTTAGGTCTAATTTGATTGTACAGGGTTAGTAGTGTCAAATGTTAAAGTTATGGTGAGTTTGTAAACCACTTCGTACGAACTGTCCAATTCGTACGAAAGGGAACACTTCGTAAGAATTAATAGTTTGGTGCGAAGTGGTAGGTCCATATATATCTGTGTTGGGTCTTTCATTGTAACAGTTTTTGCGAAGCAGACGGCGAAGCTCTGCTGGATTTCAGACTGATTGTAAACGTTTACCTACGGAATGAATTCAATGTTTAAACAATAATTCTTGTGTATAGTAACTATTTCATATAAATTCCGCATATATGGACTAGAAACAAATCTAGGAACCTTTGTTAAGGAGGAAACGGTCCTACAATTCAAAGTA
This sequence comes from Scalesia atractyloides, assembly GCA_947069175.1. Classification (NCBI taxonomy): domain Eukaryota; kingdom Viridiplantae; phylum Streptophyta; class Magnoliopsida; order Asterales; family Asteraceae; genus Scalesia; species Scalesia atractyloides. The sequence continues at coordinate 52,060,721 of CAMTDV010000006.1, read as the reverse complement.
TGGAGATTGGTTAAGTTGCCTACAGGAAAGAAAGCGCTTGGGACTAGATGGGTTTATCGAAACAAAAGAAATGATAGTGGAGTGATTGTCAGAAACAAAGTAAGACTGGTGGTGTAAGGTTTTAGACAGATTGATGGGCTTGGCTGTGATGGAGTGTATGCCCTTGTAGCTAGATTAGAAGCCATTCGAATTTTTCTTGCCTACACAACATTCAAAGGGTTTACATTTTATCAGATGGATGTAAAGACGATGTTTCTGTATGGCAAAGTAAAAGAGGAAATACATGTTGGTCAGCCACCAATCCACGATATCTAGGGCATGTCTACAGGCTTGACAAGGCATTGCATCAAGCACCCCGTGCATGGTATGCTACTTTGACTGAGCACTTGCTCGCGAATGGATACACTCGTGGAATCATTGATCATACCCTATTCATTCGCAAAGTGGGAGAAGACTAGATTCTAGTGCAAATATATGTGGATGATATCATCTTCGGGTCCACAAGCGACGCACTGTGCAGATAATTTGAGGGTGTTATGAAGAAAAAGTTTGAGATGAGCGCTTTGGGAGAAATCATTGTCTTTTTGGGATTGCAAGTCCGTCAGGACTCCAAGGTATGTTGATCCATCAACGAAAATACATGGATGATATTCTTGCAAAATTCGTTCTTCAAGATGCCAAACCTGCAAACACTCATATGGCAGAGAGACCGGTTCTCACTAAGGATCTGGAAGGAGAAGCTGTTGAAGAAACATTGTACCGGTCCATGATTGGGTCCTTAATGTATTTGACCGCCAGCAGACCGAATATTATGTTCGACGTGTGTCGTGTGCACATTATCAGACTAATCCTAAACTCTCTCACTTAAGTGCTGTAAAAAGAATCTTTAGATATCTTAAGGGCAAGTCTAGACCTAGGCTTTGGTATCGAGAGACTCTCCATTTGATTTATGTGCTTTTTCTAGATAGTAGTTTTGGAGGTGTAGGCAGGCATATGAAGTCCACATCAGCTAGTTGCCAATACGTGGGAGATAGACTCATCTCTTGGCAATGCAAGAAGCAGCAGACTATGTCATTATCAACTGCAGAGGTTAAGTATGTAGCTGCTTCAGCTTGTTGTTCTCAAGTGATATGGATCCAACAACAACTGGCGGATTACGGTTTGAATTTTTCTCAGATTGTGACAATGACGCAGCAATCCAAATAGTGAAAAATCCTGTGTATTTTTTGAAAACTAAGCACATTGCCATAAAAATTCACTTTATTCGTGACTCGTACAATCAGGGACTGATTTCAATGGAACAGATTTACACTGAAGACAATGCCGTGTATCTGTTCACAAAGCCAGTTGATCGAGCACGCTTTAATGCACTTCTTAAACTGCTCAAAATGGTCCAATTCGAGGAGTGAACTTGGTCACACAAAATAATTTTTCTTCGTTTGTATATAAATTTATTTCTTAAAATTGTTTTTTCGTTTATTCTTTTTGTTTTCAATTTTTAGAAAAAAATTATGAGGATGTAGTCCCTCAGAAAAATACAAAACATTGAAAAAATGCAGAAAAATACAAAAAATGGAAAATTCAGAAAATTACAAAAATAGTTTTTGGTGAGCTTTTTGGTGTGACGTGGGAAATGAAATGAATTTTCACGATGTGGATTAAGGCTGACTCATGTAAGACCAGTATTGAAATGGTCTGACTCTAGAGCGATATGTTGGTAGGCTTAATCCCGATGGCTAAAAACTTTTGCTGGTACTATGTAGAATCTAAAAACCAATGTGACCTCAGTATAAAACGTCACTTGGAACTAGTTCATTTCTATTTGAATGCTTGTGTGATGTCCCGATACACACAATTTTGGTCTAGTTCTGAAACCTTTTCTAACACACTCGTGTATTTCCTTTGTTTTGCGTGAGCAAAGACCATGAGGTGCTAGGCAATGTCAGCTTCTGCTGCATCCAGAAACACGCTGACCTAGCTGTATGTTGTTGTGCAATAGATCAAAATACACCCAAAGAGGCCCTCTAGTGCTCAAAAGAAACCCCAAACCTATATCAAATGGGAAAATCCATTTGATCTATATAGTATATCCATATCTCTACATATGATCTATTCTATTCTCTTCTCAACCAAATCCTAGTTAAGGTTTCAGAATTCTAGAACAGACTTGTGAAAATATGTGGTAGGTGAAAGTCCAGGATCCGATGGTTCTAGACGGAAGGTTTGGTAATAGTACTAATCCGATAGAATGGAGTAGAAACAAAATATGCAGAAGTTTCATTCATTCATACCGAAAGAGTATACATCTTATCAAACTAGCAAAATTATTGAGAAATTTCACCAGCGTTTCTCCTCCGGGAACTCCAAAACTGATAAAACAATGAACACACGACCCAATTTATAGACACGTTTTACCTTCGTGTGAAGTGAGGAAATTACTTTCGTACGAAGTGAATTATCTTTGTACAAACTAAATTACCTTTGTACGAAGTGATCACTTTGCACGAATTGACACATAAGCACCTCTCACATTCGTACTTGGGTCGTGTGTTCGTATCTAGTCTATACAATATTCAACATACGCTCTATCTATTCTATTCGTACAGTGATGGATATAAAATGCATCAACAGTAAGGAAACTACTTGCATGAAAGAGTGTACTGATCATAGCTCTAGGAGTTTATTGCAATTCGCTTAAGTGATCATGTCTAATATACCAAAACATGATAAATCTGTTACCAACTGTCATAGGGAAAAGGCCCAAGGAAATAAGTTTAAGTGGACAAACATACTAGCAGTCACTCGGATCACCCAAAGTAGATTAGTGTTCATAAATGTAGTCTGGCCCGAAACACCGTGATTTGATCCCGTAGACAATGGCTTGCAAGCAGTTGTGTGTATATATGTTTATTATTATATTATTCTATTAGTGTAATTCGGTTAAAGTGGCCTCGTTAAAGAATTGAAACAGACGGTTTTTCTACATAAATTGTCTGCTTAAATGGTGTTATGGGTTTCGAGATTTGAGCTGGGCCCACCACACACTTGGTAGGACCCACAAAATCTTAACAGGGGGTGATCATTACTAGGCCCACCGCACACTTGGTGGGCCCATGGTTTTATTAATAAAGGGTTTGATGGCTGTTCATGTCAACTATCTTCTTATATTCAAAATTCGAATTACACACACATTCATTCTCTCAAAATCACCTTGGTCATCAAATTCATTCTGGTTATATTTAAGAAAATTAAAAATGTCAAAGGCAAAGAATAAAGGTGGGTTATTGATTTAATGTTGTGCTATTGAACTAATGCCTTGTGAATTAGGGTTTATTGAACATCTAGAAAAATCTGATGGTGGTTGATGGAATAAGGTTTGAAATAGTTGAATAAAATGGAGGAATCTAGTTACAGGTTGCTAGGAGTTGAACTGGACCTGAAATTCTGGCCGGATCAGCATCAGTGGCCGGAGAGGCAACCAGTACGGCGACGCGTGAAATTCACGTGTCGAAAATAGTCGCACACAAAATAACTTGACCTTAATACCCTCGCACACCTAGTGGATTACCAGATTTGCCCTCCGCACACCTGGTTATTACCAGTGTGCCATCAGAGGGTGTGCGGGAAAGAGTGTGTGAGACGATATGTTAAAGTGTTTTGACTGATATACCCCTCGCACTCCAGAATGTTGACCGCCTTACCCTTCCACACCGGCTTATTACCAGTGTGCCACTATAGGAGTGTGCGGTTTGACTTTGTTGACCAGAAGGGGTGTACGATTGACCTGATTGACCAAACAAGTGTGTCCGATCTACTACGGATTTACAGAATTGTCCTTAGTACATTGCGACAGATGACCAAATTAACCCTGCCCAATGGTGTCTGGTCCGCACACTCTTGTGTGGACCGCACACCTATTGTGTTCGGGTCGGTTATTAGTGGTTGGGCATGTTTTTATTCCTTTGGATCTAGAATCTAGTTAAAAATGATTTGAGATTGTTTTTCTTTTAAAACTTATATAATCAGTTAAATTGTTTTTAACCCAAAATTATTTTTAAAGGTTGACCAAGGACACAAGTTTTGACCAGGTTGACAGTCAAACTTGAGAATTTCTAGTTTTGATGTTTATTGTACTCGTCTAAGTTGACCCATTTGGTGCAGATACGGGAAAGCCAGTAGCTGATAAATCCATACAGATTCCCAAGTTCGAGAAAAGTATGAACATTTCCTACTTTCTAATAGAACCTCCAAAGGGTCATGAAGAGTTTAAGTTGATGATTGTGGGACTGAATACATGCCGTTTGGCACACGCTTTACGAGAAAATCCCATTATATGTGAAGACTTGATTAGGGATTTCTGGAATAATGCCTCGGCTCAGAAGACGGATTCCGTGATTCGGTCAAAGATTCAGAATAAAGAGATTCTCATCACTCAACAAACAATCAAAGAAGTTCTACTTTTCGGAGATGCTGCTGATGATCTTGTGGAATTCGAAAAGGAAAAGATTATACGGGTTTTGACAAAAATGAGTTATGAAGGGACGTATCCTCCTGCGATAAAGAAACCGCTTCATCTGTAACAGAGGTTTTTGGCTTACGTGTATTTGGTCTGCATCAAGGGAAACAAGAGTGGAATTGATACTCTTACAATCAAATAAACTTCAGGAGTAGTCACTTTAGTTGAAGGATGGAAGTTTAACTACTCTAGGTGTGTGTTTGATGACATGTTGGCAAATGTGAAGATGATCAACATGAAGTATTGGTTTAAATTCCCAAGATTTCTTCAGATGATTCTGGAAGTTAAATATCTGTTACTACAGCAGACTGTCAACATCTATGACACCAAGATGATGAACCACATGGTTTTCAGTCTGTTAAAGCAACTTAGGAAAGATGTTCAGGTGCAGTATCAAAACAAGAAGCCGTTGGAGAAATTTGGTGCATTTCCTATGATTACCGAACCAACTACTGCACCAATAAATGCAAGTGTGGCTAATGAACATGATGTAGAGATCACAGATGCGCCACCAAGAGTTGAGGATCCGGTAGAAAATATTTATTTAACTGAAGTAGAGAGTGAAGAAGAAAATGCAGTGAACGTATTTGAAGAAAGTATTATGGATGAAACAGAGATCGACAGAAAGCCTCACGGCAGAGCAAGTTACTGATGATCAGGTGTTGAGTGTGGTTCCTCCCCATATTGTAATCCATGAACAAGTGTCTGTTGAGTCTGAAGTAATGCAAGAAGATTCTATGGCTGACCTTCAACCTAGGAAACGAAGTCGAAGGGATACTAGGTTTAGCCGTGAGATGACCGGTGTGCCAAGTTCTAGCCCTGAAGTGAAGGTACCTGTAGTTAGTGCTTCACAACCTGCAAGTACTACAGGAACACCTGTGAGTGATGTGTTTGTTGATTTTCTGATCAGCCCGAAGGCTACTTTGTATATGCTTGCTGCAAAACCTAGAGAAGGGTCAAGTAGTGGTCCATCTGAAGCTGAGATGCTTAAGGCAGTGTCGTTATTGCAACAAGCGGTGAGAGATCAAGCTACGACAGATAAACTTGTTCAAGAAAATGTTGTTAGCAGTCCAGATAGTGAGGTTCTGTTTGGTGATGTTGATGAAACGGGTGACTACTCTTGAAGAAGATAAGATTTTCAAAGACGTGCAGATTGCTAGCTTGTTAGTGGAAATTACCCACAAGAATAAGCAAATTCAAAAACTGGAAACAAATCTCAGATCTCTTTCTACAATTGTGATGGATTTAAAGCAGAAGTGAGAAGGAAAGTTCGGGAAGGAGTTTGCTGAGCCTCATAAAGAATATACTCCAGCTAAAAAGGAGCAAATGGATAAGGAAGCGTTAAACACGTATCTTTAAGATCCTCCTCGTGGAGTAAGTCGGAAGAGGAAACAGAAGGAGGTTGTTATGAGGATGTGGGTAGTGAGAAGAATTATGGATTTCAAGACATGCTTGATCGATACATGGTAACTACTGGGAATGATAGATATGATAGATATGGGAATGGTCTGGACACAGGAGTTGGGCGTATAATGATGAAAAAGGAATGTTTCTTGTGACTAGAAAGAATAGGAAGGTTGAATATTACAACTCGTCAAGCTTGTTTGAATCCTAGACTTCTGCGGATCTTCGTGACTTATGTAATGCTACATATCCTAATCAGTGTAGAAATCCTAGTTACAAGATTTGGTGGAATTTTTATAACAAGCTGCAACAACAAGCATCATCTGAACATTGGTCGTCAGTGTAGAGCCTTCCCCCCTTACGGTAGTTGCTGATGTTGTGGAGATCTGACGGGGACATATGCTCTAACTTCAACATATCATCCTTCCTTTTCTCGAGATTGGGGTGCAGGTGGTCAAGGATCATCTGAACAAATCTAGGATACTTCAAAAATCGACCCTTACCCAAATTCATCACCATCTGATCAAAAATCATGTTGCTAAAGTTGTATGGCTTGTTCAGAATCACTGCTACGATCATACCCATGTGATAATCTACTGGATCGTCCCATCCTCCTTATGGCTTAAGGAACGTGTAATGCAGTGAGCTAGGAACCTGTAGGTCAGCCCTAGCCGGTTGATGTTGTACGGGAGCAGAGTTCACATAACCATTGTAGCCCATTCTGTAAAAGCACCCTTTAACGAATTTCTCTGTAAAGCCTGTAGGATAGTCGCTTTCCTCCCTTAGATGCAACACTGTTTGAATAAGATCTTCTGTGATTGTGATCTCTACATCATTCTCTCCTACTCTGACTGCTGACGTAATAGCCTTGAATCGGCTTGTAACTCTGCTACGGCCCAAAAACGGTAACGTGAGATGTATAAACGTCATGTTTATGTGTGAGAGCATATTATACCGGCAGCCTCTCCAGAAAGTCTATATACTGTGAAAATGGAGCAAACTTCGGCACATCTTTATCGACTAAGCAGCAGGAGTTATGCATTGGGTGATACTCATATGCGGTTTTCTGTGAAACAGAGAGAAATGAAAAAGTTAGAAATTTTATCAAACACAAATTCCTCCAAATTTTCGTACGAAAATAACTTGATATGTATTTTCTGAATTTTCGTGTGAAAATGGAGAACCTAATATAGACATTTCTCCTCAGCAATTTTCGTGCGAAAATTACATTTTCGTGCGGAAATTGGCGTCTTCGCCACAGTTTTAACAAAAAGAATCGACTTAAAAGACTTGTTATTTTTGGCATTTCTAGAAATTGGAACGGTAAACCTTGGTTAGCTGGCCGATTTTAACGTTGGAGAGATCAATTTTAAGTTTCTCCGACTAGATTATCCTAGATCTATGTTTTAGTCCGTTTTAAGTCCGAAAAGTCCAAATTCACGGTTCGATCTCGGTGTTATACCTTTGCCATTACAAGAGGTGTGCAAATCAACCTCCCTAATGTATCAAATAAGTCAGAAAATGAGTGAAACGAGAGATAGAGCACAAATCGCCTCAGAGAATCCGCACCAAAAGTCTAACAGATTTTCGTGCAGAATCTGTTTAACTCTCTCCTATATATAGCCCTTTAATTTTCGTGCGAAAATTGGCCTTGTGAAGTTTGGCCAAATTTTCGTGCGAAAATTTCAGAAACACTTGAACAATTTTCAATCTTTTCAACTTTTCAAGTTTTTTTCGTTTGTTTTCAGTTTTAATTATCCACACAGTTATCCAAGTTCAAGTTAATGACCTTGTTTAAGTGTTTTGGCTACCAAGTCCAAGTTAATGACCTTGATTGACCATTTTTTGACCCAAACTGACATTGTCCTTTGATTTTAAGTTTCAAATTAATGAACTTTTCAACATTCAAACCAGACTTTGTTTCCAGATTAGCTCCCAGCCTATAATTCTAATCATTTTCTTATGCATTTTGTCGCTTTTGACTTTGAAGATCTGTTTTCCATCACCGGTAGTCAAAAATTAAGGTAACAAAAGAAAATCTTTTTGAATTTTTGAATACTTCTAAATTAGAAACACTTAAAGCAATATGTACATACATATTTACATATATATTTTTGCAAGTCTGTGTTAGAGGATCATATCAGTTAATTGAGACACATTACCAATACCGTTGCTCTAGGTAAAACTTTAAGTTCTTAAACAGATTTTCTTTAGATTTTCGGTATACAGATCCACTTAAACCTCTACACCTTTCTCAAGTGCTTCAAGATATGTTAGGTAATTTTTAGCAACATGGCCTAATCTGTGTTTCCCACCTCAGAATATACTCTCGCATCGAGATTCCCTAGATTTCTTGTCACAGGTTAATTTATCTAACTGATATCTGTCGAGGGGTGAATTGTGAGACCTTGAGAGCTCAGGTTAGTACTTTCGTACAGAGAAAGAGATGAAGGCTCGACTTTAGGTGGTGTTCCTCTTGGGTCATTTTTGTACTGCAGAATGTCGTATCTTTTTATGTCATTTTTCTTCATTTTTTATGCAGCTTTGGGGGGTGAATAATGCAAAAGTATTATACAAGTTCTAGGCCATTGCTGACACAAAATCAGAACTCATATAATACCCCATATATCAACTAAATATAAAGACCTAGTATCTCAAAATCTGGCATTCTCTCAAACGAAATTTCGGGGTACCAAGCCCATATATCCGAGAGATGTTAACCCATAGATTTACCAGCTTTTCTCTTTAGGTTTATATCATGAAAGCAGTTTATTGAACGTGCGAAGCCTACCGACATATCCTTAGAAAGACCTGTTTAGACGCTTTTAAATAATACATTTCCTTAACGTACTGTAATGGTCCACTGATGTACTATCATCTCCTCTTATACACAAAACTCTTTTTTGTATTTTTTTAAAGTTTTTGTATTTTTCATGATTTTTTCAATGTTTTTGAATTTTTTCACATCTTTTTCTCCCCCTAAAATCAAAAACATATTTTTTGGATTTTTGTTTTTAAGAAAGCATGTAGACTATTTACAGAAAAAACATTTAACTTACTAGTGAGGATTACGTCCCAACATCGTCATCCTCAAACTCAACCTCATAAATATCCCATGATGTCAGATTCTTTAAACCATTTAATTTTGAAAGATTTCGAAATCTTGCTCTGTCAAAAGATTTGGTGTAAAAATCTGCTTTTTGGTCATCAGTGTGGATTTTCTCAATTCGTACCAACTTTTTCTCGTCAGTCACGGATTAAGTAGTATCGAATCTCGATATGTTTAGTACGTGAGTGTTGAAAAGGATTGATCGTGATATCAATAGCCGCCTTGTTATCTACGAATATGGGTGTATCAAGAAATTGCAGACCGTAGTCTCTCATCTGTTGTTGTATTTACAGTATCTGGGAACAACAACTGGATGCTGAAACGTATCAGCTTCACAAGTAGAGAGAGCGACCACGGTCTGTTTCTTGCATTGCCACGTTACCAAACGTGTTCCGAAGAACTGGCAGCCTGCCGTTGTAGATTTAGCGTTCTGCTTGCAGCAACCAAAATCATAATCCGAGTAATCCGTAAGTTTGAAATCGTCGTGATGTGGATACCACAAGCCGGTGCTTGGGCATCCTTTCAAGTAGCGCATGATCCTTTTGACGATCAACAAATGTGATTCCTTCGGGCTTGACTGATATCTGGTGCAAAGGCATGTGGGGTACATGATATTTGGTCTTGAAGCTGTGAGATACATCAAGGATCCAATCATGGAGCAATATAATGTTTCATCAACTTTTTCTCCATAGTCGTCTGGACAAATGCCGTGGTTTGTGGCTAAAGGGGTAGATGCAGGTTTAGTTCCTGTCATGTCCAATTTCTCCAACACGTCATGAACATACTTCGTCTGGTGAATGAAAATACCGTCTGGCACTTGTTCAACGTGAAGCCCCAAAAAGAATTTCATCTCTCCCATAGCACTCATTTCGAATTTTTCTTTCATGACTTTCTCAAGTCCTTACACAGCTGTTCATTTGTCGATCCAAATATGATATCGTCCACATAGATTTGCACAATAATCAGATGTCCATTTACTTCCTTGGTAAAGAGAGTGCTGTCTACTGTCCGTCTGGTGAATCGGTTAGCCAGAAGATGTTTTGAAAGCGTCTCGTACCAGGCTCCCGGGGCCTCGTGTAAACCGTAAAGAGCTTTGTTCAGCAAGTAGACCTTATCTTTGTGAATTGGATCGACAAACCTCGGTGGTTGGCTGACATAAACCTCCTCTTTTACATTACCATACAGGAAAGCAGACTTCACATCCAATTGGTACACTTTGAAACCTTTCCATGAGGTGAAAGCCAGGAAAATGCGGATAGCTTCTAGACACGCGACTGGGGCATAGACCTCGTTGTAGTCTATCCCTTCCTGCTGACGAAAACCTTGAACTACGAGCCGAGCTTTGTTGCGAACAATCACTCCACTATCATCTCTTTTGCACTTGTAAACCCACAAAGTGCTTATCTTTTTCTTCTTTGGTGGTAGATCAACAAGTTCCCAGACTCCTAGTTTCTAGAACTGCAATAATTCTTCCTGCATTGCTTCCACCCAACTTTCATCTTTAAGAGCATCTCTGAAGTTTCCTGGTTCTACCTGAGAAACAAAACAACTATGAGAAAATTTATTTTGAAGTGGAGCAACTTTAGAATAAAAGTAACTTAGATCTTATTGATCTGATTTCGTGTTTTCACGCCGGCTTGAAGTTCTCCTATGATGTTGTCTGTCGGATGGTAGGAGACTGATCTTGGCATTACTTCGCCTGGAACATTTACTGAGCTTTCCAAATTTGTGATATTCTGATCTGCAGCTTGTTCTGAAGATGTAGCCTCATTTCTAGCATTGGTTTCGGCAGCTTGATAGTTAAGGTAACTTGTAATCTCTTCTGATCCTTCATCGGAACTGGAATCCCCATTATCAACGGTAGGATCTCGTTCAGGTTATGCATTTGCTGGTTAAGAGGAAGATGGTTCTGCTGTATTCTGGACTAGTGGAACAACGGGTTCTGACTGAGTGTTGCTTGGACCTGCTTCTGAGGAAGGTGTTGCTGTTGGAGAGATTACCAACGGTCCTGTTACTTGTTCTTGATTCGATATCTGATGTTATTGGAATAGCAAGATGAGTTCTTACTCTGATGGTTCTTCAGGCAAATCGAACGAATTCCACAACCCTTCGTAGTTGAACAGCCAAGGATCTCCAGGTTTTTGCATGGGCGTTGTGTATCTCTGGCAATCAACGTGTCGAGCAACAACAACCTGATTCATGCTTGGTAGATAGACTCTCTTTTGCGGACTTGCATACCCTACGAAGAAACCTTCCAAAGATCTGGCTCCAAATTTTACTTCCGGGTCCAATGCGGTACACGGTGATCCAAAAGGTTCCAAAAACTCTAGATCAGGTTTTCGCTTGGTTAGGAAATTCAAAGCATGTCTTTTTGTGCTTCTTGACAATCATTACGTGGTTAAGGGTGTAACATGCAAATGCAACAGCTTCGCTCCAAAAGCTAATAGGTAACTTTGAATAAGCAAGCATCATGCGTGCAGTCTCGATAAGCGTTCTGTTCTTTCGTTCAGCTACTCCATTTTGTTGAGGAGTATAGGGGGCACTGAACTCATGATGAATACCCTTAGCATTGCAGAATTCGAGCATCTTGTTGTTCTTAAACTCAGTACCGTTGTCACTTTTGATTCTCTTGATAGGCAAATGGTAAAGATTTTCAATTTTTTGAAATATGATCATCAAATTTTCAAACGTTCATTCTTGCTTTCTTGAAAGAAAACCCATGAGAATCTTGAGAAGTCATCAGTTACGACCAGACAGTATAGATCTCCTGTGATACTTTTCACATTGACCGGTCCAAAGAGATCCATGTGAAGCCTTTCCAGTGGAAGTTTGATGGAGTTGAGAAGCTTTCTCGGGTGTTGACTTCTTGTGTTGCTTCCCCTCTTTGCAGCTGATATAGTCGTCTGACAAATGAAAATTTTTTAGATTCACCCTTTCCACTAGATTGTTGTGCACCAGAAAATTCATTTTTCTTAGATGAATGTGACCCATCTTTCTATGCCATAGAATAGATTCCTTTTCAGTGGCCTTTGATACAAAACATTGTCCTTCCTTTGAAGTAGTGGATGCAACGCTCATGTCTAAGACATATAAAGCATTTTCACATGGAGGGCGCATAAGGATCCACTCCTCAGGGATTATGAAACCAGGTTAAAGAATAAGACACTCTTTGTCGTTGAAATGAGTTGTGAACTTCTTGTCGCAGATCTGTGAAATGCTCAATAAATTGTTCTCAAGCTCAGCAATGTAGTTCACTTTGTCGAAAGACACGACTCCGTTTGTCAAAATTCCTTCTCCCACGATCATGCCGCCCTGTGTTCCGGCAAACCCAACATATCCTCCCCTAATGGCCTTTACGTTGTACAACAAAGACAACATCCCTGTCATGTGCCTAGAAGCTCCACTATCCATGATCCACTTTGAAATGATTGACCTTGGAAGCCCCTACACACATGAAAAACATATTACTTAAACAGAGAGACCCAAGCCCTTTCGGTCTTGGGTGGGATGACAATGTCGACCTTTGGAACTTTGGCAATTTGACATCTTTCTTAGTCTCAACCCACTGTCCAGTCTTTGATTCAGTCTTTTCTTTTGATTTGACTGGAACATTGGTTGATTTTGGGGTTACATGAGATTTTTTGCTTTGACTACCCAGGTTTGTGCCTTCGAAAATGCCTTTTTGATATAGAGATTAGATTCTTTCTTTTCATTTTTCTTTGAGGTTTCTCCAACTTTAAATTTTAAAATGATCTCAGTTGGTGGTTCCTTATTAGAACTGGAATTATCATTTCTCTTTAATATTTTTGTTGGCACAAACTCTGGACCCTTTTTCTTCTCATCTACTGTAAACCTCTTTTGTTCATGAATAGGTTTTGAACGATTTTGGGAACAATGTCGTGCAATATGCCCAACCTTGTTGCATCTGTAGCATGTTCTACTGTCGTTTCCAACAGTGTGTTCCAAAGCCTGTTTGCGAAGCTCCTTTTCTTTTTTAAACTCTACGTTGGTTTGTTTGTTAATGACTTCTTTTTCCTCAACCGTGTTAGTTCAAAAAATAAACTCAACTTTCTTTGTAAACCTCTCTACCTCTTGGATGACCTCTTTTCAAACCCTAAACCCATCCCTCTTGTTCTCAGGATAGCCTCTACCTCTTGGATGAATGATTTTGTTTGACTTCTTTGGTTTTGAGTAGAAACCAGCAACTTACTTTTCAAGATCAGATGTGTCAACTTCAATGAGTTTAAAGAATTTGTCGACCGGGCGAAGTTAACATTCTGGATTGGAAATTCTTCATCAGTATATAGTTTATCTGATCCTTTCAGTTTGTAGATAACTACATTAGGATCATCACTTAAACTATTGTCTGATGTTGTGATAAAATTTTCATGAAAACTTTTCTCACTTTCAGAAGGTGAACTTGACTCTGATTTCTCATTGTTTGACTCAGAACTCACGTAAATTGTGCTATCAGACTCATTTTCAAAAACATTTTCAACCACTTTGGTTACCACCTCGGATTCACATTCCTTCTTAGATTTGGAATATGTTACATCAAGATTTTCAGGCAGCTCGTACTCTTTTCAGTGAGTATGTTTAAGTTTAGCACATTTTCCACCCCATCAAGATGTTTCTTAACATAGCTATTCCACATAGGGGGTGGAACATGATGTAAATTTTCCATGGCTTTTATCATTCTTCTTACCTTCTTTGCTATTTTCTGGTTTTGGAAGAATGCGATCAAGGACATACTGCTGGTAGAGTAACTGATTAACAATTTGTTAACTCTTTCTGTTGCAATTTATGTTTTCTCCAGCTCACTTTTTAGCTCAGCAATTGTTTTTAATGTGCAGATTAATGGCCATTTGTTTGTCCATCACAGTTGCTTTGAGCATAGAAAGTGTTTTGTCATCTTCTTTAACAGTTTTCTCATACTGTCGAATGGTCCTGCTGAGTTTATCATAAGATTCTTTTATGGTGTTATACTCGTATGACAGCTTATCATTGTATGTTTTAAGTTCTTTAAAAGCTTTCTCTTTCTCAGCACATTCCTCACATGCTTCGGTACATTTTAAGCAACGACTAACCATATCGACAATTTGAGCTTTGATTGTTTCAATTATTGTTTCAACCTTTTCTACCTGTTCTTTCACACTGACTACCTCTTTAGTATTGGCCATGAGTGCTTTGTTGGCAATATCTGTTAAGCTTTCCAGTGTAACAGGTTTCGTCACATCAATTACTTCCACACATTCTGTCTTTGTCCCGTCAGAACTTTCTCCTGAGTGTCCATAATCAAAGCTACCTGCAAAAGTTTTCAGAATTGTGTCAAATAAACAGGGTTTAGGAGTACCTCTGAGATATTCCTCTTCATCCGCTGATGTTCTGAAGTAATCTGCCAAAACTTCTTCCATTTCTTCTTCTGAAACTTTTTCCGAAGATTCAGGCTCTTCTCTGATTTCAGCGATGAGAGCAAGGCTTTCCTTTTTCGAAACGAAATTGTTCCAATTGAACCCTTCATCTTCTTGCGTGACCACAAGAGCTTTGTCTTTTGAGTTTGAAGGTCCATCTTCGATTTGTGACATTCGTTTCTCTGGCTGTGGTTGATGATAAGTCGCCTTTTTTGTAATAATCATCCCCGAACGGATTATGATTGCCCTTTACTTCTCGGTTTGGACATTCACGCTTGAAGTGCCCTTTCTCCCTGCACTTGAAACATGTGACTTTGGATTTATCAAAGCCTAATTTTCCGTCAAGGCCTCTCAAATCATCTCTTCCTGTAATTTCCATAAAACGCTGAGCTCTTCAAACCACTGATGCCATGCACCACATAATGTCAATCAATTCTATCTCCTCCGGATCAATTTGGTTGTAATCTTCTTTAGTCATTTCCGGATTTCTGATTCTTCCAGCTACTAGACTTTCATAGGATTCCAGAACTGCTGCAAGTAGCACCATGTGTTGCTTAACGGTTTGCTCATTGAAGTCTTCAGCGTTTTGGAGATTCACTGTGATGTTACATTGCAAGATAAGCTGATTAGAATTGGATTGATTTTGCTGATTGCTTTGTGGTTGATTGGAGCTCTGAGACGATTCTTGTCCTTGGTGATTGTTTGGATTGAAGGAAGCAAATGTTTGGAATCCACTTGATTGGTTGGAGGCAGGACTAGCATTTGAATTGGAACTAAAAGCTGTTTGGATCTTGGGACTTTGAACAGGAGTGTTTGGATTTCCTTTGTAGTATAAACTTACGTCCTGTTGCGAGTTCGATTTCTTGCCTTTTGCCATTTTCTGCATCTCTAGTTTATGCCCTTCCAATTTTTCTATGAATCTAGGCAAACTGCGACTGTCATACTCAGCTCCATTCATCAGGATGGTTAGATATGTTGACCATTCTCCTTCAGGCAGAGAATCTGCCAGCTTGTCGACTAGCTCTTCATTTGTTTTGACAACTCCCATACGCTTCATTTGTACTACCAGGTGGCAGTATCTTTCTATGAGCTACTTCATGTTTTCGCTTGGAAGAAAACTGAACACTTTAAATTCTTTGTTCAGTAATGCCTTCTTTCCTTTTCTGACCTGAGTACTTCCTTTATGGTTTGCTGGAGGAGATTCATCATGCTGTAAGAGAACCAAGATATCCTCCTTTATGGTTTGCTGGAGGAGATTCATCATCTTCTTTTCATTAACGTATTTGTCTCGTTCTTCTTTGGTCAAACGAGCTAACGTTTTCTTGATACCAAGCTCATTAAGAGGCGCTTGATATTTGTTCTCGAGAGCAAACCAGCAATTTAAGTTTGTTGCTTGAACCCAGTTCGTGAATCATTCACTCCAACTCTCGTAATCTTCTATGTTCATGAGTTTTGGAGGCTTTGTAGTGGTTCCCATTTCATTTTCTAAATTCATGTTCTGAGCTGCTACGGAAGCTGTACCTGCTTGTGTGGCAAACGCGTTATGAAATTCTTCCTCACCTGGCATCATAAAAATACTTATGACAGAAAACAAATTAGAACTGGTTAACCTGAAACTAACTGAAAATTAGGACGGAACAGAAAAGTTTCGTACGAAATGATACCCTGGATTTTCGTGCGAAAAGTTGATTTTCGTGCGAAAATTGATTTCGTATGAATTTGTTTGTGTGAAAATTGTATTCTTTGTTAGTTCAAACTTTTCGAAAGTTAAGTTCCTGATTTTCATACGAAAACTAGTGTTTCGTGCGAAAATTCTTGTCTGGTTCGAACACTAGTTCACAATTTCATGTTTTTGACAATTTCATGATTTTGATGGATTTTAGGTTTGTATGTTTCAGTGAACTCTTTAGAATTGATTTTAACACGTTATACTAATAACCTAGTCCAAATTATCCATGAAATCCTTCGGATCTAGATTAAGTTCCAAGAAAGAATAGAAGAATAGTTTCCAATGGATGAATCTTGAACTTTGAAGGTTGAATCCAGCTGAAACATGGTTGTTTGTTCACAAATCAAACCTCAAGGCTCTGATACCACTTGTGAATGCTAGGATCAGACCCATCTTGTGAGCTTCTGGTCAGATTTGCTCAGCTAACAGAGGCGGAATTCATTGTTAGCTGATTGAACAAACATAGAACAAGCGTGATGATTACTGTTCACCGTCTGTATCTTATATTGATTAACTTCGTAACAAATACAGACTCGAGCAGGGCTTCGCCTCTAATCACCAAAAACAGCATACTAGCCAAACGTTCTAAGTCACCTATTTAGAGGCAAGACTTGACAACTACTAGGAACTTAGGACCTGAGATTTTCGTACGAAAATCCTTACAAATTATCGTGCGAAAATTCTGCTATCTACACAAAACTTTCAAAACAAAACTTTTGACGCTGCGAAACCCTATCTATACAACAGACTCATCCTAGACGTAGGCAATAGACATATGTGCACCAACATATTGTACCATACGCGGTGAATCCCATTTGGTAGAAAATTGTTATCTCTTTCAACCACCAACCTCATACACCACATATGAGAAACCAAGGTTTGAGCTTCCTAAATCAATCTTTGATTGGGATACCCCAGTGTTTGAAACATACGAGACACCGTCTACAATCGTACCTGAAGCAGAAATCCTCCTACAAAGTCTCAAGAACCTAGAATTCTTGATCAAGCAATTTCGTGCAAAAGAAGAAACCATTTGTACCAAGGAGGTGATCATAGAAGAGGTAAAACCTCAAGTGCCAACAAAGGAGGAATCATTTGAAGAAAGACCAACCCATGAAGATGAAAAACCCAAACCAAGCCATTCGAAAGGTAAGCACTCAAAGGTAAATTTCAAAAAGGAACATAAAGACCTCCAAGAAATACACATCCTACAACCTTCTATCGAAAATCATAGTTTGGTCCTATCTCATGCTAAGTTTTTAAAAGAACTAACCACTAATCTTAACATCGAAGAATTCACAAGCATTAACTTAACCAAAGGAAAAACTTCGCTAATACAAGATGAAGAAATTGAATTAAATATAAAACCGGATAACATGTTCTATTCAAAACATCTATATTAGTAATATTTTAATCGACCAAAGATCTTTACGTTAACATAATGCCAAGCTACGTTTTTTGAAAGGTTAGGCATTGGTGATTTTCTTCCGATTAAAGTTCTTATCATTTTGGCTAATCGAAAAATAAAACATGCTTCAGGTATAGTTGAGACATTCTCATTCAAACAAATAAAACGATTGTTCCAACCGACTTCGTCATCTTAGATGATGCTCCGCTCGTGTTGGGACAACCTTTTCTCAAAACCCATCAAGCTATGCTCAAACAAAAACACCAAAATTTTCCCACTAAATTTGGGGTCTACAAAAAGAGTTTTAACATAAATAAATCAATGAAGTACCCAATCGGTAATGACGACCCCTTGTTGGAAGATAAAGTTGAGCCACCCGATACATAGGAACAAGACGACCAATTCATTGAAGAGGAAATTGCCACCAATCAAACTGTTTCGTCCATCGATCGCGATGACGAACCAAAAACTAAGCCATCTATTGAAGAACCACCTTCTTTAGAACTTAGCCCTGTCCTAGTTGTACAAAAAAGGAGGTATGTCAGTCATAACCAACGAAAAGAATGAAGTCATACCAACACTGCTAGATCACTCCTTGATTAGCACAGGAACCTAATTTGGTATCTAATGTCCAATTAGGCGGAATCTAAGTGACATGTTAATCAAATATGCAAAGGTTACTCGTTAAACTGTTGTTTATTGATCAATAAGTCAAATTACATGTAAGATCCGGACATACAGAGCTTCGCCTCTATTGTGACAAAGTTGCAAAAGTTACAAATGAGAAACTAAGGCAAACAATTTATAGGCTATCAAGTTCGCTGGGGAGTTAACAAGTTCGGGTGAACTTGTTTGAACAAGTTCGGCCGAACTTGTTCCAACTTCAACATTCTGAGCGAACTTGATGTCTATTTACATAATTACCCTTCATTTCTGACATAATCTAGCCCAGACTAAGCAGACTCGATCCAAGACTAAGACATAGACATAATGTACTAACAGACTCCCCCTTGGATATCGTCTTCATCTTGATCAGTCTTCAAAGCTCTGTCTTTTATCTGCAGCGTCCAAAGAAGTTTTTGTAAGGCTTCTTTCTACGTTCTTGCTCTAGAATTGGCGTTTGGTCAGTAGGCGGCACTTTCGTCATAAACTGAAAACGTCTCAATCTTGCCTCTCTACCCCTTCGTGTATACGTTCTAATCGCCTTTCTTCCTTCAAAAACACTTTACGCTCTAGTTCTCTCCAACTGGATTCCCACATTCTTCCAGAATTCACACCATGTGCGTAACAAACATTCACTATTCTCTGATACCGCATCGCTTGAGTCTCTTCGCGCTTCTCGTAACATATCTTACTGAAGAATAAACATTTAATATCTTCCTTCAAGCAATTCACTAGCCACATCGGGTCTAGTATACGAATCGTCCTCCATAACCCTTTCAATCCTTCATTCTGAAACACTTCAACTGATCTTTCTTTTGTTATATCCAAGTGTTCTTCAAACCTCAACACTATAACAGCTTCACATGTAGTAGGATCAACTTGCCACCACTTAAACAATGGATAGAAATCATGTTCAGTAGGCATCAGGGGCATGTTTCTCATCGCTCGCGGATGCTTCATAACCAATATCATATCTTTTTCTCCAGTCTTCTTGTTCCTTTTGATTCGGCGCTTTGGAATAAACGGCTTCCAGTACTTGAATCTTTACGTTGTTTCAAATTTAATCATCTTCCATAGCTTTCGATCAATAAACTTCATGTGATAAGTAACATTCCTTGTCTGTACTAACTCTTCCACATCCCAATATGGTAACGTGCTAAAATCTGCCATGTGTCGGAAGTATTGTACCCCATATTCTCTTTTGATGGCGTAAACATTTAGTTCTTTCAACCAACCCCAACTAAGTAAGTCACCCAACGATATATCTGCATCTCTGGTAAAGAATGCTAATGGACGTCTGAATTTTCTTTCTCTCGGCATCTCTTTGAACCAGGACTTCTTTGCTTTAGTAATCTCTTCCTTTTTCATCGGCTTTGGGACTTTTCCTTCTCGTACAGACTCAGCTACTTTCTCTTTCAATAAATCTTCATTAAGCTGCTCGTACATTTCTTCAAATGTCGGAAACTTATCCGTATTCAGACCAACATACTTTTCTGCTTCATCTTTTTCATCACCTGACGACCAATCTTCAATAATCACCTTATTATAATCATCTGCATCAGATCTTCGTTTGTAGCAGTATTCAATTGGTTCAAACGTATCTATGTTCACCACATCTTCTTCGAAATCAAAATCAAACGTTTGAGCATCAACATTTAGCAGTTTTGCTAAATCTTCCTTTGAATAATTGTGAATAAATTCACCTTCCTCGACGTTATGCTCTAGCATCAATATCATAGGCTTTGTTGGTATAGTAGCAACAGGCATTGCAGTAATTGCATCTGTCATATCAACGTCTGTTTGCCCTTTCAACTCCCCCTGACTTTGATCTTCCATTCTGTTTGTACCATCGTTCAGCAACGAAGAAAATTAAAATTCATCAGGCACTTTAGCATCCACAACTTTCAGACCAACTCCACCCTGATCATCATTATTTCCATCATCATTATCGGAGTGTCTTTTGTATCATCAACTGGTTCATCATCATTATCATCGTCTTCAGCTTCTTCATCGTCTTTCTGCTCTGTTTCTTTTTCAGGAATAATAACAGACTCTGAAGCTTTAGCAGATTCGATCACTTGCTCTGTTGACTCAGGCATACCCTCTATCACATGTTTGCCTTTTCCCTGTTCTGATAATTCTTTCTCTGCTTTATCCTTGGCTTCTTGCAGATCTAATCTTGCATATTCAGCAGCAAAATCAACTCCCAAGCTATTCGATAAAACCTTCTATAGCCTTGAAAACCTTCGATCATTTAAGTCTCGTTCAGATCGTAGTTCTGCAATCTCTTTTTGCAATCTTTCGTTTGCATCCTGCAGACTTTCTATCAACGCCTTCAAATAACCTCGATCACTTTCCAGAAATTTGACTTTGTCATTTAAGGTCTCCTTTTCAACCTCACTTTGCTTTACCAACTGTTCTAACACAGCTTTCTCAGCTTCGTTTTTTGATACTTTATTTTCCAGAACTTTAACTCTCTTCTCCAATTCATCAACATCAGATTCTGGGAAGAAATCATTCAGATCTTGAAGATTAACAGGATCATCTGGAATATTTCCAAAAAACTTTGACCTCGGAGTTGTCTTTGGTGTACTCTTCGGTGTAGAAACTTCTTTAGGAATAGAACTTTCAGGTTGAGAAGTTGTAGGTGGATCTTGACACTGTATTATTGGAAATTCAAGTAATTCAGACTCAGGAGGTTCTTGTGTAACTCTTGTCTGTACGATCGTCTCATGAACTTCAGAAGTTTGAATCTTTTCAGCCGCAGGAGGTTCTTGTGTAGCTCCTGTTGTTTTTGCACCAGGAGGTTCTTGTGTGACTTCTGTGCCTTTTTTTCTTTCCGATTAACGGCGGCTTTTTGGATTCTGTGTTTTCTTGCCTTTAGTACTTGGAGACCCAGTAGTCTTCAAAGATGTATCTGTTGCAGAAGACTTAACCGTTTCGCCTTTTCTTTGGTCTCTCCTCGTCAGAACCCTTTTCAGTTTCCGGTTCGTAATCAGCATCAATTTTTTAAACCTTCGCTGCTTCTTTTTCAGCGATAGCTTTCTTTGTAGCCTTTTCTAGAGAATCATCGCTATTTCATCATTATCAGATGTCGCAGAAATAACATCATCTTCTTGTGTAGTTTCTCTGCCTCTTGACTCTCAATGTTCACTGCAGCACTTGAACCAGCCTTAGGTTGAACATTCTCAGGTTCCTCTTCGTCTATCAACATTGTTTTGACTTTCTTTGATTTTCGCGATGTTTTCTTCTTTTCTTCAACAACAACTTTCTTTAGAAACCAATCACTGCGCTTTTCCTTGAATGTCGACAACCATTCTAATTTAGCATTCCTTTCTTTCTCGTCACCACTATCATCTTTACGGCATTTGTATTCTGGTGGTGCGATGTAATCAGCACAAGCTATAGCACCAAATAAAGGCTTTGCGATCGTCGCTGAAGCTTGTATCTGGAAAGTAATCAGCTTTTTTACAGTAACTTCATCCATGTACTAAGATATATGATATCGTTCGGATCTTTGGCGATTTTCTTGAACTTGTCGTCGATCAGCATGTGAATAAACCTTGGATACATGAGAAGCCTGTTAGATCCCATGTTGTTCTTCATGTGCGTGAATACGAGCTTTGAAAAGTTGAACTTCTTGTTTAGAACGAGCGCTGTGGCCATACAAACCATATAATCTTGTACATCATCAATCATGCCATTTGATGGCTAAACGCGTGAATTATAGCATGCATTAAGAACTTGTAGGGATTCGGAACTCCCCCTTTCTTCAAGATAGATTCATTAACGTGCCCTTTGTATCCTATGCGGCAAAAACAACCTCTAACCATTCTTTCATTGAGCATCATTGGATCATTCTTATCGTCGTTGAAATTCAACACTTTTCAGATATCAGCTTCAGTCACTGCCATCCTCGTTAAGTGACGCTGCGCTCCAAAATCTATAAACGTGCGACCTATAAACCACTGTCTTTTCCGTGATCGCCTTGTGAATCGGAATACGCTCCATAAACTTGAGAATACTGTCAAATGCTACAAGAGATGGACAGACAGTCTTGTCAAGCCTAATGCATGTATTGTGAAATTTATTAAACGAGAGCTGAATATTCTGCAAACATGAAAATCGAGACAAAATTAGCAAATTTTAACAATTTTCATTCAAACAAACATCAAGTTCGGCCGGACTTGATTAGATACATAAAACATTACAAATGTATCAAGTTCGGGCAAACTTATATGACATTCATTGTTTTTATATTTGATGATAAGTTCGGGCGAACTTGTGAGGTTATCATTCTATTATAGTTGAGGACAAGTTCGGCCGAACTTGGTTCAAAGAACCAGTTGACAAGTTCGGGCGCACTTGTCATCTCTTTCATGACAAAACCTGCAACAACCTATTAAACATATTCTGATTCAAATCAAAGGTTTGTGAAGGTTCATTATGGTTGTTTATCACATTTTAAGGTCCATTTGTCCTTTAACATCCTTAATCAAGTCTAATCATTCATTTCAGATCTATAATGTTCAAAACCTATCAATTCACGGTCCAAAGTTCAATCTCTTACCATAGCCATGTTCTTTAGTGTGCCAATCACTAAAGATCACTTGAAATTTGGGCAGCAATTCGACGTGTTGTGTGAAAAAACGAAGTTCGCTTAAAATCGCACAAGTTCGCTCAGTTGACACAAGAAACCAGTAATGAAGTTCGGCGAACTTATGATCTATTTATACTGAACAAGTCTGGGGAACTTGTAATACCAATCAATTAAGATCAGTATAAGTCCGAGCGAACTTGTCATTTAATAAAGCCTTTTAAGCACAGACAAGTCTGGTCGAACTTGATAACAAGTCCGGGCGAACTTGATCAATTCAAAATCAATTTTTTTCAAATTTCACAATTTTGTCCCTGAACTTTTCAATTTTTACCAATTTTAATTCCACTCAGTTGACCAAGTTCAAGTTAATGACCTTGATTAACTGATTTGTCTGCTAAGTCCAAGTTAATGACCTCGGTTCGACTTGTTATGAACAAACTGTTGGTTTTTCTCAAAATCAAGTTTCATATTAATGGACTTTTAATTGTTTTATCTTATCAGATTTTATAGATTAGCTCCCAACCCATTGTCAATCAGATTTCCACCAGTTTAGCACCTTACTAGACTTTGAAGATCCGTTCTCCAACATTGGCTTGTAGAAACTAATGTAGAAACAAAATCTTTTTGTATTTTTGAAAGTTTATGCTAAAACACACTTAAAATCTTTTTGGTTTTAATCCGTAAAACAGATAAACTATGTACATACTTATAACAAGTAAACTTTGTACAAACATATTTACAGACATATTTTTGTGAATTCATGTCTAAGGATCATATCATTTGATTGAGACGTATCACTAGTACCGTTGACCTTTTGATGACTTTAAGTTTTAAACTCGTTTACCTAGATTGTCGATATGTTTATCCACTTAAACTTTTACACATTTCTCAATCGTTCCAAGATATCTTAGGTAGAATTGTGAAACTTGACTCAACTATGGTTCCCATCTCAGAATATACTCCCGTATCAAGATTCCCTAGATTTCATCTTACATGTGAATATAGCGTAATTGATATCTGTATCTGGGTTTTGCGAAGCCTTGAGAGCTCAGGTTAATACCACCGTATCGACAAAGAGATGAAGACTCGACTTTAAAGTGTGTTCCAATTAAGGAAACTTTTAAGCACTGCAAATGATTGGATCTTTCGATTCTTTTCAATTTTGCATGCAGTTTAGGGGTTTATAGCAAAAGCATTATAGAAGTTCTTGGCTATTGCTTTCGCAAAATCAGAAGAACTTGTATAATACCCAAGATATCAATCATCTATAAAGAACTCGTATCTCAGAATCAGGCAGTCCCTCAAACGAAATTTCAGGGTACTAAGTCCATATATCCGAGAGAAGTTAATCCACAAGTTTAAGCAGTTGTAAAATTTAGTTTATATCTCAGAAACAATTTACTGAACGTGTAAAGCCTATCGACATATCCTCAGTAAGACTTGTTTATCACTTTTTAAAACTTTATAATTCTTTAACATACTGTGATAGTCCACTGGTGTACTATCATTTCCTTTGTGACACTAAATTCTTTTTGTCTTTTTCAATGTTTTTATACTTTTTGATTTTTCATATGTTTTTGTATTTTCTCAAATATTTCTCCCCCTGAAATCAAAAACATATTTTTGTATTTTAGTTTTTAAGAAATACTAATCTAAAACATAAATAAACCAATGTGGATCACGTGAACTCGTCGTCCGATCCATATTCAACCTCTGCCTCCGCACCTGTCAACAAATTTTTAATACCGTTAAGCCTCATTAGATATTTATATTTTGTTAAAGGAAAAGCTTTGGTATAAAAATCAGCTTTTTGTTCATCGGTGTGGATTTTTTCTATTCGCACCAACTTCTTTTCGGAGCAATCAGGAATGAAGTGATAACGAATTCTATGTTTTTAGTTCGAGAGTGATGAACAGGATTTTTAGTGATGTCGATTGCTGCTTATTATCTACATATATAGGCGTATCAAGAAATTGCAATCCATAGTCCCTCATCTGTTGTTGAATCCATAGGATTTGTGAACAACACCAGGAAGCAGAAATGTATTTTGCCTCACAAGTAGAGAGAGAGACCATGGTTTGTTTCTTGCATTGCCACGTTACTAATCGAGTTCCGAAGAACTGGCAACCAGCCGTCATAGACTTTGAATTCAGCTTGTCCACTCCAAAGCCGAATCAGCGTATCCCATCAGATCAAAGTTATCGTTCTTTAGATACCACAAGCCGGTGCTTGGACATCCCTTCACGTAACGGAATATTCGCTTGACTATCTGCATGTGAGATACTCTAGGATTGGACTGATATCTTGCGCAAACGCATGTAGGATACATGAAATCTGGGCGAGATGATGTCAGATACATAAGAGATCCTATCATCGACCGATAGAGCATATCATCAACTTTGGTTCCTATTTTGTCAATGCAAATTCCGTGATTCAGTGCCAGAGGAGTCGAAAGCGGCTTCGAGCTATCGATTTCAAACTTCTTCAGAATATCATGAACATATTTGGTTTGATGAATGAATATGCCGTCTTGTAACTGATCAACTTGTAACACGAGGAAGAATTTCATTTCGCCCATAGAAGACATTTCGAACTTCTTCTTCATGATCTTTTCGAATTCTTTGCAAAGACTATCATCCGTTGAACCAAAGATGATATCATCCACATAGATTTGTACGATGATTAGATGACTTCCGACTTCTTTGGTAAACAATAACCTATCCACGGTGTGTAACACCCCAAATCGCGTAAAACAACACGCGGCGGAAACACTTCGGGAGTCACCTTAACATATTGTTTCAACAACACATGGTATTAGAAGTTTTGTTTTAATTAGATATTAAACATAGGTTATATTGTCATAATTGTCTACAAACTTTTTAAAACAACCAAACAAACAAAACATGCATAATTATTGTCTTTCTTGTTTTATAGTCTCTAAGGCCCGTCCAAATCCTATATGAGCATGCATCAGTATCATCAAGCATTGTTCCCTGAAACATATGTGAAAACGAGTCAGCAAAAATATGCCGGCGAGTACATAGGTTTTGTGAGTGTGTCAAGTTCATGGCTTTGTATATATTGCAATATAATCTGAATACTAGAGTCGTAAGTGAAAACCTTGTTTTGAAAGCATTTGATATTGCAACAACTATTCGTTTAAAACAAAAGGGTAAAAGTTTATAAAATCCCGTAGCCATGAACCTTGACTCGAAAACATTTGTTCGTAAATCCAAGTTGTAAATCGTCTTGAAATAACTCGTATGGTTTATATCTTTAATCGAAAATCGTTGTGTGTCATTGTTTGAAATCATTTGTCCATGTAATGTAAATAACGACAAGTATGTAATGTGATAAAAGCACTTATATATAGGAAGTACCAGCGGCATATCCACCATGCTTTTATTACATTACACCCGTTCTGTTATCTAAATCACTTATCATAAACCAATTGTCATAAATCAATTGTTCATTGTTCCTTGTTATAAACCATTGTTCATTCGTTCATCGTTCATTGTTTATCGTTCATTCTTCGTCGTTCCTTGTTTTAATTGTGAAAACTTTTGGTCGTTTCATGAGTACATTCAAACCTTTGTTGACTTGTTTGAGACCACCCATGGTGTCCCTTAATCGTATAACATACCACCAAAGGGTATGTTACAATTATTGTTTCAGTCGCTTCCCAAACATCCCCACAAACCACAGGAAATTTTGTAACGGGATTGTCAGTCCTAGGCACCATAACTTACTACTGGTCGGCTTGGCCATTGTTAATGAATATCATCTTGTTATGAATATAACACACCAACAAGTTCGTTCACATTATTGAAATTGTATTGTTTAATATAAACCATCGCATTTGTACTTTGAAAGCTTGAAAACCTTTAGCACATATGAATCACCCCAAAATATTTGAAAGCATAAAATAGGGGAACTATGTACTCACATGTGATAGCAAAGTAACTCTTGGATCAATAAGAAAAACGAAGCTCAAAGATCCGAGAAATCACGCGTGTCCTAAATTTGAATAATAGTGTAAATATCGGGGCTTGAAATCGGAAGATTCGAAGAATGAGATCTTATAAACCAAGGGAGTGTCAGAACTCATATAATATGGTTTAATAAGCTTACATTCTGAGTTGGAAAGATTTTAAGTGCTATTGACCCGTTAAGGTAGTTTAAGCCACTTTCACGCGTCATTTGCGTAACAACGCATTCAGATGGTTATATATGTGTCATAATAAGTTTTAAATGCTTAAACATGTTTAAAAATATTTTTGATCAGATTATATGTCAAATCTTGTGTTACATATGCTTAACGTTGATTTGTTTGCGAAAAGGGCATTTTGGTCGTTTTTAAGTAATATTACAATCAATCATCATAACATAATCCCAAACATCATGACCATAAGGTATAACCTCAGAGGGTTATTCCCTATATATTTATGGTCACAATTATATATTTGCTCGGGTCCGAAGATCCACCAAACGGGTCAGATTCGGAAGTCAAAGCGGTGATCAAACCGTTCAACTTTTCGATTCAAAATAAGCACTACAATGAGAGTGACGATTTAGACATGTTTTGACATGTATAAAAAGTTTATAAAAGAGTTTTGGCATCAAAACAACATGTTTTGACACCCGAATTTAGATCCGTTGCAAAATGCGCAAAAATCGCATTTTGACCGAAAGTTTGACTTGTCAAAATAGCTAGAAACGATGAGAATCAGTAGGCATGATTTTTGTGGATCATAACAACCTTGATTACCAACACAAAGCAAGTTTCAATTGGATTTTAAATTGATCAATTCATGATCAATTCTGGAAGTCAAATAAAAGTCAAATTTTGTGACTTTTAATCAAATTAATCATAAGAACTGAAACAAGCATGAAGGAGATCACTTACAAACACTAAGGATTAATCAAGAACACGAGAGGAAACTCCAAGATGGTTGCTAAATTCGGATTTAGAGCAGGGTATTGCAAGAAAGTGATCAAAAAGTTCATAAGTCTGATGAACATGGGTATTTATAGAGAGTTTGGATTAATAGGGTCATGCCAAGTGTTTATGACTCATCTTTGAAGTAGGTTAGTGTCCACTTACGTGTCAAAAGCAGAGATTAGGGTGGCTGCCAACAAAACTGGTGTGCTGGAGCACCCTTACGGACCGTATGGTCCTTAGGTTTACGGTCCGTGAGCCAAGGTGCTAGGCACAACTTTCCAAAGTTGGCAGAAAAGGCCCCTGTATAATTTCGTCGCGTTTCGGGCACTTCCAATACTTGTTAACCTTGTTTCAAAGCTCCATAAGGACGTTAAAGTACAGGGAACTTGAAATGTGTTCAAAGATGTTCCAGATGTCAGTTCGTTTGGTCGTACGATCGCGGTTTTCGGTTAATTACGATGAAAATCGTACCAAACGCGTGCGTGAGCGTAAATGCGTAACGAATGGATTTTTCGCATTCCAATCACTAACATATATTATATTGATGATTAGAAAAATTTTTGGATGTCTGTACATGTTCCGGATAGCGAAATACGCAAAAAGGCATAGTTTTGCGAAATTTGCAAAATAGCCCCTGAAGTTACAAAAGTGTGATTTTGCCATACTGAAGCCTTCAAAACTTATTTCTAAGTTATGTAAAGGGTATTTATGGTATATTAGGCTTGTGTTCTTGTTCCGGAGTGTACGTCGCTGCGAGAATCGGCAGACTTTCGCAGTTTTTCGTAATTAGTCCCTATGATCGAATAAACTTGTTTTTGACATACCAAACCCTCCAAACTTATTTCTAAGTTATGAAAAGGTTATTTAAGGTATGTTTAGCATGTGACAATATTCCGGAACATACGTTGCATTAAATTGGTTTCGTTTGCGTTTCGGTTCACCGATTTTGCTCATAAAAGCGATTCAAGAGTTCGGAATTGTGCAAGAATTGATTGTGTGCAAATAACATAATAAATATGCAAATTAACATATAAAACATAAAATTTCATTCATTGATAACTTGATTATTGTTGTTACAGGCTTGGATTGCCACAGATATCACAGTCTCCCTACTTCAGGAAATTTCGTCCCAAATTTAATTAGAGGAAACTCGTGAGAACAAATGTGGATACTTCGCTTTCATCTGATCCTCACATTCCCAAGTAAATTTTGGGCCACGTTTGGATTCCCAGAGAACTTTGACTATAAAGATTCGTCTTCGTTTAAGTTTCTTGACTTCACGGTCCATAATCTCCACCGGTTTCTCGACAAAGTGCATAGTATCATCAACGTGAATCTCATCGAGTGGAATATGGAGATTTATATCGGCTAAACACTTTTTCTAGTTGGACACGTGGAATGTTGGGTGAATATTCCCGAGTTTAGGAGGTAGCTCAAGTCGGTAGGCCACCTTTCTGATTCTTTCGACGATCTTGAATGGCCCAACGTATCGTGGTGCAAGTTTTCCTTTCTTTCCAAATCTAACAACTCCTTTCTAAGGGGATACCTTGAGTAGGACGTAGTCACCGACTTGGAATTCTAAGGGCTTGCGTCGCTTGTTCGCATAACTCTTTTGACGGTTTCTTTCGACGATCTTGAATGGTCCAACATATGGTGGTGCAAGTTTTCCTTTCTTTCCAAATCTAACCACTCCTTTCCAAGGGGATACCTTGAGTAGGACGTAGTCACCGACTTGGAATTCTAAGGGCTTGCGTCGCTTGTCCGCATAACTCTTTTGACAACTTCTAGCTGTTAAAAGGTTATTGTGAATTTTCTTGACTTTCTCAGTTATGTCGTGGATGAGTTCAGGTCCAGTAAACTGAGACTCTCCAACTTCATTCCAACAGACAGGTGAACGGCATTTTTGACTGTATAAAGCTTCGAAAGGCGCCATGTTAATGCTAGCGTGATAACTATTGTTATAGGAGAATTCGACCAACGGGAGACGCGAATCCCAACTACCTCCAAAATCGATCACGCAAGATCTAAGCATATCCTCGAGAGTTTAAATCGTCCTCTCAGATTGTCCATCCGTTTGAGGATAATAAGCAGTACTTAGATTGAGTTTGGTTCCCATTGCAGATTGCAAGGTCTTGCAAAAACAAGATGAGAAATGAGCATCTCTGTCAGATATGATGTAGAAAGGAAACCCATGACGAGATATGATCTCATCACTATAGATCTTTGCGAGTTTGTCAGCAGAGAAATCTTCACGAATCGCTATAAAATGTGTTGACTTTGTTAGACGATCAATGATTACCCAAATGGCATCATGACCTCTAGATGTACGTGGTAACTTAGTGATGAGACCCATTGCAATGTTCTCCCACTTCCATATCAGTATTTCTGGTTGTTCAAGCAAACCAGACGGACATTGA
The DNA here is from genome assembly GCA_947069175.1 of Scalesia atractyloides. NCBI lineage: Eukaryota > Viridiplantae > Streptophyta > Magnoliopsida > Asterales > Asteraceae > Scalesia > Scalesia atractyloides. The sequence goes on along the minus strand of CAMTDV010000006.1, from coordinate 52,030,522 downwards.
TGTTTGGCCTTGACTTTGAGACAAGTAAGGCATTTCGATACATACAAGGCAATGTCATTCTTCATACCCGGCCACCAATACTGGGTACGGAGATCCTTGTACATTTTTGTAGCACCAGGGAATTGAATAACGAGACTTATGAGATTCATCCATCAATAGAGTTCAGAGATTGTGTTGATTCGGAACCCACAATCGATTCTTGTAGTATAGTAATCCATCGTCTTTCGTTTCGAGTTGAAGTTCGAGTTGGTGAGGTAGTTCGTCTTTCAACAATCCTTGGGTTACACAATTGCGTTGGGCTTCAAGAATACGTGTTTGGATATCAGATCGAATACGAACACAATGAAGTTTGACACGTTCTTTGCCACTAAGTGCATCAGCCACAACGTTCGCCTTACCAGGATGGTAGCGAATTTCGCAGTCGTAATCGTTTAAAAGTTCAACCCATCGTCGTTGCCTCACGTTTAGCTCTTTTTGATTGAAAATATGTTGGAGACTTTTGTGGTCTGTGAAAACCACACACTTCGTGCCATAAAGATAGTGTCTCCAGATTTTGAGAGCAAAGACAACAGCTCCCAACTCAAGATCATGAGTTGTATAATTTTTCTCGTGAGTTTTCAATTGTCTTGACGCGTAGGCGATGACCTTATCCTATTGTGAGAACGTAACCAAGGCCTAAATTCGACGCGTCACAATAAACCACAAAATCATCATTGCCATCGGGTAAAGACAAAATAGGAGCATCACAAAGTTTCTGTTTCAAGGTTTGGAAAGCTTCCTCTTGTTTGGATCCCCACTCAAAAGGCTTATTCTTTTGAGTCAAAGCAGTGAGGGGAATAGCGATCTTTAAGAAATTCGCAATAAATCGTCGATAGTAACCAGCAAGACCAAGAAATGAGCGAACTTCTGTGGGAGTAGTGGGTGTTTTCCAATCCTTAATCGTAGTGATTTTGGAAGGATCCACATGAATACCATGCTCATTGACAATGTGACCCAATAATTGAACTTCTTTCAGCCGAATTCACACTTGGAGAATTTGGCATAAAGTTGCTCTTTCTTTAGAAGTTCCATAGTCAAACGAAGATGTTGCTCGTGCTCGGTTTGAAACTTTGAATAAATAAGAATGTCATCGATGAACACAATGATGAACTTATCCAGATAAGGTTTACAAACCCGATTCATTAAGTCCATGAATACAGCTGGAGCATTTGTCAAGCCAAAAGGCAAAACAGTGAACTCATAGTGGCGGTATCTTGTGCGGAAAGCAGTCTTGGGAATATCTTCCTCGTGAAAACGAAGCTGATGATACCCAGAACGCAGATCGATCTTCGAAAAACATGTGGCACCTTGTATTTGATCAAACAAATCATCAATGCGAGGTAGGGATATCAATTCTTGATCGTGAGTATGTCGAGCTCAAGATAATCGATACACATATGGAAGGAGCCATCCTTCTTTTTCACAAATAGGACAGGTACACCCCACGGAGAATAACTTGGACGAATGAAACCTTTGTCAGATAACTCTTGAAGTTGCTTCGATAACTCCTGCATCTCAGAATGTGCAAGACGGTAAGGATATTTGGCTATCGGGTTAGCACCTGGTACAAGATCAATTCGAAACTCAACTTGTCGTGCTGGAGGTAGACCAGGTAGATCTTCGGGAAATACCTCAGGATAATCTCAGATAACAGGAATGTCTCGAATATTCTTGCTCTTACCTGTCTGCTCCAAAATATGTGCCAAGAAAGCGACAGAATTCTTTCGCAGGTATTTCTGAGCTTGGGTACACGTCATAAGTTTAAAGCTACTAACGGGTTTCTCTCCACAAACTTCTAGAATTTCACCAGACAGAAGAGGTACTCGAACAATCTTGTCAAAACAAATAACTTCGGCATGTTGTTTAGTTAACCAATCCATCCCAATAATGATGGTCGAAACTTCCAAGTTGCCTAGGTGTAAGGTCGATAGGAAACAAGTGGTTGTTGAGGTTCAATTGACAATTACGAACAACATAATCAAGAACAAGAGGTTCACCATTGGCTATCTCGACTAACAAGCGCTTTCCTAGTTTAGTTCTAGGCATCAAGAGAAAAGGCTCAAAAGTAAGTGACACAAAGCTTCTATCGGCACCCGAATCGAAAAGAACAGAAGCAGGATGATTGTTAACAAGGAACGTACCGTTAAGAACTTCATTATCAGCACGAGCCTCGTTGGCATTCATGTTAAAAGCTCGTCCACGAGCCGGATTGGCATTTGCTATTCTAGGACAGTTGTTCCTGTAGTGACCCATTTCACCGCAGTTAAAACATGAACCAGGCGGAAAATGAGGTCGAGCAGGATTTGCTTGTGCTTGAGCTTGGTTTTGTGCAGCTTGGTTCGGGTTAAAACAACAAATATTCGCCAAGTGACCAAGTTTTCCACAGGTAGTACACTGTCGACATGGTATCTTAACTTGATGATGACCATTACATCGGTTGCAGAGTGGTGCAGTTCCTGCATATGGTTTCTTTGCTGGAGGTTGAGCTGGTTGGTTTTGGGGAGAAGTTGGAGCGGGTGGTGTGGTCACAGCAAAGTTTTGAGAAGCCTTATGCTTCTTTGACCTCTTGGATGATCCGGCTTTGTCTTTCTTCGGTTTCTCTTGGGTGCTTTTGTCAGTCTGTTTCTTATCACCCTTGCGGTGAAGTTTACCCTTTCTGACTTGAGAATCAGTTAGAGTTGCAGCCAATTCAATGGCTTGACGAACGGTAGTAGGGTGGCTTCCCGTAACAATGTCCTGAACAGGATCAGGCAGACCATCGATATATTTCTCAATCGTCCAAAGGCGTCACCATTGAAGGACAAAGTAAGCTCAATTCCTCGTACAGGTTGGTGTAAGCACGACTCTCACCACTGTCTTGCTTAAGATCATCGAATTCCCTTTCCAAAGCCCTAAGTTCAAGACGAGGACAGAACTCCCTCATCATTAGAGCTCGAAGCTCTCCCCAAGTTTGGGCTAAGGCCACTTCGGCACCTCTATCTCTCATAACACCAAAAAAAAAGCCACCATGTCAAAGCTCGATTATTGAATACACTAGATGCAAACTCAACTTTTCGCTCATCCGAACATTGAACAAAACGAAATGTGCTCTCGAGACTCTCAACCATTGAAGAAGTCCCGTAGCTCCCTCAGACCCAGTGAACTGAAGTGGTTTAGCCGAACAGAATTGTTTGTAGCTACACAGAGCATTGTTGTTATTGTTGTTCGCCTGATTCATTTGAGTTATTAGGTTCGGGAGTACGGCAGCAATTTTTTGAGCGATCATGGCTGCCATTTCGGCATCCTGAGTTGCATTACGTCGAGGAGGCATTCTAAAAGAAAACATGAGGGAAGATATATGAGATTGATACTCGGAAAAAATCAATAAAGGCATCAAAATATCAACGAAGCATAAAGATGGTGGTCATTCGTTTGTTTCACAAAGCAAGTAAACAACACACGTTGACTAATCAAAGTAAATGGGTCTTTATAATGTATCGCGAAGACATTCTTTAGCCTATAAGTGGACGCTCACCCCAAGAGTTCCCAGGTAAGAGTGACTGGTCCGATTAAGTGGATTTGTACGAACACTCTAGCCTAGACAGAAAACTCAGGGTACAGGCACCCACCCTTCCAGATTGCACGTGTTCACATTATTAAAACCCAAACTTTGACGAGATTTTGAAAACTTGAAGGCTTACGCCAAAAACAAATCATCTAAGGGTAGATGATGATTTTCAAAGCGGATTTGTAATTTGTGTATTTGTTTTGGTAATCACCTAAGCATAGGTGTTTGTATTGTGTTTTAAATCTAAACGCGAGTAGACTCGCGTTAGGGTCCTAGGAAGGTTATAGTCTAGGTCAAAGCATTACTAATAACCTAATTCCCTATAACCAATGCTCTGATACCAACCTGTAACACCCCAAATTCCGTAAAACAACACGCGACGGAAACACTTGTGGAGTCACGTTAACAGATTGTTTCAACAACACATGGTATTTGAAGTTTTGTTTTAGATATTAAACATAGGTTATATTGTCATAATTGTCTAGAAACGTTTTAAAACAACCAAACAAACAAAACATGCATAATTATTGTCTTTCTTGTTTTATAGTCGCTAAGGCCTGTCCAAATCCTATATGAGCATGCATCAGTATCATTAAGCATTGTTCCCTGAAAACATATGTGAAAACGAGTCAACAAAAATATACCGGCGAGTACATAGGTTTTGTGAGTGTGTCAAGTTCATGGCTTTGTATATATTGCAATATAATCTGACTACTAGAGTCGTAAGTGAAAACCTTGTTTGAAAGCATTTGTTATTGCAACAACTATTCGTCTAAAACAAACGGGTAAAAGTTTATAAAATCTCGTAGCCATGAACCTTGACTCGAAAACATTTGTTCGTAAATCCAAGTTGTAAATCGTCTTGAAATAACTCGTATGGTTTATATCTTTAATCGAAAATCGTTGTATGTCATTGTTTGAAATCATTTGTCCAAGTAATGTAAATAATGATACGTATGTAATGTGATAAAAGCACTTATATATAGGAAGTACCAGCGGCGTATCCACCATGCTTTTATTACATTACACCCGTTCCGTTATCTAATCACTTATCATAAACCAATTGTCATAAATAAATTGTTCATTGTTCCTTGTTATAAACCATTGTTCATTCGTTCATCGTTCATTGTTCATCGTTCATCGTTCGCCGTTCGTCGTTCCTTGTTTTAATTGTGAAAACTTTTGGTCGTTTCATGAATACATTCAAACCTTTGTTGACTTGTTCGAGACCACCCACGGTGTCCCTTAATAGTATAACATACCACCAAAGGGTATGTTACAATTATAGTTTCAGTCGCTTCCCAAACATCCCCACAAACCCCGGGAAATTTGGTAACGGGATTGTCAGTCCTAGGCACCGTAACTTACTACTGGTCGGCTTGGCCATTGTTAATGAATGTCATTCTTGTTATGAATATAACACACCAACAAGTTTGTTCACATTATTGAAATCGTATTGTTTAATATAAACCTTCGCATTTGTACTTTGAAAGCTTGAAAACCTTTAGCACATATGAATCACCCCAAAATATTTGAAAGCATAAAATAGGGGAACTATGTACTCACATGTGATAGCAAAGTAACTCTTGGATCAATAAGAAAACCGAAGCTCAAAGATACGAGAAATCACGCGTGTCCTAAAAATGAATAATTGTGTAAATATCGGGGCTTGAAATCGGAAGATTCGGATAGAATGATTCTTATAAACCAAGTGAGTGTCGAAACTCATATAATATGGTTTAATAAGCTTACATTCTGAGTTGGAAAGATTTTTAAGTGCTTTTGACCCGTTAAGGTAGTTTAAGCCACTTTCACGCGTCATTTGCGTAACAACGCATTCGGATGGTTGGATATGTGTCATAATAAGTTTTAAATGCTTAAACATGTTTAAAACTATTTTTGATCAGATTATATGTCAAATCTTGTGTTACATATGCTTAACGTTGATTTGTTTGCGAAAAGGGCATTTTGGTCGTTTTTAAGTAATATTATAATCAGTCATCATAACACAATCCAAACATCATGACCATAAGGTATAACCTCAGAGGGTTATTCCCTATATATTTATGGTCACAATTATGTATTTGGTCGGGTCCGAATATCCACCAAACGGGTCAGATTCGGAAGTCAAAGCGGTGGTCAAACCGTTCAACTTTTCGATTCAATATAAGCACTACAATGTTTTGACATGTCTAAATAAGTTTATAAAAGAGTTTTGGCATCAAAACAACCTGTTTTGACACCTGAATTTATATCCGTTGCAAAATGCGCAAAAATCGCATTTTGACCGAAAGTTTGACTTGTCAAAATAGCTAGAAACGATGAGAATCAGTAGGCATGATTTTTGTGGATCATAACCACCTTGATTACCATCATAAAGCAAGTTTCAATTGGATTTTAAACTGACCAATTCATGATCAATACTGGTAGTTAAATAAAAGTCAAATTTTGTGACTTTTAATCAAATAAATCATAAGAATTGAAACAAGCATGAAGGAAATCACTTACAAACACTAGGGATTGATCAAGAACACGAGAGGAAACTCCAAGATGGTTGCTAAATTCGGATTTAGAGAAGGGTGTTGCAAGAAAGTGATCAAAAAGTTCATAAGTGTGATGAACATGGGTATTTATAGAAAGTTTGGATTAATAGGGTCATGCCCAGTGTTTATGACTCATCTTTGAAGTAGGTTAGTGTCCACTTATGTGTCAAAAGCAGAGATTAGGGTGGCAAGTTCGAAAGGTGAGTCAAAGAGTGAATAAACAGGTTGCTGCCAACAAAACTGGTGTGCTGGAGCACCCTTATGGACCGTATGGTCCTCAGCCTTACGGTCCGTAAGCCAAGGTGCTGGGCACAACTTTCCAAAGTTGGCAGAATTGGCCCCTGCATCGTTTCCTCGTGTTTCGGGCACTTCTAATACTCTTTAACCTCGTTTCAAAGCTCCATAAGGACATTAAAGTATAGAGAACTTGAAATGTGTTCAAAATGGTTCCAGAGGTCAGTTCGTTTGGTCGTACGGTCGTGGTTTTTTGTTAATTACGACGAAAATCGTAACAAACGCGTGCGTGACCGTAAATGCGTAACGAACAGATTTTTCGCATTCCAATCACTAACATATAATATATTGATGATTATAAAAATTTTTGGATGTGTGTACATGTTCCGGATCGCGAAATACGCAAAAAGGCATAGTTTTGCGAAATTTGCAAAATAGCCCCTGAAGTTACAAAAGTGTGATTTTGCCATACCGAAGCCTTCAAAACTTATTTCTAAGTTATGTAAAGGGTATTTATGGTATATTAGGCTTGTGTTCTTGTTCCGGAGTGTACGTCGGCAGACTTTTGCAGTTTGTCATAATTAGTCCCTATGATCGAATAAACTTGGTTTTGACATACCAAACCCTCCAAACTTATTTCTAAGTTATGCAAAGGTTATTTAAGGTATGTTTAGCTTGTGACAATATTCCGGAACATACGTTGCGTTAAATTGGTTTCGTTTGCGTGTCGGTGCACCGATTTTGCTCATAAAAGCGATTCAAGAGTTCGGAATTGTGCAAGAATTGATTGTGTGCAAATAACATAATTGTGACATCCCGGTTTTTCGGATAACTTAAACGCACTACTTCACGGTTATTAATTCGGAGACTTGAATTTGCACGCTCGAAATAGTTACGATAATTTAGTGAACTTGTCAAACTAATTACGTGCTATGTGTATGAACGTTTGTGAGTTGGTGAATATGTGATGTTCGATTACGTGAATTGTTTTAGTTACGAAATATATATATATAATAAATATGTACACGAGCCGAACCGAACCGCGACACGAACCAACCTTGATTCCTTGCGACTCAAGGAGTTAACCAAACTTGGGGATCAAGTTTTAAACCCAAACCGCCCCACCCAAGCCACTCTCGGCCGCGTGCAACCCAAACCGCAAACCCATTCCCCTTTACCTTCACCCTTTACGCTATATAAACACATACATGCATGAGTTTGATTTCACAAAACAAAAACACAAAACCCTAATAGCAAACAGCCGACGGCAGCTTTCCTTCATCATCTCGGTCGCAAACAGCCACTCCCCACTCTTCTTCACGGTCGCAAACAAGCCCCCTTCTCGGTCGCGATCTACCTTCAAGCCGAATCCATTCTCATCCAAGTCTCGGTTCGTTATTCACCGTTATTAAAGGTTAGGATTATAATTGTTTGCAAGATCATATTCGGATTATATGTTTGAATGTAAGGTTATGTTAGCCGATTTATTGATGATGTTTGCAAGTTGATGTTTGTTCGAAATCTGGAATCATAGGCTGTGTTGTGTTTATAAAAAACTAGAGATATTGATTAGGGTTTGCATGGATATGATATATGTATTGATCTATGATTGGAAAAATCAGTTCTTGATCGCCTAGGTTCATTGTATCGACGGTTATTGCGAATTAGTTGTGTTAAAATGCTGAAACAGGTTGCTGAATGATAGTTACAGCCGACTTCAACTGGCTGTAACTCGGTCATTAGTTGTCGAAAAACGGATTTTCTGAAGTCTAAAACGTAGAGATTTGAATAACGAATCTAATGGCGCTGGATTCATATTTTTCTGAAGTCGTTTGATATTTTTAAGTGGCCAATTAAGTTCAGTGACTAAAGCTGTGGAAATCCTGAAATTTTGTTAGTTGTTTATCGAGTTGGATTTTATAATCTGTAGGGAGTCGAATCATGAAATTTGTACAGCAACTAGGTATGGAAATTTCCGGGCAACTCCCACTGTAATTTTGTTAATTGGACGATCGGTGATTTTTAAATAAATTCTTCCGTGGACTGCAGTCAGAAAGCGACGAATCTGACTGCAGCCTAGTATATTAATATTTATGGTTAATTGGTAAAGTATTAGGACTTGAAAAATTTATATAAAATTCTACAGTATAATTGTCACCTGCTGTAAAATAATTGGAATTTTTGGAATGTTGGAACTATTTTATAAAAATCCTAGAAAACAGCCGAATTATGAGTATGTAAGCTGAAACTTGATAACTTGTGAATGTGTGCACCAAAGTGTTGTATGGATTGGATTATGTTCATGATAAATTGTTTTGATTACTATGTTCACATGAGGATACTTGCATGCATGTTTGAGTGTTAGGAATTTTGATTGTGTGTATCACTTTGTGCGTAAATTATGTGTGGAATTTTGTATTGGTGTGTTCACACACTTACTTGAAATCAATTGGTTTGTTAGGACGCAACAGCGGTCCCATCCTTTACGACTTCTTTGCTACACTAACCGAGCAACTAAAGGTGAGTTCACGGCCCCTAATTTTATCCGGTTTTAAACAACAGGGGGAGAAACATGTATACACTCTTCAAACTCAATCTTTTTACGTTATACGAATTTAACGTCACATAACTATTTGGTAACTAAGTTAATGTTAATGTAATGTTATGGTCACTAAGCAGCTATATCACATAAGTCCTCGACAATCTCTCGGATCGTTAGTATTGGGTTTAAATAGCGGGGAAATTATAAGTAGTACTACTGGGCCCGACAAGCCCCATCCGAGCTAGTCGCGCTAGCCGACCGGGTATGGTCAACGGGTGAATAATTTGGCCTAACTTCACCATGGTCAGTGATAGGCCTGGCAACACGGAGGCACAACAGTCAGCTTCGATCGCGAACACTTACGTGACATAACTTTAGGCTAGCTACCTATATATGTTAACATTGAACTTAATTACGAATCAACTATATTATCCCGGGTTAGGGATAATGGAAACAACAACTTTATTATTCCGGGTTTGGAATAATGGAATCAACATCATTATTATTCCGGTTAAGGAATAATGGAACTATCGGTATTATTCCGGGTTGGGAATAATGGAACTAAACCGTTATCCGGGTTAGGGATAACGGGGGAAACAAACTCATAGCCGAACAAACGAATTTATGAAAACCTGTGAACTCACCCATCTTTAATGTTGACACTTGTTTCTTTACATGTTTCTCAGGACGCTAGGAGCTCTAGGTGCACTCACTTGCATTGATCAAGACATCTTTTATCGAGTCTAATTTACAAACATTGTTTTGGGTTTTTCATTTGTTTTGGCGTTTGTGTTAGCGCCCGTTTCACTACTTATTCTATGCTTCCGCTCAACCATAAAAACTAATGCTTCCGCTAAACATTGGTAACTAACTAAGACAATATAAAATCTATGATGAATGGTTAAACAAATGATTTTTGGAAAACGTATTATCAAATCATATAGAGTCGTTCGACGTACTAGTGTTTCAGATTCTGGTTTGTTCACACGCCTCGTGGTAAAACTCCGCAAGTGGAAATTGAGGGTGTGACAGATTGGTATCAGAGCCACTAGCTATAGAGAACCAGGTTTGCATTAGAAGTAGACCTAAACTATAGCTGAATACACGATACTAGACGTCGTTTGGCACCAAACTGTTATATCTTGTTATGCGATGTACCACAACTGTGTTATGTAGATTATGACTTCATAATAAGAAATGAAAACAACTCGTAACTAACTACACAACCTAACAGGCAATGTCATCATCATCATCATCATCCGACAAACTTACGCCACCAAGAGCGCCAGGAAAGGCACCTATGGTGGAACCCTTACCATCTTATGGCGTGGAGACACGCTCAGCTGCGAGGAAAAGGCTCGCTCTGGGGGAGGAGTCGTCATCAGCCCAACCATCGTTGTGCCGGTTGAACCGGTTAACTCGGTAGAAGTAGGGAATGACCTACTTAGAAACATGATACAGAAACAACAAGAACAATTAGAAAGAATGCAGGAAACCATCCTAGCACAGGGATGGATGATCCGACAACTGACAGGTAAAACCGACTCGCTCGAGGAAGAGCAACATACGAGTAAGATAGCTCGTAACACCTTAGCCAGAGATCTGCGTGCTGAGCAGATAAGAGCCGACTGGCTCGAAGACAGAGTCCTGGAAAATAGTTGGAGAATTCAGGAGTTAGAGCAAAATCAAGCACCTGCACCAGCACCGGCCCCTCCAGTGCCGGTAGAGGAGGATCCTGAAGAGGATCCAGAGGAGGATCCAGAAGAGGATCCTGAAGAGGATCCTGAAGAGGATCCAGAAGAGGATCCAGAGGAGGATCCGGAGGAGGACCCAGCTGTAGAAGCCGGGAATGCCGCGCAGGATGATTGCAACGATAGTGATCTGGGGGATGGAGACGTAGACGACTAACACGTCTCGCTTATTTTATTTACTTTCCTTCAGTCTATTTATTTTCCCACATGTGTTTAAACTTGAGACTTTATAGTGAATTCATATGTTTGGTTGGCACTTTGTAAGACGTTGAAACTTCATTTAATCAAGTATTTCTTTTGACTATTTAATATATTTGAGTTGACATAACTTGATAATTATTTAAGTACGAAGTAGGATAACTATATTGGATATGTAGACTTATCGGGGTGTGTTTATGTTGTGTTTCGAAGATCTAAATGGCAACTGGACGACGTGGAAACCTTAACATGACGCCCGAAGAACTAGCTGCCATGATTCAAGAGCACGTGAACGCAGCTCTAGCGGGTGTTCAGAACCAACCTGCAGGTAACCATTATTAAATTTTCAGGAGAAAATCTAATAGTTGGGCTAGTAGAATTCCTCGCTGACTACCTGTTCTCTGTCGGCAGGAGGGGGTTTTAACCCCTACAAGATGTTCCTCGACGCGAAACCAAGCAAATTCTCGGGGGCAGAAGGACCCATAGGACTTGTCCGCTGGATCGAAAAATCTGAATCGGTATTTGAGATGTGCAACTGTCTGGAGGCCAACAAGGTCAAGTATGCAGCCTCAACACTGGAAGATGGGGCACTAACTTGGTGGAATGCACAAGTCCAAACGCGTGGATTTATTGCTGCAAATGCAATGGCCTGGGCCGAGTTTAAGGCCCTAATCAAAGAAGAGTACTGTCCGCGAGACAGAGTGCAACAGTTGGAGCAAACTTTATGGAACCACAAGATGGTGGGATCTGAAATCGAAGCATACACAGCAAAACATCATGACTTGGTATTTCTGTGTCCCGATCTGGCCAACACTGTGGATAAACGACTCGAGTTTTACCTTGGGGGTCTGGTCCCGGAGATTCAGGGTATGGTGATGGCTAGCAACCCTGCAACTGAACATCAAGCAATCAGGTTGGCGCACAAACTCACCGATAAGGCGGTGGAACAAAAGAAGTTGCCAGCTCGGGGTACGACTGAAGTTGCCCTTGATAATAAAAGAAAGTTTGAAGACTCGTCTGCTCGACAGCCTTCGTCATCCCAGCCACAACAGAGGAACCAGAAATGGTTCAATCATTACAACAGCCACCGGGGTCACCAAAATCAGCCCGCCAACAACAACAACCAAAACGCAAGCGGCTATGTAGGTCGAAAGCCGCAGTGCACCCGCTGTAATCTTCATCATCACGGTCCTTGTGCCGGGAATCGCTGCCAACGATGTGGCAAGGTGGGACATGCGGCAAAGGATTGTCGTGGGGAAATCATGTCCCGACTAAACCAAAATCAACCCCAAGGCCCACAACAGGGTGTTAACCGGGGATGCTATCAGTGTGGTAGCACTGCCCACTTCAAAAGAGACTGCCCACAGCTCCGCAACAACACAACAACAATGGTGGGAACAACCACAACCACAATAACCACAACAACAACAATAACAACAACAACAATGGAAATGGCGGCACAGGAGGTGCCAAAGGTCGCGCATTTACATTGGGCCGCGGAGAGGCCAGAAACGACTCGAACGTGGTCACCGGTAAGTTTCCCCTTAATGAACATTTTTCTACTGTGCTTTTTGATACGGGTGCGGATAGGAGCTTTATATCTGAGTCTTTTAGGAAGAACCTAAATCTCACGCCTAAACCCTTAGAGACCCCTTATGTCATAGAACTAGCAGATGGTAAATCCGTAGATGTGACCCATATAGTATCCGGCTGTCAACTCAAACTCGCGGGTCACACCTTTACCATTGATCTGATGACAACTACCCTGGGTAGTTTTGACGTGGTAGTCGGAATGGACTGGCTATCCGACGTCCGGGCTGAAGTTCTCTGCTTTGAAAAATCTATCCGTATTCCGCTCTCTAACGACGAAATCTTGACGGTGCAAGGCGAGAAGGTAAGCGCCGTCACCAACATCATCTCTTACATGCAAGCGCAGAAGTATCTTCGGAGAAAGAACTCCCTCGCTTTACTAGCACTGGTTACCGAACAGCCTAAGGACGAGAAACGTATAGAAGACATCCCTGTCGTCCATGATTTTTCCGATGTATTCCCAGAGGAATTACCTGGTCTTCCACCCCATCGACAATTGGAGTTTGAAATCGAATTAGAGAACCATGCAACTCTATCGCCAAGGCTCCATACCGCCTAGCTCCAGCCGAGCTGCAGGAGCTGTCTACCCAACTTCAGGAGCTGTTAGAAAGGGATTTATCCGACCAAGCGCTTCGCCATGGGGAGCTCCAGTCCTTTTTGTCAAGAAGAAGGACGGGACCTTCCGCATGTGCATCGACTACAGGGAACTCAACAAGGTTACTGTCAAGAACCGATACCCGTTACCTCGCATCGACAATCTCTTCGACCAACTTCAAGGATCAAGCTACTACTCCAAGATTGACCTACGGTCCGGTTACCATTAGTTACGCGTCAGGGAGGAGGATATCGCTAAGACGGCATTTCGTACTCGGTATGGCCATTATGAGTTCTTGGTCATGCCCTTCGGTCTCACCAACGCACCCGCGGTGTTCATGGACCTCATGAACCGTGTGTGTAAACCATACCTCGACAAGTTTGTCATTGTATTCATCGATGACATACTCATCTACTCTAAAGGTGAAGAAGAACATGCTGAACATCTACGATTACTGCTAGGATTACTTCAACAGGAGAAACTATATGCCAAGCTTTCGAAGTGTGATTTCTGGATTCGGGAAGTTCAGTTTCTCAGGCATATCGTAAATGAAAAGGGTATCCATGTCGACCCTGCCAAGATAGAAGCTATCAAAAACTGGGAAGCACCCAGGACACCGACAGAGATCCGCCAATTTTTGGGTTTGGCTGGTTACTACAGATGCTTCATAGAGGGATTTTCAAAGATCGCACAACCGCTTACTACCCTCACCCAGAAAGGCATCAAGTATGCTTGGGGTGACAAGCAGGAAGCAGCATTTCAATTGCTGAAACAGAAACTTTGCAATGCACCCATTCTGTCCTTGCCGGAAGGGACAGATGACTTTGTAGTATATTGTGATGCTTCCATACAGGGGTTGGGATGCGTACTCATGCAACGCGATAAGGTCATCGCGTATGCGTCCCGCCAACTGAAAGTTCACGAGAAAAACTACACAACGCATGACCTGGAATTGGGAGCAGTAGTGTTTGCACTTAAGATTTGGAGACACTACCTCTATGGGACGAAGTGCACAATCTTCACAGACCACAAGAGCCTCCAACACATCTTTGATTAGAAGGAGTTGAACATGCGACAGCGTCGCTGGGTCGAACTCTTGAACGATTATGAGTGTGCCATTCGGTATCACCCGGGTAAAGCTAACGTGGTAGCTGATGCCCTCAGTAGGAAGGAACACTTGAAACCTCGTCGTGTACGAGCATTACAGCTCACTATTCATTCGGGGTTACCCGAACAAATACGCGACGCGCAGTTAGAAGCAGTTAAGGAAGAAAACATCAAGGCCGAATCGGTGGGAAAAATGGAACGCGATTGGGAAGTAAAACCCAATGGAGCCCGGTATTTCATGAATCGCATATGGGTACCTCTCTACGGAAACCTCAGAGAGCTAGTCATGGACGAAGCTCACAAATCCCGATACTCTGTCCATCCTGGTTCGGATAAGATGTATCAAGACCTTAAAGCTGCGTATTGGTGGCCCAACATGAAAGCTGATATAGCCACCTACGTGAGTAAGTGTTTGACTTGTGCAAAGGTCAAGGTAGAGTATCAAAAGCCATCGGGGCTACTTCAACAACCTGAGATCCCAGTATGGAAATGGGATCAGATCTCGATGGACTTCATCACTAAACTCCCGCGAACTTTGGGTGGTTGCGACACCATCTGGGTGATTGTGGATCGTTTAACTAAGTCCGCACACTTCCTAGTTATTAAAGAAACAGATAAGATGGAGAAGTTGACTCGCATCTACATTAAGGAAGTAGTTTCTCGGCACGGAGTGCCAACGTCCATCATCTCAGACAGAGATGCTCGCTTCACATCCAACTTTTGGCAGTCACTTCAGAAAGCGTTGGGAACACGCTTAGATTTGAGCACAGCCTATCACCCTCAGACTGATGGTCAAAGCGAAAGGACCATACAGACCTGGAAGACATGCTTAGGGCATGCGTAGTAGACTTTGGAAATAGTTGGGAAATCCACCCGCCTTTAGTGGAATTCTCATATAACAACAGTTACCATACGAGTATTTCGACAGCACCGTTTGATGCATTATACGGTCGTAAATGTAGATCACCGGTCTGTTGGGCAGAAGTCGGTGACAGTCAACTCACAGGCCCTGAGTTAATACTTGAGGCTACTGAAAAGATTGTACAAATCAGAAACCGCATGGCGGTGGCACGAGATCGACAGAAAAGCTACGCTGATCAACGACGCAAACCGCTCGAATTTCAAGTAGGCGACCGCGTCCTACTAAAGGTGTCACCCTGGAAGGGTGTAATCCGCTTTGGAAAACGGGGCAAACTAAACCCACGGTACGTAGGCCCGTTTGTAATCTTGAAACGTATTGGACCCGTAGCTTATCAATTAGACCTTCCTGCCGAACTCAGTGGAGTTCACAACGTGTTTCACGTGTCAAATCTGAAGAAGTGTCTATCAGATGAAACTCTAGTTATTCCATTGGATGAGATTCAAGTGGATGAACAACTGCACTTTGTGGAACAGCCTATCGAGATCATGGATCGTGAGATCAAGACTCGAAGGCACAGCAAGATTCCGATCGTTAAGGTTCGTTGGGACTCTAAGCGTGGACCGGAGTTCACGTGGGAAAGAGAGGACCAAATGAAAAGCAACTACCCACACCTCTTTGCAGCTGAGCAGCAAACTAACGATACCAACAACTAAATTTTCGGGACGAAAATTCTTTCAATATGGGGATGATGTGACAACCTGGAAATTTCTCATACTCTCGCGTACCATTGTTAACTAAATTCTTGTGCATGGCACTTGGAAATCTTTGTGCATGGCACTTGGGAACTTCTTGTAACTTCGCATACCATCGTTAACGAACTAACTCTTTGTGCGTGGCACTCTAAACATGTACGCTGCATTCTAAACCGCGTTTACTCAATTTTCGGGACGAAAGTTCTTTCAACATGGGGATAATGTGACATCCCGGTTTTTCGGATAACTTAAACGCACTACTTCACGGTTATTAATTCGGAGACTTGAATTTGCACGCTCGAAATAGTTACGATAATTTAGTGAACTTGTCAAACTAATTACGTGCTATGTGTATGAACGTTTGTGAGTTGGTGAATATGTGATGTTCGATTACGTGAATTGTTTTAGTTACGAAATATATATATAATAAATATGTACACGAACCGAACCGAACCGCGACACGAACCAACCTTGATTCCTTGCGACTCAAGGAGTTAACCAAACTTGGGGATCAACTTTTAAACCCAAACCGCCCCACCCAAGCCACTCTCGGCCGCGTGCAACCCAAACCGCAAACCCATTCCCCTTTACCTTCACCCTTTACGCTATATAAACACATACATGCATGAGTTTGATTTCACATAACGAAAACACAAAACCCTAATAGCAAACAGCCGACGGCAGCTTTCCTTCATCATCTCGGTCGCAAACAGCCACTCCCCACTCTTCTTCACGGTCGCAAACAAGCCCCCTTCTCGGTCGCGATCTACCTTCAAGCCGAATCCATTCTCATCCAAGTCTCGGTTCGTTATTCACCGTTATTAAAGGTAAGGATTATAATTGTTTGCAAGATCATATTCGGATTATATGTTTGAATGTAAGGTTATGTTAGCCGATTTATTGATGATGTTTGCAAGTTGATGTTTGTTCGAAATCTGGAATCATAGGCTGTGTTGTGTTTATAAAAAACTAGAGATATTGATTAGGGTTTGCATGGATATGATATATGTATTGATCTATGATTGGAAAAATCAGTTCTTGATCGCCTAGGTTCATTGTATCGACGGTTATTGCGAATTAGTTGTGTTAAAATGCTGAAACAGGTTGCTGAATGATAGTTACAGCCGACTTCAACTGGCTGTAACTCGGTCATTAGTTGTCGAAAAACGGATTTTCTGAAGTCTAAAACATAGAGATTTGAATAACGAATCTAATGGCGCTGGATTCATATTTTTCTGAAGTCGTTTGATATTTTTAAGTGGCCAATTAAGTTCAGTGACTAAAGCTGTGGAAATCCTGAAATTTTGTTAGTTGTTTATCGAGTTGGATTTTATAATCTGTAGGGAGTCGAATCATGAAATTTGTACAGCAACTAGGTATGGAAATTTCCAGGCAACTCCCACTGGAATTTTGTTAATTGGACGATCGGTGATTTTTAAATAAATTCTTCCGTGGACTGCAGTCAGAAAGCGACGAATCTGACTGCAGCCTAGTATATTAATATTTATGGTTAATTGGTAAAGTATTAGGACTTGAAAAATTTATATAAAATTCTACAGTATAATTTTCACCTGCTGTAAAATAATTGGAATTTTTGGAACGTTGGAACTATTTTATAAAAATCCTAGAAAACAGCCGAATTATGAGTATGTAAGCTGAAACTTGATAACTTGTGAATGTGTGCACCAAAGTGTTGTATGGATTGGATTATGTTCATGATAAATTGTTTTGATTACTATGTTCACATGAGGATACTTGCATGCATGTTTGAGTGTTAGGAATTTTGATTGTGTGTATCACTTTGTGCGTAAATTATGTGTGGAATTTTGTATTGGTGTGTTCACACACTGACTTGAAATCAATTGGTTTGTTAGGACGCAATTAGCGGTCCCATCCTTTACGACTTCTTTGCTACACTAACCGAGCAACTAAAGGTGAGTTCACGGCCCCTAATTTTATCCGGTTTTAAACAACAGGGGGAGAAACATGTATACACTCTTCAAACTCAATCTTTTTACGTTATACGAATTTAACGTCACATAACTATTTGGTAACTAAGTTAATGTTAATGTAACGTTATGGTCACTAAGCAGCTATATCACATAAGTCCTCGACAATCTCTCGGATCGTTAGTATTGGGTTTAAATAGCGGGGAAATTATAAGTAGTACTACTGGGCCCGACAAGCCCCATCCGAGCTAGTCGCGCTAGCCGACCGGGTATGGTCAACGGGTGAATAATTTGGCCTAACTTCGCCATGGTCAGTGATAGGCCTGGTAACACGGAGGCACAACAGTCAGCTTCGATCGCGAACACTTACGTGACATAACTTTAGGCTAGCTACCTATATATGTTAACATTGAACTTAATTACGAATCAACTATATTATCCCGGGTTGGGGATAATGGAAATAACAACTTTATTATTCCGGGTTTGGAATAATGGAATCAACATCATTATTATTCCGGTTAAGGAATAATGGAACTATCGGTATTATTCCGGGTTAGGGATAACGGGGGAAACAAACTCATAGCCGAACAAACGAATTTATGAAAACCTGTGAACTCACTCATCTTTAATGTTGACACTTGTTTCTTTACATGTTTCTCAGGACGCTAGGAGCTCTAGGTGCACTCACTTGCATTGATCAAGACATCTTTTATCGAGTCTAATTTACAAACATTGTTTTGGGTTTTTCATTTGTTTTGGCGTTTGTGTTGGCGCCCGTTTCACTACTTATTCTATGCTTCCGCTCAACCATAAAAACTAATGCTTCCGCTAAACATTGGTAACTAACTAAGACAATATAAAATCTACGATGAATGGTTAAACAAATGGTTTTTGGAAAACGTATTATCAAATCATATAGAGTCGTTCGACGTACTAGTGTTTCAGATTCTGGTTTGTTCACACGCCTTGCGGTAAAACTCCGCAAGTGGAAATTGAGGGTGTGACAATAATAAATATGCAAATTCACATATACAACATAAAATTTCATTCATTGATAACTTGATTATTGTTGTTACAGGCTTGGACTGCCACATATATCACACTATGCCTCTCGTAAAGCCATTTCCAACGAGATGTTTAGATAACGTCTCGTACCAAGCTCTCGGGGCTTGATGTAATCCGTATAAGGCTTTGTCTAGGAGATAGGCTTTGTTCTTGTTTAGCGGATCGACGAACCCTGGTGGTTGGCTGACGTACACTTGTTCGCGTAACTTACCATAGAGAAATGCAGATTTCACATCTAACTGGTACACTTCAAAACCTTTCCAAGCTGCGAATGCAAGGAAAATACGGATTGACTCTAAGCGTGCAACCGGTGCATAGACATCCGTATAGGTGGTAAGTCAACACCTCGATCATCCCTCTTACACTTGAAGACCCACTTCGTGTCTATCGCTTTTTGCTTAGGTGGTAAGTCAACAAGTCTCCAAACTCCCAGTTTCTCGGACTGTAACAACTCTTCCTGTATCGTAATCACCCAGTTCTCATCACCCAAAGCTTCATTCACAATCTTCGGCTCGATTTGAGATATGAAACATGAATAATAGTAGTAAACTTAAGTCGGAGCCACTCGAGTATAGAAACAATTTAACGCCTTGTTGATCTGGTTTCGCATTCTCACACCAGTCTTTTGCTCTCCAATAATGTTTGTTGAAGGATGATATGAATAAGATCGTGGCATCTCGTTACTAGGAACATCAACTGTACTATTCTGATTTGAAATATTCAAATCAACTTTAGGAGCACTAGAAGTAGCTTCATTTTGATTGCTCGGGCCAGCAGATTGGTTTAACATATTAGATATCTGCTCGAATTCTTCAACGGAAAAGTGTTCTCCATCATCATCGAAAGTCAGAGCTTCATCAGAGTCGGAATTTTGATTCTAAGGAATATTGGGCTCTGTAGTTGCATTTCCCGGTTCAGTGGAAACATTTGCTAGAGTTGAAGTAGGTTCTACTTCTGCTTCAGAAACTTGTTCAACTGGAAGACTACTATTACTCGGACCTGCACCAGAAGATGATGTACCAACAGTGGGTTGATTAACCACAATTGGCCTTAAAATCTGTTCTTGATTTGCCGACTGTTGAAGATAATAAAGAGCTGCAAGTTCTTCTTCAGACGGTTCTTCTTGCAAGTCGAATGACTTCCACAAATCTTGGTAATTTAATGTGACATCCCGGTTTTTCAGGTATCTTAAACGCACTACTTCACGGTTATTCATTCCTTCGCTAATTTGATTCGGAGAATTTAAATTACACGCTCGCAATAACTACGCTAACTTTGTGAACTCATCGAGTGAATTACGTGCTATGTGATTAGACGTTTATAAGTTTTGTGAATTATTATATCATATTTTGATTTCGCGATTATTAGTTTATAAAAAAATATATATATATTAAATAAATAGCCGAACCGAACGAGCCGCGAAAACGTGTCGACCTCACTTCCTTGTGGCCCAAGTAACAGCCTAAACTTGAGGCCCAAGTTACCCACCCAAACCCCCCTTGCGGCCGCAAACCCACCCCACCTCTTCTCCTTTTCTTTTTCCCTTGTTTTGTATAAATAGGCATGCATGTGTTATGTTTTCAAAAAAAAAAACAACAACACAAACCCAAGCTTCAAGGAAGCCGACGGCAGCCCCCCCCCCTCTCGATCGCAACTTCCTCCAAACCTGAAGTGATTCCAATCTTGTTCCCGGTTCGCTAATCTTCATCGTATCAAGGTTAGGACTTTAATTGTTTTGCAAAGCACATTAGGGTTTATGAAATCTTGATCATGATTGTGTGTATTGTTTGAATCATTGTTATGAAAAGTGTTATGATTTATGTTTAGTTCGGTTAATTGTGTGAGTTTTTTGCGATTGTGATGTTAGGATGAATACAAGAATCATAGGCTGTGTTTTGTGATAAAAATCATATTATATGATTAGGGTTTGCATGAGTATTAATGTACATGATGATATGTGACTAATAAACCTGTTCTTGATCATTATTAATTAGAGTCTTGATCGTTTAAGCGTGTTCTATTGCGATGAAAGCCGAAAAAGTCTGCTGAATGGTATTTACAGCCAACTTCAATTGGCTGTAACTTGGTCATTATTTATCGAAAAGTGGATTTCTGAAGCCTAAAACGTATATTTTTGAAAAACGCTTCTAATGGCGCTAGATTCATATTTTTCTGAGGTCGTTTGATATTTTTAAGTGGTCATTTAAGTGCAGTAACTGAAGCTGTGTAAATTCTGAAATTTGTTAGTTGTTTATCGCGTCGGATCTCATAATCTGTAGAGGGTTGGGTCACGAAATTTGTACAGCAACTGGAGATGGAAATTTCCGGGAAACTCCCACTAGAATTTTGTTAATTGGATGAACGATGATTTTTAAATAATTTCTCCCGTGGACTGCAGTCAGAAAGCGACGAATCTGACTGCAGCCTAGTATATAAATGTTTATGAATAACTGGTAAAGTGTTAGGACTTGAAAAATTTACATAAAATTCAACAGTTTAGTTGACACCTTCTGTAAAATAATTGGAATTTTTAGAACGTTGGAACTATTTTATAAAAATCCCGAAAAACAGCCTAGATATGAGCGTAAAAGCTGAAACTTGATAACTTGCGAATGTGTGTACCAAAGTGTTGTATGAGTTGATTTGTGTTTATGACAAGTTGGTGTGATCACTATTTTGGTATGATAATACTTTGCATGCATGATTGTGTTTTCGAATTTGTTATTATGTGTGCTGCATTGTGTGTTAGTTATGCGTAGGGTTTGTATCAGTGTGTTCACACACTAACTTTAAATCGATTGACATGTTAGGACGCAATTAGCGGTCCCAATTTTTGCTACTTCTGTGTTACACTAACCGAGCAATTAAAGGTGAGTTCACGGCCCCTATTTTATCTTGTTTTAAACAACAGGAGGAGAAACATGTATACATTCTATAACTCTATATTTTTACGTTATGCAAAATTAACGTCGTTAAACTACTCGGTAACTAAGTTAATGTTAATGTATGTTATGGTCACTAAGCAGCTATATCACGGAAGTCCTCGACAAACTCTCGGATCGTTAGTATTGGGTTAGATAGCGGGGAAATTATAAGTAGTACTACTGGGCCCGAAAAGCCCCACCCGAGCTAGTCGCGCTAGCCGACCGGGTATGGTCAACGGGTGAATAATTTGACCTAACTTTCGCCATGGTTAGTGATAGGCCTGGCAACACGGAGGCACAACAGTCAGCTTCGATCGCGAACACTTATGTGACATTACTTTAGGCTCGCTACCTACATGTTAACATTGAACTTAATTACGAAACAACAATATTATTCCGGGTTAGGAATAATGGAACCAACAACAATATTATTCCGGGTTAGGAATAATGGAACCAACATCATTATTGTTCCGGGTTAGGAATAATGGAACTATATCGTTATTCCGGGTTAGGGATAACGGGGGAAACAAACTTTTAACCTAACTAATGAACTTATAAAAACCTGTGAACTCACTCTTCTTTAATGTTGACACTTGTTTCTTTACATGTTTCTCAGGACGCTAGAAGAGCTAGGTGCACTCACTTGCATTGACCAAGACATATTTTATCGAGTCTCATTTACGAACATTGTTTGGGATTTTTGGTTTTTGGCGTTTATGTTGGCGCCCGTTACTTTACTTTACTTTAACGCTTCCGCACAACTTAGAAACTAATGCTTCCGCTAAACTTTGAAACTAAACTAAGACAAATTGAAAATAATTAAAAATGGGTAAACAAATGTTTTTGGAAAACGTTTTAAATAAATCATATAGAGTCGTTCGATATTACTAGTGTCTCAGATTCTGGTTTGTTCACACGCCTCGCGGTTAAAACCCCGCAAGTGGAAATTGAGGGTGTGACAGATTGGTATCAGAGCCTCTAGCTATAGAGAACCAGGTTTGCATTAAAAGTAGACCTAAACTATAGCTGATTACACGACACTAGACTTAGTTGGCACCGAACTGTGATATCTTGTTATGTGTTGTACTACAACTGTGTTATGTAAGATATAAATGTATATTGTGGTGAACGCAACTCGTAACTAACTACACAACCCAATAGGCAATGTCATCATCATCATCAGACCAACCTCTACAACCAAGGGCGCCGGGGAAGGCACCTATGGTCGAACCCTCACCACCTCATGGCGTGGAGACACGCTCAGCTGCTAGGAAAAGACTCGCTCTAGGAGAGGAGTCGTCCTCACGCCCGACCACCGCTATGCCGGTCGAACCGGTTAACTCGTTAGAAGTAGGGGACGACCTACTTACGGATATGATAAGAAAACAACATGAACAACTAGAGAGAATGCAGGAAACTATCAAAGCACAGGGATGGATGATACGTCAACTAATGGGTAAGACTGGAGAGCTCGAGGAAGAGCAATATGAGAATAACATAGCTCGCAACATTTAGCTAAAGATCTTCGTGCTGAGCAGCTGAGGGCTGACTGGCTCGAAGACAGAGTTCTTGAGTCCAGTTGGAGGATTCAAGAACTAGAGCAGAATCAAGCACTTGTATCAGTACCCGCACCAGCACCGGCCCCTCCAGTGCCGGTAGAGGAGGAAGAGGAGGATCCAGAGGAAGACCTAGAGGAGGATCCAGAGGAAGACCCGGAGGAGGATCCGGTGGAAGAAGAGCTGGAACAGGACCCGACTGTTGAAGCTGAAAACGCCGCAGAGGATGACGGCAACGATAGCGAATTGGGAGATGGAGACGTAGAAGACTAACTCGTCTCGCCAACCTCCGCTTGTTTTTCTTTAGTTTATCTGAAATGGCAACTGGACGTCGTGGAAACCTCAACATGTCACCCGAAGAATTGGCCGCAATGATCCAAGAACACGTGAATGCTGCTCTGGCAGGTGTTCAAAACCCACCATCAGGTAACCATTATTAAATTTTCACGGGAAAATCTAATAGTTGGGCTAGTAGACTTTCTCGCTGACTACCTATCCTTTGTCAGCAGGAGGGGGTCTTAACCCCTACAAGATGTTCCTCGATGCGAAACCGAGCAAATTCACGGGTGCAGAAGGACCCATAGGACTGGTCCGTTGGATTGAAAAGTCTGAATCGGTGTTCGAGATGTGCAATTGCCTTGAGGCCAATAAGGTTAAGTATGCTGCCTCAACGCTGGAAGATGGGGCATTAACCTGGTGGAACGCACAGGTCCAAACGCGTGGACTTATTGCTGCAAACGCAATGGTCTGGGCCGAGTTTAAGGCCCTAATCAAAGAGGAGTACTGTCCGCGGGACAGAGTTCAGCAGTTGGAGTAAGCGCTATGGAACCATAAGATGGTAGGATCTGAAATTGAAGCGTACACGGCGAAACATCACGATCTGGTGTTCCTATGTCCCGATCTGGCTAACACCGTCGAAAAACGACTTGAGTTTTATCTTGGGGGTCTGGTCCCTGAGATCCAGGGCATGGTAATGTCTAGTAACCCTGCGACGGAACATCAAGCGATCAGGTTGGCGCATAAACTCACCGATAAGGCGGTGGAACAAAGGAAGTTGCCATCTCGGGGTGCAACTGAAGTTATCCCTGATAATAAAAGAAAAATTTGAAGACTCACCTGCTCGACAGTCTTCGTCAGCCCAGCCACAACAAGGAAACCAGAAACGGTTCAACAATTTCAACAACAATCGGGGTCACAATAATCAGTCTGCCAACAACACCCAGAACTCAAGCGGCTATGCGGGTCGAAAGCCGCAATGTAATCGTTGTAACCTCCATCATCACGGCCCTTGCGCCAGAAATCGCTGCCAACGATGTGGCAAAGCGGGACACGCGGCAAAGGATTGTCACGGGGAAATCATGTCTCGACAAAATCAAAATCAGCTCCAGGTTCAACAGCGAGGTATTAACCGGGGGTGCTATCAGTGCGGTAGCACTACCCATTTCAAGTGAGACTGCCCGCAGCTTCGCAACAACAACAACAATGTTGGGAACAACAACAACAACAAAAATAACAACAATGGCAACGATGGAAACGGTGGCACAGGAGGTGCTAAAGGTCGTGCATTTACGCTAGGCCGCGGAGAGGCCAGAAACGACTCGAACGTGGTCACCGGTAAGTTTCCCCTTAACGATCATTTTGCGATTGTACTTTTTGATACGGGTGCGGATAGGAGTTTTATATCTGAGTCTTTTAGGAAGAACCTAAATCTCATGCCTAAACCCCTAGAGACCCCTTACGTCCTAGAACTAGCCGATGGTAAATCTGTAGATGTGACCCATTTAGTAACCGGCTGTCAACTTAAACTCGCGGGTCACACCTTTACCATTGATCTGATGACAACTACCCTGGGTGGTTTTGACGTGGTAGCCGGAATGGACTGGCTATCCGACGTCCGAGCTGAAGTTCTCTGTTTCGAGAAAGCTATCCGTATTCCGCTCTCTAACGACGAAGTCTTGATGGTGCAAGGCGAGAAGGCAGGCGCCGTCACAAACATCATCTCTTACATGCAAGCTCAGAAGTATCTTCAGAGAAAGAACTCCTTCGCTTTGCTCGCACTGGTCACCGAGCAGCCTAAGGACGAGAAGCGGATTGAAGATATCCCCGTCGTCCGTGATTTTTCCGGTGTATTTCCAGAGGAGTTACCTGGTCTTCCACCACATCATCAAGTGGAGTTTGAAATCGAATTGGCGAACCATGCAACTCCTATCGCCAAGGCCCCATACCGCCTGGCTCCAGCAGAGCTACAAGAACTGTCTACCCAACTTCAGGAATTGTTAGAAAAAGGATTTATCCGACCCAGTACTTCGCCATGGGGAGCTCCGGTCCTTTTTTGTCAAGAAGAAGGACGGGACCTTCCGCATGTGCATCAACTACAGGGAATTCAATAAGGTTACCGTCAAGAACCGATACCCATTACCTCGCATCGACGATCTGTTCGACCAACTTCAAGGGTCAAGCTACTACTCCAAGATTGATCTACAGTCCGGTTATCACTAGTTACGCGTCAGGGAGGAGGATATCTCTAATACGGCATTTCGTACTCGGTATGGTCATTATGAGTTCTTGGTCATGCCCTTCGGTCTCACCAACGCACCCGCAGTGTTCATGGACCTCATGAACCGCGTGTGTAAACCATATCTCGACAAGTTTGTCATTGTGTTCATCGATGACATACTCATCTACTCTAAAGGTGAAGAAGAACATGCTGAACATCTACGATTACTGCTGAAATTACTTCAACAGGAAAAACTATATGCCAAGCTTTCAAAGTGTGATTTCTGGATTCGGGAAGTTCAGTTCCTCGGGCATATTGTGAATGAAAAGGGTATCCACGTTGATCCCGTCAAGATCGATGCTATCAAGAACTGGGAAGCACCCAGGACACCGACAGAGATCCGCCAATTTTTGGGTTTGGCTGGTTAGTACAGACGTTTCATCGAGGGATTTTCAAAGATCACGCAACCGCTTACCACTCTCACCCAGAAAGGCACTAAATATGCTTGGGGTGACAAACAGGAAGCGGCATTTCAATTGCTGAAGAAGAAACTTTGCAGTGCACCCATTCTGTCCTTGCCGGAAGGGACTGATGATTTTGTGGTATATTGTGACGCTTCCATTCAGGGGTTGGGATGCGTACTCATGCAACGTGATAAGGTCATTGCGTATGCGTCCAAACAATTGAAGGTTCACGAGAAAAACTACACAACACATGACCTGGAATTGGGAGCAGTGGTGTTTGCGCTTAAGATTTGGAGACACTACCTATATGGAACAAAGTGCACAATCTATACAGATCACAAGAGCCTCCAGCATATCTTTGACCAGAAGGAGTTGAACATGCGACAGCGTCGCTGGGTCGAACTCCTGAATGATTATGAATGTGCCATTCGGTATCACCCGGGTAAAGCTAACGTGGTAGCTGATGCCCTCAGTAGGAAGGAGCACTTGAAACCTCGTCGGGTACGAGCACTACAGTTCACCATTCATTCGGGGTTACCCGAACAGATACGCGACGCGCAGTTAGAAGCAGTTAAGGAAGAAAACATCAAGGCCGAATCTGTGGGAAAGATGGAACGCGATTGGGAAGTAAAACCCAATGGTGCCCGGTATTTCATGAATCGTATATGGGTACCTCTCTACGGAGACCTCAGAAAACTAGTCATGGACGAAGCTCAGAAATCCTGATACTCTGTCCATCCTGGTTTGGATAAGATGTATCAAGACCTTAAAGCCGCGTACTGATGGCCCAACATGAAAGCGGATATAGCCACCTACGTGAGCAAGTGTTTGACTTGTGCGAAAGTCAAGGTGGAATACCAGAAGCCATCAGGGCTACTCCAACAACCTGAAATCCCAGTGTGGAAATGGTATCAGATCTCAATGGACTTTATCACTAAACTTCCGCGAACTCCGGGTGGTTGCGATACCATCTGGGTAATCGTGGATCGTCTAACTAAGTCCGCACACTTCCTAGCGATCAAAGAAACAGATAAGATGGATAAGTTGACTCGCATCTACATTAAGGAAGTAGTTTCTCGGCACGGAGTGCCAACGTCCATCATCTCAGACAGAGATGCTCGTTTCACGTCCAACTTTTGGCAGTCACTTCAGAAGGCGTTGGGTACACGCTTAGATATGAGCACAGCTTATCACCCTCAGACGGATGGCCAAAGTGAAAGGACCATTCAGACCTTGGAAGACATGCTTAGGGCATGTGTGGTAGACTTCGGGAACAATTGGGAAATCCATCTGCCTTTAGTGGAATTCTCGTATAACAACAGTTACCATACGAGTATTCAAGTGGCACCGTTTGAAGAATTATACGGTCGCAAATGTAGATCACCGGTCTGTTGGGCAGAAGTCGGTGATAGTCAACTCACAGGTACTGAGTTGATACTTGAGGCTACTGAAAAGATTGTGCAAATCAGAAACCGCATGGCAGCGGCACGAGATCGACAGAAAAGCTACGCTGATCAACGACGCAAACCGCTCGAATTTCGAGTAGGCGACCGCGTCCTACTAAAGGTGTCACCCTGGAAGGGTGTAATCCGTTTTGGGAAACGAGGCAAACTAAACCCACGGTACGTAGGCCCATTTGTGATCTTGAAACGTATCGGGCCCGTAGCTTATCAATTAGACCTTCCTGCCGAACTCAGTGGAGTTCACAACGTTTTTCACGTGTCAAATCTGAAGAAATGTCTATCAGATGAGACCCTAGTCATTCCATTGGATGAGATTCAAATGGATGAACAACTGCACTTTGTGGAAGAACCTATCGAGATCATGGATCGTGAGATCAAGATTCGAAGGCACAGCAAGATACCGATCGTCAAGGTTCGTTAGGATTCCAAGCGTGGACCGGAGTTCACGTGGGAAAGAGAGGACCAAATGAAAAGCAAATACCCACACCTTTTTGCAGCTGAGCAGCAAGCCAACGTTACCACCAACTAAATTTTCGGGACGAAAATTCTTTCAACATGGGGATGATGTGACAACCTGGGGAATTCTTGTACCATTGCTACCAACTGAATCTTTGTGCGTTGAATTTCTTATACCATTGCTACCAAACTGAATCTTTGTGCGTTGCATTTCTTGTCCCATTGCTAACAAACTAAATTTTTGTCCGTTGCATTCTAAACCGTGTTAACTCAATTTTCGGGACGAAAATTCTT
The DNA here is from genome assembly GCA_947069175.1 of Scalesia atractyloides. Classification (NCBI taxonomy): domain Eukaryota; kingdom Viridiplantae; phylum Streptophyta; class Magnoliopsida; order Asterales; family Asteraceae; genus Scalesia; species Scalesia atractyloides. Next base: position 52,002,094 of record CAMTDV010000006.1, on the reverse strand, counting down.
TCAACATGGGGATAATGTGACATCCCGGTTTTTCAGGTATCTTAAACGCACTACTTCACGGTTATTCATTCCTTCGCTAATTTGATTCGGAGAATTTAAATTACACGCTCGCAATAACTACGCTAACTTTGTGAACTCATCGAGTGAATTACGTGCTATGTGATTAGACGTTTATAAGTTTTGTGAATTATTATATCATATTTTGATTTCGCGATTATTAGTTTATAAAAAAATATATATATATTAAATAAATAGCCGAACCGAACCGAGCCGCGAAACGTGTCGACCTCACTTCCTTGTGGCCCAAGTAACCAGCCTGAACTTGAGGCCCAAGTTACCCACCCAAACCCCCCTTGCGGCCGCAAACCCACCCCACCTCTTCTCCTTTTCTTTTTCCCTTGTTTTGTATAAATAGGCATGCATGTGTTATGTTTTCAAAAAAAAAAAACAACACACAAACCCAAGCTTCAAGGAAGCCGACGGCAGCCCCCCCCCCTCTCGATCGCAACTTCCTCCAAACCCGAAGTGATTCCAATCTTGTTCCCGGTTCGCTAATCTTCATCGTATCAAGGTTAGGACTTTAATTGTTTTGCAAAGCACATTAGGGTTTATGAAATCTTGATCATGATTGTGTGTATTGTTTGAATCATTGTTATGAAAAGTGTTATGATTTATGTTTAGTTCGGTTAATTGTGTGAGTTTTTGCGATTGTGATGTTAGGATGAATACAAGAATCATAGGCTGTGTTTTATGATAAAAATCATATTATATGATTAGGGTTTGCATGAGTATTAATGTACATGATGATATGTGACTAATAAACCTGTTCTTGATCATTATTAATTAGAGTCTTGATCGTTTAAGCGTGTTCTATTGCGATGAAAGCCGAAAAAGTCTGCTGAATGGTATTTACAGCCAACTTCAATTGGCTGTAACTTGGTCATTATTTATCGAAAAGTGGATTTTCTGAAGCCTAAAACGTATATTTTTTAAAATCGCTTCTAATGGCGCTGGATTCATATTTTTCTGAGGTCGTTTGACATTTTTAAGTGGTCATTTTAAGTGCAGTAACTGAAGCTGTGTAAATTCTGAAAATTTGTTAGTTGTTTATCGCGTCGGATCTCATAATCTGTAGAGGGTTGGGTCACGAAATTTGTACAGCAACTGGAGACGGAAATTTCCGGGAAACTCCCACTGGAATTTTATTAACTGGATGAACGATGATTTTTAAATAATTTCCCCCGTGGACTGCAGTCAAAAAGCGACGAATCTGACTGCAGCCTAGTATATAAATGTTTATGAATAACTGGTAAATGGTTAGGACTTGAAAAATTTACATAAAATTCTACAGTTTAGTTGACACCTTCTGTAAAAAAATTGGAATTTTTAGAACGTTGGAACTATTTTATAAAAATCCCCGAAAAACAGCCTAGATATGAGCGTACAAGCTGAAACTTGATAACTTGCGAATGTGTGTACCAAAGTGTTGTATGAGTTGATTTGTGTTTATGACAAGTTGGTGTGATCACTATTTTGGTATGATAATACTTTGCATGCATGATTGTGTTTTCGAATTTGTTATTATGTGTGCCGCATTGTGTGTTAGTTATGCGTAGGGTTTGTATCAGTGTGTTCACACACTAACTTTAAATCGATTGACATGTTAGGACGCAATTAGCCCATCATTTGCTACTTCTGTGTTACACTAACCGAGCAATTAAAGGTGAGTTCACGGCCACTATTTTATCCGGTTTTGAACAACAGGGGGAGAAACATGTATACATTCTATAACTCTATCTTTTTACGTTATGCGAAATTAACGTCGTTAAACTACTCGGTAACTAAGTTAATGTTAATGTATGTTATGGTCACTAAGCAGCTATATCACGGAAGTCCTCGACAAACTCTCGGATCGTTAGTATTGGGTTAGATAGCGGGGAAACTATAAGTAGTACTACTGGGCCCGACAAGCCCCACCCGAGCTAGTCGCGCTAGCCGACCGGGTATGGTCAACGGGTGAATAATTTGGCCTAACTTTCGCCATAGTCAGTGATAGGCCTGGCAACACGGAGGCACAACAGTCAGCTTCGATCGCGAACACTTATGTGACATAACTTTAGGCTCGCTACCTACATGTTAACATTGAACTTAATTACGAAACAACAATATTATTCCGGCTTAGGAATAATGGAACCAACAACAATATTATTCCGTGTTAGGAATAATGGAACCAACATCATTATTATTCCGGGTTAGGAATAATGGAACTATATCGTTATTCCGGGTTAGGGATAACGGGGGAAACAAACTTTTAACCGAACTAATGAACTTATAAAAACCTGTGAACTCACTCTTCTTTAATGTTGACACTTGTTTCTTTACATGTTTCTCAGGACGCTAGAAGAGCTAGGTGCACTCACTTGCATTGACCAAGACATATTTTATCGAGTCTCATTTACGAACATTGTTTGGGATTTTTGGTTTTTGGCGTTTATGTTGGCGCCCGTTACTTTACTTTACTTTAACGCTTCCGCACAACTTAGAAACTAATGCTTCCGCTAAACTTTGAAACTAAACTAAGACAAATTGAAAATAATTAAAAATGGGTAAACAAATGTTTTTGGAAAACGTTTTAAATAAATCATATAGAGTCGTTCGATATTACTAGTGTCTCAGATTCTGGTTTGTTCACACGCCTCGCGGTAAAACCCTGTAAGTGGAAATTGAGGGTGTGACATTTAACAACCACGCATCGCCTTTTCTCTGAATAAGAGTTGTGTACCGAAAGCAATCAAAGTGTTTTGCTTCGATCACTCTTCTCAAAGAAGGAAGGTAAACTCTCCTTAGCGGACTAGCGTAATCAACAAAGAAACCTTCAAGCGTTTTAGCACCGAACTTTTCATCTTGATCAATCACTGTACATGGTGCACCAAACGGTTCTAGATATTTCAGATTTGGTATCCTTCGGTTAATCATCTCAAAACATGTCTTTTTAGTCAGTTTGACAGTTAAGAAAGTGTAGCATGCCGCTGCAACCACCTCACTCCAGAAGCTAACAGGAAGTTTCGAGTCTGCAAGCATTGTTCTTGCTGTTTTGATTAGAGTTCTGTTCTTTCCCTCTCAGCTATGCCATTTTGTTGTGGAGTGTAAGGTGCAATGAATTCGTGTAGAATTCCTTTGGCATCAAAACTCTTTCATCTTGTTGTTCTTGAATTTCGTGCCGTTGTCACTTTGAATACGTCTGACAGGGAGATGATATAAATTTTCGAGCTTCTTGAAGAGGATCACCAGATTATCGAACGTTTCATCCTTTGACTCTTGAAAGAAAACCCAAGAATATCGAGAATAATCATCTGTGACAACCAAACAGTACAGATCTCTGGAAATACTTCGAGCATTCACCGGACCAAAAAGATCCATATGTAGACGTTTAAGCGGCAACTTTATGGTGTTTAGAATCTTCTTAGGATGTGGCTTTTTGATCTGCTTCCTTTTCTTGCATTCAAGACAATGATCTGTCATGTGGAAGCTTCGAAGATTCACCCCCTCGACTAAATCGTTATGAACCTGAAAATTCATTTTCCTCAGATGTATATGCCCCATTTTTCTGTGCCATAGAATCGAATCCTTCTCCGTGGCTTTTGTGACAAAACATTGAGCCAACTTCGATGATGTTGTAGTAATGCCCATATCTAACACGTAGAGATCATTTTCGCGTGGAACGCGCATAAGAATCCAATCATCAGGGATTTTGAAACCCGGCTTAAGAATCAGGCACTCCTTATCATTAAAATGAACTGTGAACTGCTTATCGCAAATTTGTGAGATACTTAGAAAATTGTTCTCTAGCTTGGCGATATAGTTAACACGATCAAAAGATACCATGCCATTCGAAAGGTTTCCTTCAGCAACAATCCGGCCTCCTTGATTTCCAGCGAAGCCTACATACCCTCCATTAATCGCTTTGATATCAAAGAGTAGTGTTTTCATCCCGGTCATGTTCCTTGACGCTCCGCTATCCAGAATCCACTTTGATAATATGGATCTCTAGAGCCCCTGCACACATTAACATTCAATGAAAAAGTGCAATCCAAGCCTTTTTGGTCTTGGGTTTGGGATAATAAACTTCATAATCATTCGCATAGTCATCATCTAAGACTTCATCGACATTAACATTTTCAAACTTGACCTTTTTCTTATCTTTTGAAAGTTTGACAGTTTCACTTTTAATCTCAGATACAGACACTTTGTTGTTACCAATCTTAACTGTGTCAGACTTTGCAACTTCAGATGTTGTTGTTTTCTTTTTGGCAACCCAGGATTGTGATTTAACTCTTGCTTTCTTAATATAAAACCTTGAATCTTTGTATTTTTCGATTTGGAAGTTTCACCTTTCTCAAAAGTTGAATTTTCAAACTTTGGTTTAACTTCAATTTTAGATTCAATGTTTCTTTTCAAGATAGTGATTGGTTTTACAATATCTGGTTGGTTAAGTTTTTCAACATCTGAACTTATTTTTCTTCGAGGATAAACAGGCTTTGACTTCGGACACTTGCGTGCAATTTGACCAACTTCATTGCATTTGAAGCAAGTCCGAGTATCATGAGAATGTCCACTAGTGGGTTTTACACCACTTATGGATTTAGCCTTATCCCGAAGTTCCTTTTCTTTCTTAAACTCATCATTTGATTGTTTTCCAATCAAAACTTTCTCTTGAACCATACTAGTCCCATAAACGAAATGGTGACTTTTTCTTTTTCGGTTCTTCTTCTACTTCCAAACCCAACCTACTCTCCTATGTTCAGGAAAATCACCACCATTCCTTCGGTAATTGTTAAAAAAAATTTCGGGTTTAGAGTAAAACTTTTTTTCATTTCTTTCCAAATCCTTTGATGATACTTCAACGAGTTTGAAGAATTTATCAAGCTGATCTTCTTTCACATTCTGAATCGGAAAGTTATCGTCGAAATATAGTCTATCAGATTCCTTAACCTTGTACATGACAACGTTAGGATCATCACTTAGGCTATCTTCCGATGATGTATCGTCATCTTCAGATTGTGAATTAGAACTGTTTGAACTCGCGTTGGCGCTTTCAAAGCTGCCATCATCAGATTCACTTAAAACATTTTCAACAACATTTTTTACCACTGCTTCGCCATCATCTCTTGTGTAGGTTATATTAATGTTCTCAGGCAACTCATTTTTCTTTTCAGTCAAAAGTTCAATGTTAAGCGCCTTTTCCAGCCCTTTTGCTTTCTTACGACAATATTTTTCGACAAGGGTGGTGGAACGTTGCTATAATCCCCACGTTTCTTACCTTTAGATTTTTGAACATTTTCTTCCGACAGAATCGTTGGAAGAATATGATCGGTGACGTAAGCGTTAGTGGTATAACTTTTCAAAAGCTGTCTCACTCTTTCAGTTTCAATTTTCGTATCTTGAAGCTCTTGTTTTACTTCAGCAATGGTATTGATATAGACATTAACTGCTTTTTGTTTTTCCATTACTGTTGCTTTTAACATTCTTACAGTGTCAACTTGTTCAACATTGTTTTTATCAAACCTGTTGTAATCATCTTTCATTTTATCATAAGTTCTTTCACTGTGCGAGTCACACCCAACCAATGGCGGAAACATCAGAGTGATACGTAAACGAGATTGCAATAGACTTCATAACGATATTAGCGACAATATTTAAACAAAACCCATATCCCATTCATTCAATGATAACATTGTCAAATTACATCATTAAGTCAATTACAACAATTTAGAAATTAAAGACGAGTACAACATAAGCATAACGACAAAATAATACAACATTTTAGCCTAACATCTAAATGTGTATCTAGAGCATCATCACTACTCGAATTTCATAGCAAAATCTTCATCAACCTGTAACATGTTAAAACTATGAGTTCAATGCAAAAGCAAAGGCGAGTAACAAGTTTGGTGATACATAGCATAAGTATAAAAGTGTAACTCGAATCCACATGGTATTTGAAAGCAAAGTTCATACTAATCATGCAATACTAGATCAAACCGCGAGTTTCCACAAAAGTTTTAACGAGATCAAGCTTCCCTTGTCACAAAAGAAACACGACTAAAATGAGAATGAATATCTTAACATAACCCTGACGGGCGGCGTGCTACTCCTATAGCGCTATATATGATAAGTTGGGCTAGCTAAGTTAATGATCAAGCATGTATAATGTGACATCTGACCCTCGTCAAGCATCAAACAATACTGAACAATTCCGAATCTAATGAAATCTTGTGTTTCATTCCTGAGAATTGTGTAACTACATGTGACATTTATACATTTTTTGGTCCATGTACAATTTCAACTCCTCTAGGCTTTTCTAGAGGTTATACATAAGCTATTACGCAAAACGAAACCAATTTAATGCAACGTATGTTCCGGAATAGTTACGTAAGCTAAACATACCTTAAATAACATTTTCATAACTTAGAAATAAGTTTTGAAGGGTTTGGTATGTCAAAAACAGGTTTATTCGATCACAGGGACTATTTATGACAAAATGCGAAAGTCTGCCGATTCTCGCAGCAACGTATGCTCCAGAACAAGGTCACAAGCTTAACATACCTTAAATACCCTTTACATAACCTAGAAATAGATTTTGAGGGCTTCGGTATGGCAAAATCACACTTTTGTAACTTCAGGGACTATTTTGCAAATTTCATGAAACTATGTCTTTTCGCGTATTTCATCATCCGGAACATATTCAGACATCCAAAAAATTTGTAATCATTAAAATATCATATTTAAGTGATTGATGCAAAAATGCCATTCGTTACGCATTTACGGTCATATACGCGTTCGTTACGCTTTTCATCGTAATTAACTGAAAACCGGAACCGTATGACCAAACGAACCGACCTCTGGAACATTTTTGGACATATTTCAAGTTCCCTATACTTTATTGTCCTTATAAAGCTTTAAAATGGGGTGCACGGGTTTTAAAAGTGCAAACACGCGTCGAAAACCAAGTTTAGAGGCTACAGGGACCATTTCTACCAATTCTAAAAGTTTGGACTTCTGGCGGGGCGCGAGTCCCTAAGCCTAAATGACTTTCAGCCCGTGAGAAGCCATCAGATATAGAAAATAAGCTGGCAACCTCCCAGCTCATTCCTTGGCCACCAAGACGCGAATTTTGACACCTAGCTTGCAATTTGCCACCCTTTTTCCTGCTTTGACTTGCAGCCCGCGAGAAGCCATCAGATACAGAAAAATAAGCTGGCAACCTCCCAGCTCATTCCTTGGCCACCAAGACGCGAATTTTGACACCTAGCTTGCAATTTGCCACCCTTTTTCCTGCTTTTAACATGTGTATGACACTAATCAAGTGTAGTGATGAATCATGGACACTTTTTAAGCTCTATGACATCAAAATTGCTATAAATAGCAAGGGTATTTCACCATTTGAAGCTTTTAACCTCCTTCTTGCTCTCATCTGCTACAAATCCGAATTTTCCTCGGGGCTTTTCTCTAGTGTTCTTGATCATTCCTTGTGGTTGACACACACTTAATTCCTTGATCTTCGGACGTTGATCATACACTTGTACAAGGCTTATCCGCAAATCACAGGCGAGTACATCGCTCCCCTCCGTTATGTTTACAAATGTTTTGGGGTGATTCGTATGTGCTAATTGTTTTCAAGTTTTCAAAGTACAAATACTATGGTTTATATAACAATATGGTTTCAATAATGTGATACAACTTGTTGGTGCGTTATCCAAAATACGAATGACATTCATTAACATTGTTATGCTGCCCAGTAGTAAGTTATGTTACCATATGATTGACAATCCCGTTACTAGGCTATTCACTGGATTTGGTGGGTACTTTGGGAACGGTAGAAACTGTTTATGACTAACAAATCATTCGTTGATTTGCTAGTCTTGTTAAAGAGATCTTTTAGGATCTATTAAAGATACCCTTGGGGTATAGTCGAGTCAACAAAGGTTTGAATGTACTCATTAAAGAACGACCAAAAGTTTTCACAATTAATACAAGGAAAGATTGGTTTATAACAAGAAACAAAGAACGATGAACAGTGAACAATGAACGATGAATGATGAACAATTGGTTTATTACGAGGAATGATGAACGACGAACAAATGATTTCAAACAACGTCACACAATGATTTTCGATTAAAGATATAAACCATACAAGTTATTTCAAGATTATTTACAAGTTGGATTTATAAAACAAATGTTTTCGAGTCAAGGTTCACGGCTACTAGATTTTATAACTTTTAACAATTTGTTTTAGTTGAATAACTATTTCAGTATCAAATGCTTTCAAAAAAGGTTTCACTTACGAATCTAGTAGTCGGGTTGTTTATATTGCAATATATACAAAGTCATGGACTTGACATGTTCACAAAATCTATGTACTCGCCGGCATATTTTGCTGACTCGTTTTCACATATGTTTCAGGGAACGATGATAGATGATACTGATGCATGCTCACATAGGAATGGACTTGGACCTAGTGCCTTAAAAAACAAGAAAGACAATTGAAATGCTTGTTTAGTTTGTTTAAAGTTCTAAGACAATATAACAGTATAATGAATGTTAAATATTTAATAAAACGAAACTTCAAAATGCCATGTGTTGTTGAAACAATCTGTTAACGTGACTCCCCAAGTGTTTCCGCCGCGTGTTGTTTTACGCGATTTGGGGTGTTACAGGTTGGTATCAGAGCACCGGTTATAGGGAATTAGGTTATTAGTAATGCTTTGACCTAGACTATAACCTTCCTAGGACCCCAACGCAAGTTTACTTGTGTTCAGATTCTTAAAACATTACCATCACCTATCCTTAGGTGATTATCAAAAACAAAGCATATCACATCCTTTGAAAGTCAAAATTTTTCTAAAATCTCACAAGAAATCACCTATCCTTAGATGGATTGTCCTTGGGCTTATTGCCTTCAAAGTTTTCAAATTCTCATCAAAGTTTGGGTTTTAATAATGTGAACACATGCAATCTGGAAGGGTGGGTGCCTGTACCCCGAGTTTTCTGTCTAAGGCTAGAGTGTTCGTACAAATCCACTTAATCGGACCAGTCACTCTTACCTGGGAACTCTTGGGGTGAATGTCCACTTATAGGCTAAAGCATGTCTTCGCGATACATTATGAGACCCATTTACTTTGATCAGTCACCGTGCGTCATTTGTGTGTTTTGAGAAACAAACAAGTGACCACCATCCATATGTTTCTTCAATATATTGATGCCTCTATTGATTCTCTTCCGAATGTCAATCTCATATATCTTCTTTCATGTTTCTTTTCTAGAATGCCTCCTCCACATGATACAACTCAAAATGCCGAAATGGCTGCACTTATCGCTCAGCAAATGGCTGCAATCCTCCCGAACCAAGTGACTCAATTAAATCAAGCAAACAACAATAACAACAATGCAGCAGCTCCGTGCAGCTACAAACAATTCTGTTCGGCTAAACCACTTTAGTTCACTGGGTCTGAGGGAGCTACAGGACTTCTTCAATGGTTTGAGAGTCTCGAAAGCACGTTCCGTTTTGTTCAATGTCCAGATGAGCGAAAAGTTAAGTTCGCGTCGAGTGTATTCAAGAAAAGAGCTCTTACGTGGTGGAATGGTATAACGAGAGATAGGATGCTGATGTGGCATTGTCACAAACTTGGGGAGAGCATCGAGCTTTGATGATGAAGGAAATTTTGTCCTCGTCATGAACAAAGGGCACATGAGAATGAGTTCCATGATCTTAACCAAGATAGTGGAGAACACCGAGCTTACACCGACCGGTATGAGGAGTTAAGTTTGTTGTGTCCTTCGATGGTTACGCCTTTGGATAAGGCGATTGAAAAGTACATTGATGGCCTACCTGACCCCGTTCAGGATATTGTTACCGGTAGCAACCCTACCACCGTTCGACAGGCTATCGAACTATCTTCTACCCTGACTGAGTCCCAAATCAAAAAGGGTAAACTTTTCCGCAAAGGCGACAAGAAACCATCTGACAAAACTACCTATGAAAAACTAAAAGAAAACAAGATTGAATCCTCTAAGAAGTCAAAGAAGCGCGGGCTTCACAAAATTTCGTTGTAGTTGCTCAGAACAATCAAGCTGCCCCCAATCAACCAGTACAACCCCTTGTGAGGAAACCTTATGCTGGTACAGCACCCATATGCATCAGGTGCAATGCTCATCATCAGACTCACCTACAATGTCGTCAATGCACTTCGTGTGGGCGACTTGGTCATTTGGAAAACGTCTGTCGATCAGCTCAAGCTAACTTTCCACCAGGTTCTTGCTACAACTGTGGCAAGATGGGTCATTTTAGAAACAACTACCCGAGACTTTAAAATGCAAATCCCGCTCGTGGATGAACATATTAACAAGACTCAAGCCATTAATGATGCAACTATGAACAATTAAGTTTTTATCATATGTTTCTCTTTTGTTTACCAAGAACCTTGAAAACACTTTGATTATCTATAAATAAATTTGGTAGATTCCATTTTATTTACAAATGCGATTATATATGTGTGTTCCTCCCCTACAACACCAATACCAATAACATGGTTCCTTGCGAATCAAACAACTCTTGTAGTTTCTTTCATCTTGCGATCGCCCGCGATCTCCACAAAAATCCTAAGTACCTGTTTCTTTTAAGAAACAATGTACAAGATACAAGTTACAACTCTTAACGAATACTCAAAGTATCACTTTAAATCCTTGATTGGATATCTAAGGATACTTCCATGAGTCCTTAAATGGTCTTATGCAATATGTTTATACCACAACCCTCTAATTTTTCGTAACACTTTGCATGGTACATAATTTCAAAATCATTTTACTGATTTCAAAATTTCATGATTTCAAATATATTTCATAAGATTCTAAAAGCTATTTAACATAGCATATTTACTTAATATACGAAGTGCATGATTTCAAAATACGTATTTTAAAAAACTCTATACATTAATTCAAGGATTTTTCATGTGGTTTTAAATCAATTTAACAAAAGTATATTTACCTAATATATCTAGTGCATAATTTGACAACATTATACATATGATTTCAAAAACATTAAGCATGTTTTCAATAAAAAAATAAATAACTAAATTCATGCATGATTTTCAAAGACACTTTTTGCGGCATATGTTGACTTAGCATATGAGCACATTGATTTTCATTACATTTTTGCTATGTATGTTGTCTGAGCATGCTAGCACCTGATTTCATGGACATTTCTACTTAGTATACCTAATTAAGGTTTCAAAATACTTTCGCTACATGAATCCCAAATCCTATTAGGATCTATACATATGTTATGATTCAATAAGGCCAAACCAAATCCTTACAAGATCTTTCTATCTTCATAGTTAGATTCTTGCGGATGCTTAAAGTACTAAATGAACTCCTTGATTGGATTCCTAGTGTACTTTAACTACTTATGTACAAATTGATGGCAAGTTAATAACAAGTTGATGACCAAATTGACAATTATGTGATTATGTGTTTATGTGTTAAATTGGTTCAAATGTTCGTTATCCAAATCCTTGTAGAATCTTCCATATCTTCATATGATAGATTCTTAGAAGGATATCCGAAAGTACTATCTTAAATCCTTGAAGGGGTTATTCTATGCAAATAGTTAAGCCCTTGGATTCCAAAGTACTATTCCTAATTTGATACAAAGTTGAAGAAACCTTTCAGGGTATAGTTAAAGAAGTCTTTCAGGGCTTATTAAAGAGGTCTTTCAGGGCTTAGTTATTCGGCTTAGTTAAAGAGGTCTTTCAGGGCCTAGTTAAAGAAGTCTTTCAGGGCCTAGTTAAAGAGATTGTCCGTCAATCTAGTTAAAGAGATCATGTGTTGATCTAGTTAAAGAGATTGTCCGTCAATCTAGTTAAAGAGATCATGTGTTGATCTAGTTAAAGAGATTGTCCGTCAATCTAGTTAAAGAGATCATGTGAAGATCTAGTTAAAGAGACTCTTTGGTGGTCTATTTAAAGAGTCATGCGTCGATCTAATTAATGAGATCCCGATGTGGTCTACACAAGTCACTCCATGTTTACTCATATGATTTTTCCCCTACACATCACAAAATAATCTATGCGGACTGTGCAACGAATTGAGTAATTATGGATGCATACATAATTATAAAATACCTTACATAGAAAACCATTACAAGTTTTGTCATGTGTGAGAACCTATAATAATAAGAATAACGAAATGGGAACAATGTAATAAGGGCATGGTGGATACGCCGCTGATACTTCCTATATATAAGTGTTCCTTATTACAATGCAAGCATGGCGTTATTTAAGTTACTAGAAGCTCTGGACCTTGACCAATGTTGTTCTATCATACACTCTCTGATTCCAATTTCGAGCACACACAAGTTTCCTATACTATTCTTCATGGGAAACCCTTATAAACAATCTTCCGTTTATTATTCGAAATCCGACTCTTTTCTTTCAAGTCCACGCTCTTTTTATGGTATGCTGCGATAAAAAGATACCACTGTGACATTTACGAGAATCTTTTCTGAGGCTCGGTACAATCAAAGGTGTCATGCACCTACCTATTGGAATGAGGTTAAGATTTTCGAATCTCAACTCATCACCATGGACAACAAATGAATACAATAAACAAAGTTCGCTGGAGACCAAACGTTTTCTAGAGATTTTTCTCCAAGAACGAAGGATCACTTGAAGCGATACCCTCACATATGTTATCACAAGTTTCCTCTAAATTAAATTTCAGGACGAAATTTCCTAAAGTAGGGGAGACTGTGACATCTGAGCCTCGTCAAGCATCAAACAATACCGAACAATTCCGAATCTAATGAAATCTTGTGTTTCATTCCTGAGAATTGTGTAACTACATGTGACATTTATACATTTTAGTCCATGTACAATTTCAACTCCTCTAGGCTTTTCTGGAGGTTATACATAAGCTATTACGCAAAAGGAAACCAATTTAATTCAACGTATGTTTTGGAATAGTTATGTAAGCTAAACATACCTTAAATAACCTTTCGCATAACTTAGAAATAAGTTTTGAAGGGTTTGGTATGTCAAAAACAAGTTTATTCGATCACAGGGACTATTTACGACAAACTACAAAAGTCTGCCGATTCTCACAGCAACGTACACTCCGGAACAAAGTTACAAGCTTAACATACCTTAAATACCCTTTACATAACCTAGAAATAGGTTTTGAGGGCTTCAGTATGGCAAAATCACACTTTTGTAACTTCAGGGACTATTTTGCAAATTTCGTCAAAACTATGTCTTTTCGCGTATTTCACCATCCGGAACATATTCGGACATCCAAAAAAATTTTAATCATTAAAATATCATGTTTTAGTGATTGGGATGCAAAAATGTAATTCGTTACGCATTTACGGTCATACACGCGTTCGTCACGCTTTTCGTAGTAATTAACTGAAAACCGCAACCGTACGACCAAACGAGTCGACCTCTGGACCATTTTTAGACATATTTCAAGTTCCCTATACTTTATTGTCCTTATAAAGCTTAAAAATGGGGTTCACGGGTGTTAAAAGTGCCAAAACGCGTCGAAAAACAAGTTTAGAGGCTGTAGGGACCATTTCTGCCAATTCTGAAAGTTTGGGCTTCTGGCGGGGCGCGAGTCCCTAAGCCTAAACGACTGGCGGCCCGTGAGAAGCCATCAGATACAGCAAAAATAAGCTGGCAAACTCCCAGCTCATTCCTTGGCCACCAAGACGCGAATTTTGACACCTAGCTTGCAATTTGCCACCCTTTTTCCTGCTTTTAACATGTGTATGACACTAATCAAGTGTAGTGATAAATCATGGACACTTTTTAAGCTCTCATGACATCAAAATTGCTATAAAAAGCAAGGGTATTTCACAAATTGAAGCTTTTTAACCTCCTTCTTGCTCTCATCTGCTACAAATCCGAATTTGCAACTTCCTTGGGGTTTTTCTCTGGTGTTCTTGATCATTCCTTGGGGTTTTTCTCTGGTGTTCTTGATCATTCCTTGTGTTTGACACACACTTGATTCCTTCATCTTCGGACGTTGATCATACACTTGTACAAGGCTTATCCG